>CM040932.1:49003207-49070707 GCA_023029165.1 Gobiocypris rarus
TCAATAATTCGTTCCACTCTATGCAATTTGGTTTCAGGGCCCATCACTCTACAGAAACAGCAAACTGTTTGTTTCTGGAGAAGGTGAAGAGTTATCTAGATAAGAGTACTTATGTTGGTGCTGTCTTTCTTGACCTAAAGCGAGCTTTCGATACTGTTAATCATGAAGTTCTTGTATCTAAATTAACATATGAATTTTTTTTTGGATTAAATCATGCCTGTCCAGCAGAAAGCAATGTTTTCAAATTAATGATTTAAACTTAAAGTCTCCACTCTGTGAATGTCCTGTAGGGGTCCCTCAAGGCTCAATACTTGGTCCAATTCTGTTTACACGTTATATAAATGATTTGCCAGAGGTATGTAAAAATGTTGATGTCCAGATGTATGCAGATGATGTTGTAATTTTTACACATGCTAAAAATTACTAAGAGATAGCATCCACACTTATCTGCAAAGGCTTACTAAGTCATGTCTCTACCTAAATACCCAAAAAACAGTCTGTATGGTGTTTACCAAACACAATATGAAGGTGTCCCATTCTAATGTGTTTCCTAGAGGACAGCAGCTTGATATGGTTGATGAATTCAAGCATCTAGGAGTCATATATGACTCCACCCTAACATTCAAACTTCAGTAAAACAGGTGGAAAATGAAGTTCAATTCAATTTGCAGAATTTTAAACAAGTTAGGTTATTTCTTGACAATAAGGCTGCCAAGTTGTTCTTATATACTGTGATCTTTTCACATATTGAGTACTGTTTTATAAAGTGGTCATTAACTAGTAAAATTACTTTTAAAAGCATTGTCATTTCATCATTGCGATATCTTAGACAGACGTACATTTTTAAGCTTTGATCATTTTAAATATTTCTAGTACTCTTGTTTGGCATATAAAGTATTACGTAAGACTTGACAGCGGAGGTGGAACACAGGTCATGAAAAAGGGGACTGTGGGATACCATTTAGACACACCACTTTTAGGCAAAATGTTTTGTCAGTAATAGGTGGTAAACTCACTTAAAGCAATGGCTTCTTGAAAACCAGAGTTGTACTCATATTTAACTGTCATAATTTGTATACAATTTTACTTTTATATTGTAAATCTGAATGTAGTATAGAGGTGAATGAACAATGTCTTTTTTTAGTGAATGTGAATGATATTGGCTATTGCCTGCCTAGGGACTGCAGACGAAAAGTAGTTATTTTTACTAATTCTGGCATATTTACATGGTGTATTTTCATACTACAATGTTCATGAATATGCATGGTCCCTATCAAATAAACCAATAAAATAAATATAGTGCAGTGTGATTTATTCCTGTGATTAAAGCTGAATGTATCATCATTACTCCAGTCTTCAGTGTCACATGACCCTTCACTAATCACTCTGATAATCTTTTTTTTTCCAACAACAAAAAAATCTTGGTGATCAATCCCGAGGTTTGAACAATGGTGTGTGTGTGTGTGTGTGTGTGTGTGTGTTCATGTTTTTCTATCCTGGTTGGGACTTAAACCTGACTGCACACAGACTTATGGGGAAACAAGCTTATAAATCATACAAAATTAGTTTTTGAAAATGTAAAAATGCAGCATGTCTCCTGTGATGGGTAGGTTTAGGGGCAGTGTGTGTGTGTGTGAGTGTGTGTGTGTGTGTGTGTGTGTGTGTGTGTGTGTGTGTGTGTGTGTGTGTGTGTGTGTGTGTGTGTGTGTGTGTGTGTGTGTGTGTGTGTGTGTGTGTGTGTGTGATGTGTGTAGGTGTGTGATGGGTATAAATCACACTAAGTGATGTTTTGAAAAAGTAAAAATGCAGCATGTCTCCTGTGATGGGTAGGTTTAGGGGCAGGGGCAGTGTAGGGGATAGAAAATACAGTTTGTACAGTATAAAATGCATTACGCCTATGGAATGTCCCCATAAAACATGGAAACACAACATGTGTGTGTGTGTGTGTGTGTGTGTGAGTGTGTGTGTATGTGTGTGTGTGTGTGTGTGTGTGTGTGTGTGTGTGTGTGTGTGTGTGTGTGTGTGTGTGTGTGTGTGTGTGTGTGTGTGTGTGTGTGTGTGTGTGTGTGTGTGTGTGTGTGTGTGTGTGTGTGTGTGTGTGTGTGTGTGTGTGAGTGTGTGTGTGTGTGTGTGTGTGTGTGTGTGTGTGTGTGTGATGGGTAGGTTTAGGGACAGTGTGTGTGTGTGTGTGTGTGTGTGTGTGTGTGTGTGTGTGTGATGGGTAGGTTTAGGGACAGTGTGTGTGTGTGTGTGTGTGTGTGTGTGTGTGTGTGTGTGTGTGGACTCGTAATCCCTACGGTATGGGGACAAAATGTCCCCACAAAGATGGCAATATCCAAAATCCTTGTCCTTGTGGGGACATTTTTGAGTCCCCATGAGAAAACATCTTATAAATCACACTAAGTGATGTTTTTGAAAAAGTAAAAATGCAGCATGTCTCCTGTGATGGGTAGGTTTAGGGGCAGTGTGTGTGTGTGTGAGTGTGAGTGTGAGTGTGTGTGTGTGTGTGTGTGTGTGTGTGTGTGTGTGTGTGTGTGTGTGTGTGTGTGTGTGTGATGGGTAGGTTTAGGGTCAGGGGCAGTGTGTGTGTGTGTGTGTGTGTGGGGCATGTTTTGTGAAATATCAGGACACAAATGTGTATAATGACATGGGTATGACACAGGTATTACAAAAGAGGGTGAAATATGAGGACGTTCCCCATGTCCTCACTTTTCAAAATGCTTATAAATCACACAGGATGAGGTTTTTTTCACAGAAAGTAAACTGCGCAGTCTCCTGTGATGGGTAGTGTGTGTGTGTGTGTGTGTGTGTGTGTGTGTGTGTGTGTGTGTGTGTGTGTGTGTGTGTGTGTGTGTGTGTGTGTGTGTGATGGGTAGGTTTAGGGGCAGGGGCAGTGTAGGGGGATAGAAAATACAGTTTGTATAAAATGCATTACGCCTATGGAGTACCACAAAGATAGTAAACCAGACATGTGTGTGTGTGTGTGTGTGTGTGTGTGTGTGTGTGTGTGTGTGTGTGTGTGTGTGTGTGTGTGTGTGTGTGTGTGTGTGTGTGTGTGTGTGTGTGTGTGTGTGTGTGAGAGAGAGTGTGTCAGTTTGTTAAATAGATGACCATCACATGCACACAGTGTCATTAGTGGCAGTGAGAGTGTTCAGACACTAGAGGGTGATGTTCCTCCACTGACAGTCAAACCTCAAGAACTGTAATGTGTTTCACATCTTCCCTAATATCATCACAATGCTGGAGCTCCTGACTGAAGCAGATGTCATCGTCCTTCAGTCACCTCTGATCCAGCTCGACTCGTACGGTCTCGTCTTCGCTGTCTGACAACAGGAATGTGTTTCTCAATGATCCATACACTGCTGCATTGCTGAAACCTTTCAGATATGAGCAGCACAAACTCATCACACTCAGTCTCCAGTGCCCTTTTACTGTTGCTTATAGGGAAGTCTGTCAGCTCTCACATCAGACCTTCGTATTATTTTCACTTAATACTGTGTTAGAAGACAAAGAAAATATGTAATACCACGGTGTCACCACTAGATTCCTGTGTAACTAAGCATAACATTATGACCACCTTCCTAATTTTGTGTTGGTCCCCCATTTGCCAAAACCGCCCTGACCCATCAAGGTATGGACTCCACTAGCATGGGCACCCTGACTGGTCTGCGGCTGTGCCGCCCCAAACGCAACAAACTGAGCTGCACTGTGTATTCTGACACCTTTCTATCAGAACCAGCATTAACTTCTTGAGCAGTTTGAGCTCCAGTAGCTCGTCTGTTTGATCGGACCACACGGGCCAGCCTTCGCTCCCCACGTGCATCAATGAGCCTGAGCCGTCCATGACCCTGTGTCCGGTTCTCCACTGTTCCTTCCTTGGAGCACTTTTGATAGATCCTGACCACTGCAGACCGGGAACACCCCACAAGAGCTGCAGTTTTGGAGAAGCTCTGACCCAGTCGTCTAGCCATCACAATTTGGCCATTGTCAAACTCGCTCAAATCCTTACGCTTGCCCATTTTTCCTGCTTCTAACACAGGGGCAAGTAAGTTTGGCATCGGGCCAAAACATTTTTTTTTTGCAGAGTGATGTTTACATGCTAGCCAGTGAGAGAAAATGGCACTATCAAAGAGTCTAAAGAGGAAAGTCGACAGCGAAAATAGGGCATACAAAGAAGAATGGAAAGACAACTGCATTCATCCTACCTGGTTTTGTGAATGCAAAGCCTCTCATCTGCAACAAAGTTATAAGCAAACGCTTCAATGGTTCACTGTTAGTTATTTCATGGTGGCTATTGTAGAGGCATGTCTAGCGGTCCACAGACTCTTTTGAATGTCTTTCAGAACATTTCAAATTAAAAGCTCTCAATTCATCTCAAAATAACACTTATCATAAAAAAAAAAAAAAAAAAAAAAAAAAACTCTTCTCTTTATTCCTTCCTTATTCTAGCTTAAGCTTATTCTATGTAATATCCAAAGCTTGGTATTTAAAGGCACTTTTTGCGTTTGCGCCTATTCATGACCTGCACAGCTCTCACTAGCTATCATGACAGACCTATTTCAGAACCAGCCGCTATCAAAATAATCTGGCTGCGGACTGCCTGTTTCTAACACATCAACTTTGAGGACAACATGTTCACTTGCTGCCTAATACATCCCACCCAATAACAGGAGCCGTGATGAAGAGATTATCAGTGCTATTCACTTCACTGGTCATAATGTTATGCCTGATCGGTGTATGTAAATAGTGCTGTGTATTCCCTAGTTGCTTATAAAAGTATCTTCATAATTACTTGCGTTTGTACCATTCTGATTAATTGATTTCGAGACTTTTTCCATTGCACTGTGCTACTTCCCCATTGTTTTTTTATTTTCTAAGTAAACTCTGGATGGATGTGTTTGACCGTTGCACTTATGCCTAAAACGTGGCCCTCAAGTTAAAAGAAGGTGATGTCACTAATTCGTTGTAGTCCCTACTTGAGGTCGTTTATTCAAAACAAAGGCGTGTCTTGACTCTTGATTGGCGGAGCTTTATTCTGTCAGAGCGCTTCTGCTTCTTCCGCTCATGCATGTGTGTGTGTTACACAGCGCTGTTTTATCATATCACACACATCTGAGTGTGATGTTATAATGCTACTATGAGACACTTGTTCACACTGCAGTGAGCGAGATCATATTAGGCGGTAAAACTCTGTGTGGTAAATCAAGAACAGCAGATTTGAACAATAAGACTAACTGTGTTGAGCTGGAGAACAATCATTAGTTTCTGTCCATCAGTGATCCAAACAGTGTCTAATGAAACACATCAGATATTAAAGCGGCTTTGGGGTTTCCATGGTTACTACAAAATTAAACCGGTAACGTGACATACGGTCATTGGAAACATTTAAACATTCTTGGAAACATTTGGGATAAAGTATACAAAACAACAAAATATATACCACGGTTCTAGTGGTTTTTGGTTATTTTAATCCTAAAATCTTACATATTGTGCCTTTAAAAAGTGATTTCTTTAAAATAAAATGTCTCCCTTTGCTTTGAACTTTGAGCGTCGTAACTTTGCAGATGTTGTTTCTGCTCAAACAGCGACGCTTCACACTCACTAAAGTTTAACAAGTCTAATCATAATCAGCCCTTTCATGGCCCCTAGGATAATCAGTTTCTGTCATTTATTTTTATTTATGTGGCGTTGAATTTACTACAATAACGCAACTGCTCTCCAGAGGCAATTTATTAAACAAACAGCTTTAAAAAACAAGATTGGTTGTACTAGTGCCGAATGTGATCTCTTTACAGTTATGCGTTTCGCACACCTCTCTGACCTCTGTGAATGTGTATAGATGTGAATGGAGTCCAGGAACTGTAGGGTTTCATGGGACGCAGGGAGTCTGGATGTCTCTTGCCTTCATTACGTAGAAAAACAGACGTGTCTTATAAGACTGAGCGTCTGGCTGATGTCCCCGGTGATGTCAGGGATTTTCAAAGTCTCTTGTGTTTAGGAACCAGGCCTTTTGTATATGATTCAAAAATATTATTATGGAGAGCTGCTTCCACATGCTTATATCAATAATAAAGCTGCCATGTCAAACAGATGTTTGGAGCGATTCCTCCGATCCCATCAATGTGTCAGACTGTTATGATGTTCACATGGTGACTTCGGTCCCTCTGCTGGTGGATGTCGGAACTGCCTCTGGTGTATTCAGGCTGTGGCTACGTTCACAGTCACTCTGTAAATTTTTGGGATTGACAGCCACATTTACTTACAGGTGTGAATGGATTTAGAACCACCCTATGATCACACAGGGCTTGTCTCTCCATTGCTCTCAGGTACCGAAACCACACTTGAACACACAGAAAAGGCCCGATGTACTCCCAGTGAAGTTATTTTTTGTTCTTCGCTAAGGGGTAAAAAGTTAGCTGTTGGCGAAACTGCTGAGACGTTTCCTTTCCTTCCCGCTTTCCTTTCAAAAACAAAATAAACACAACAAAAATGACAGCAGTGAGAAAACAGCAGCTCAGAAAGCATCTGGAAAAGTTTGCTCTGCAATCATTAATGCCTTCACATACACTCACCTAAAGGATTATTAGGAACACCTGTTCAATTTCTCATGAATGCAATTATCTAATCAACCAATCACATGGCAGTTGCTTCAATGCATTTAGGGGTGTGGTCCTGGTCAAGACAATCTCCTGAACTCCAAACTGAATGTCAGAATGGGAAAGAAAGGTGATTTAAGCAATTTTGAGCGTGGCATGGTTGTTGGTGCCAGACGGGCCGGTCGGAGTATTTCACAATCTGCTCAGTTACTGGGATTTTCACACAACCATTTCTAGGGTTTACAAAGAATGGTGTGAAAAGGAAAAACATCCAGTATCACGGCAGTCCTGTGGAGGCGAAAATGCCTTGTTGATGCTAGAGGTCAGAGGAGAATGGGCCGACTGATTCAAGCTGATAGAAGAGCAACTTTGACTGAAATAACCACTCGTTACAACCGAGGTATGCAGCAAAGCATTTGTGAAGCCACAACACGCACAACCTTGAGGCGGATGGGCTACAACAGCCAGTGGCGGTTTTACATTGAATTGCAAGACCTCCTTCGAGTGACCCCTTAATAATGAATAATAACTGAACTTGTAACCATTTGTTGAAAAAAAGCACAATATTATGGTGAAATTAGATCTCATTTTGTTGAGCTAAAACCGGATTATTGTTGTTTAAGTGTCACGGGTGACTCTTTCTGGGCGGAACCTTTCCGGGCGGAACCATAGTGGCAGAGATTGGTTCCGCCCGGATCAAACACCACCACTTCCTGGTTCCCCTCCTGGCACCAAAAATCAGGGTTAATCGGCGGCAGGTGCACCAATGAACGGCGCAATCTCCAGATTGGATGAAGAGGAAGCAGGAGGAGGATAAAGAGGGCTTCCAGAATTCAGTCGGGAGGTAGTCATTGCAGCGGGCACACACAGCCGCAGCTGTTGGTTCAGTTCGGGCTTAAGCCCGAGCGGGTGTAACCGCTTCCAGCCGTCGCGGCGAGAGGATCTGGGCATCTGGGCAAACACGAAGGACCACAAGTGGAGAATATTGTGGACTGAGCGAACCAAGATCCGGAGAACTGCAAAGAGAAAGAAAGAGACGGGCTGAGTATAATATAGACCGTGTTTTGCATTGTGATTCAAGTGTCAAGTGTGTATTCGATTCTGAGAAGTTACATGCAGGACAGCTTACTGGAAGTGCTGATAAAGAGTCCCTTTGGGAGAAAGAGAACACAGCGGCCAGGATGCGAGCCGAGCACTGGAAGAGAGGACAGGACGAGAACACGGGTTGATCAATGTGTGAGTACCCTGAGAAACTATTGCAATAGCAAATTCGTCGAAAGTGTATCATCTGTGAGCTTTGTTGAAGTTGGATCTAGGAACACGAGTGGCCCCATCGCGGAGAGTGAGCGTGGGAGAGCCAGAGACAGTAGACAGTGAAAGACACCGGGGTGGCGCAGCAGCGGCGTCTCTCTTGCTGTCCTTCGCTATAACAGCGCTTCAGCGATCCCCGAGATAAATACGTGGGAAAAGTGGTCTCTGGACCTTAAGTGCACTTGGATTGCGTGTGGAGTGCTGTGGGTGAGTCAGTGTCTTGACTGTGAGTGTACACTTGGAATCTGCCGTGGTGTGTTGTGTGTGTGTGTGTCGTCACAAAGACCACTTTCCAGGCCGATCCACTCTCTGTGGAGGATAGGATCGAGCCCATAAATTCATGCTGTGAACATCACCTAATCTCTGTTTCTCGACAATGAGTGCGACCGGAGCCAAGTAAGAACCCCCTTGAGTAACTGTATTGATACGTGGCTGTGTTGGAGGAAATTGTGTGTGCAGTGCCTGAGTGGAGAAGAGGGAAAGCGCTCACGCCGCGCTCTGAGTAAACGCGCACGGCGGATACACTTACCTGTGTGGAGTCGTCTGGAAGCGCTCGATCCAGCACCGCCGCCGTGGTCAAGCCACCTCCGAGCCATCGTTACCACGAGGCCCGAGGCGAAGAGAGAAAGCGGACAAAGCGTGTCTACGAAGTCTGTGAGTGATATCCATTGAGCGAAGTTATACTTACCTGCATACCAAACGAAAGCCCCAGTGTTGACCCAGCTCCAGCGGATGCCCTGGAGGTGCTTGCCCAGATACTGACCGGACCATTGACCCAGCTCCAGCGGATGCCCTGGAGGTGCTTGCCCAGATACTGACCGGACCATTGACCCATCCCTAAAGGAAGCCGCCGGACCACGCCTGAGAAAAGAGTACCCCTGTCACCCCGATCCCAGTACTTACCATATATATTCCTGTGCTCAGGAGAAGGAGCGAGCCGTGTTGTGAAGCGCCTTGAAGGTCCAAACTGGAAAAGAGAAAGAGAGACGAGTAAGCAAAGCGGAAGGACATTGGAGCCAGACATTGAGTTAAGGAACGACGACTTATCTGAGGTTCCCCTGTGACAGGGACAGCAAGCTCGGCGGCGTCCTCACCAATCCAGTGTTCCCCTGGATTTTAGCCCCTTCACTTCCCCTTTCCCCATTTTAAGTAAATTAATAAAGATTTGTGTTTTAAAACCCCACTCCAGTGTCCTCGTTGTGTCTGGTTGTCTGAGGTATCCTGGGAACCTCCCGAGGTGGAAATTGAGGAGGGCGGCACTCACGCGGTCGCTCCGACCTGTGACAGATTTGGCGTAGTCGGCGGGGTTCCACCTCGGGTTGGCGACCGGGGATCCTCAGATGGCGACGACGGGACACTGGAGGCCCCAGCCAGTCATGCCAGTATATATGAAATCCCTGGGTCCAAAAATATGGAGAAATGAGTCAGAGCGCCTCTCGAATGGTGGGCTCGGATCGAAAATCTGGCCGGGCTCCAGGGACTGGGCGCGACTCAACAGCGGCCTGGACAGCGGTGTATACGACTTGGCCCGAAGGGAAGGCTGGGCCCGCTAGAGTGGTCCATCGGACCAGGATCCGCCCCTGCCTGAACTATCCCAGCCCTGTAGAGGAGGCGCCAATGGCGCCTGAGGCCGTAGCCCCTTGGGTAGCAGGATGGGCCGTGATCCCAGGAGGACGGGTAAATGCTCCCGCGGAAATGGCCCCCAGAGATCAAGTGGATATGCCTGCTGGCATTGACCCTGTTTCGCCACCACGACGGTCCCAGCGAGAGAACTGTGGCGGCCCCAGCACGTTATGGAGAATGGGCGGCGGAAAGGCGTTCTAGGGACTAGAACGGTTTGGCGGGGGAGGATGTCACCGGGTGACTCTTTCTGGGCGGAACCTTTCTGGGCGGAACCATAGTGGCAGAGATTGGTTCCGCCCGGATCAAACACCACCACTTCCTGGTTCCCCTCCTGGCACCAAAAATCAGGGTTAATCGGCGGCAGGTGCACCAATGAACGGCGCAATCTCCAGATTGGATGAAGAGGAAGCAGGAGGAGGATAAAGAGGGCTTCCAGAATTCAGTCGGGAGGTAGTCATTGCAGCGGGCACACACAGCCGCTGTTGGTTCGGTTCGGGCTTAAGCCCGAGCAGGTGTGCTTCCAGCCGTCGCGGCGAGAGGATCTGGGCATCTGGGCAAACACGAAGGACCACAAGTGGAGAATATTGTGGACTGAGCGAACCAAGATCCGGAGACCTGCAAAGAGAAAGAAAGAGACGGGGCTGAGTATAATACAGACCGTGTTTTGCATTGTGATTCAAGTGTCAAGTGTGTATTCGATTCTGAGAAGTTACATGCAGGACAGCTTACTGGAAGTGCTGATAAAGAGTCCCTTTGGGAGAAAGAGAACACAGCGGCCAGGGCGCGAGCCGAGCACTGGAAGAGAGGACAGGCGAGAACACGGGTTGATCAATGTGTGAGTACCCTGAGAAACTATTGCAATAGCAAATTCGTCGAAAGTGTATCATCTGTGAGCTTTGTTGAAGTTGGATCTAGGAACACGAGTGGCCCCATCGCGGAGAGTGAGCGTGGGAGAGCCAGAGACAGTAGACAGTGAAAGGC
The DNA here is from genome assembly GCA_023029165.1 of Gobiocypris rarus. NCBI lineage: Eukaryota > Metazoa > Chordata > Actinopteri > Cypriniformes > Gobionidae > Gobiocypris > Gobiocypris rarus. The sequence continues at coordinate 49,013,719 of CM040932.1, forward strand.
GCCGGGGTGGCGCAGCAGCGGCGTCTCTCTTGCTGTCCTTCGCTATAACAGCGCTTCAGCGATCCCCGAGATAACTACGTGGGAAAAGTGGTCTCTGGACCTTAAGTGCACTTGGATTGCGTGTGGAGTGCTGTGGGTGAGTCAGTGTCTTGACTGTGAGTGTACACTTGGAATCTGCCGTGGTGTTGTGTGTGTGTGTGTCGTCACAAAGATCACTTTCCAGGCCGACCCACTCTCTGTGGAGGATAGGATCCCGAAGCTGGCGAGCAACGAGCCCATAAATTCATGCTGTGAACATCACCTAATCTCTGTTTCTCTGACGATAAATGCGACCGGAGCCAAGAAAGAACCCCTTGAGTAACTGTATTGATACGTGGCTGTGTTGGAGGAAATTGTGTGTGCAGTGCCTGAGTGGAGAAGAGGAAAGCGCTCACGCACGCTCTGAGTAGCGCGCACCGGGCGGATACACTTACCTGTGTGGAGTCCTCTGGAGCGCTCGATCCAGCACCGCCGCCGTGGTCAAGCCACCTCCGAGCCACCGTTACCACGAGGCCGAGGCGAGAGAAAGCGGGACGAAGCGTGTCTCTGAAGTCTGTGAGTGATATCCATTGGCGGTTATACTTACCTGCATACCAAAGCGAAAGCCCCAGTGTTGACCCAGCTCCAGCGGATGCCCTGGAGGTGCTTGCCCAGATACTGACCGGACCATTGACCCATCCCTAAAGGAAGCCGCCGGACCACGCCTGAGAAAAGAGGTACCCCTGTCACCCCGATCCCAGTACTTACCATATATATTCCTGTGCTCAGGAGAAGGAAGCGAGCCGTGTTGTGAACGCCTTGAAGGTCCAAACTGGAAAAGAGAAAGAGAGCAGTAAGCAAGCGGAAGGACATTGGAGCCAGACATTGAGTTAAGGAAGCAGACGACTTATCTGAGTGTTCCCTGGATTTTAGCCCCTTCACTTCCCCTTTCCCCATTTTAAGTAAATTAATAAAGATTTGTGTTTTAAAACCCCACTCCAGTGTCCTCGTTGTGTCTGGTCGTCTGAGGTATCCTGGGAACCTCCCGAGGTGGAAATTAAGGGAGGAGCGGCACTCACGCGGTCCGCTCCGACCTGTGAAATAAGCATAGCAAGCAAGATAGAAAAAGGCTAACAAACAAGTAATACCCACCAATTAACATTAGCCCTTCATTCATAACATGGACACTGTAATAATCATACAGAGAGAACATAGTTGCATACCTTTATCTTTTCTTCTTTTCATTTTGTTCTAAGCTGGGCACCTGACGGCTTTGACCTTTTTCCTTCCATATCTGTATTTAATAATCACTCGACAGTCAACAGATTTCCCGCCCCCCAACAGAAGTCAAGACTAAACCAATTCACCTTGGTGATCACTGATCACATAATCGTTTAAACCAATTTGTATTAGCGATTTCACACACTTCAGAAACATGTGCAGCAACTATATGCCTGTAGCCTATATTTATAATTTTATGAACGAAAAAATTATTTGGAAGAAAGTCGAGGTGTGACTGACTTTATTGCTCTATATACAGTGGATCCCCCGTTTCCCCTCTTGTCCGTTCCATTTGGGAGAGACCATAGAAAAAAATAGCTGAGGTGACGTGATGACACATTTTGACATCAGACAGCAGACAAACGTCAATCCACCTGTCACTCAAGTGGCCACGGCCTTAATTATGCAGAGCCTGTCCAAAGCGGCCAGTCAATGAATTACACTACAGTTCAAATCACTTGCGTATTAGCTTCAGGAGAAAAGGGGGGAGGTCGCCGCTCAGGAGAGACCCAGAGGTAAACTGTTCCCCAAAGGGCGTCCGTCACTCAGTGCAATGATAGATAGAAAACCGCTTTGCGGCATGCCGATTTTTTTTACTGCTGGTGCCGGTGCCGCCCCCATGTGTCATGAAAAAACTGCCCGGTTCGCCAGTGCCCAAAACCGCTACTGACAACAGCAGAAGATCCCACCGGTTCCCACTCATCTCCACTACAAATAGGAAAAAGAGGCTACAATTTGCACAAGCTCACCAAAATTGGACAGTTGAAGACTGGAAAAATGTTGCCTGGTCTGATGAGTCTCGATTTCTGTTGAGACATTCAGATGGTAGAGTCAGAATTTGGCGTAAACAGAATGAGAACATGGATCCATCATGCCTTGTTACCACTGTGCAGGCTGGTGGAGGTGGTGTAATGGTGTGGGGGATGTTTTCACTGTGCAGGCTGGTGGTGGTGGTGTAATGGTGTGGGGATGTTTTCTTGGATCACTTTAGGACCCTTAGTGCCAATTGGGCATGGTTTAAATGCCACGGCCTACCTGAGCATTGTTTCTGACCATGTCCATCCCTTTATGACCACCATGTTCCCATCCTCTGATGGCTACTTCCAGCAGGATAATGCACCATGTCACAAAGCTTGAATCATTTCAAATTGGTTTCTTGAACATGACAATGAGTTCACTGTACTAAAATGGCCCCCAGTCACCAGATCTCAACCCAATAGAGCATCTTTGGGATGTGGTGGAACGGGAGCTTCGTGCCCTGGATGTGCATCCCACAAATCTCCATCAACTGCAAGATACTATCCTATCAATATGGACCAACATTTCTAAAGAATGCTTTCAGCACCTTGTTGAATCAATGCCACGGAGAATTAAGGCAGTTCTGAAGGCGAAAGGGGGTCAAACACAGTATTAGTATGTGTTCCTAATAATCCTTTAAGTGAGTGTATAGTAGTAGTACTAATAATAGTAATAGTAGCAATAATAGTAATATTAGTAGTTGTAGTAGTAGTAGTAGTAATAATAGTAGTAAGATTAGAAGTAGTAGTAATAGCAGTTGTAGTAGAAATAGTAGTAGAAGTAATAATAATAGTAATAGTAGTAATATTAGTAGTAGTAATAGTAGAAGTATCACATGTCTGTCTGTTTGTTAGTTCTTTCAGTTGTGTTTTTATCCTGTCACATGTTCCTTTGTTCTTTTCCCTGCCATTTCTGTGTTTAGTCAAGTTTAGTTCAGCTGTGTCTAGGTAATTATCTCGTTTCAGTTTGCTATTTAAGTTCCTCTTATTCACTCAGTCTTTGTCCGGTCACCTTTATACTAAGTTGTGCTTTTGCTTCCTTTCTGCCTGCTTTTGTTGAGTTTATTTTTTATTAAAACACGTTTGGATTGCATCTCCTAAGTCGTCTGCCTGTTCCTGTACACACAACCGTGACAAGTGGTAGCAGCAGCAGCAATAGTAGTAGTAGAATTAGTTGTAGTAGTAGCAGTAATAGTATGAGTAGATGTAATAGTAGCAATAGTAGTAATAATAGTAGTAGCAGTAATAGTATGAGTAGATGTAATAGTAGTGGTAGTAGTAGCAATGGTAGTAGTAGTAATAGTAGTAGTAGTAGTAGCATAAGTAGCAATAGTAGTAGTAGTAATAGTAGTATCAATAACAGTACATTAGTAGTAGTAGTAAGTAGTAATAATAGTAGTAGTAGTAGTAGTAGTAGTAGTAGTTGTAATAGTAATATTAGAAGTAGTAGTTGTAATAGCAGAAGGAGTAGTAATAACAGTAGTAGTAGTCGTAGTAATATTTATAATAGTAATACTACTACTAATATTAGTAGTAGTAGTAATAATAGTAGTAGTAGAAATAGTTGTAGTAGTTGTAATAGTAATAGTAGGAATATTAGTAGTAGTTAAAGTAGTAATAGTACTAATAATAGAAGTAATAGTGGTATTAGTAGTAGCAGTAGTAGCATAATATTAATAATCATAGTAATCATAGTTGTAGTAGTAATAGTAGTAATGGTATTAGTAATAATAATAATAGTAATAGTAGTAGTAATAGCAGCAATAATAGTAATAGTTGTAGTAGTGGTAGTAATAATAATAGTAATAGTAGTAGTAGGTATAATAGTACTGTTGGTGCCAAATTGAACTTTGAGTTAATTTCATGTTTCTTTCTTGTATGATAGTAGTGTATGTGAGTGTGTTGTGGATAAATGTGTGAGTGTTTATATATATATTTGGCAACAGGTCCGTCTACTGCCACCTAAAGGATGGTTGGGAGGCTGAATGTGGAGACCAAGGGAATGGCCTTAAAGACAGGAAGCCACAGTATGAGGGTGTGGTTGAGAGGGCACACGGTCTGACCCTGTGGTGGTGTGTTCTGGGTAGCCATGACATGACAAGCCGTAGTGCTACCATATGAAGAGACAACTTTAATTGTTTGTTTTCTTTAATTCAAGATTATGTAACATTCTACATCATTAACAATAAATGATCATTTGACCGACTGAATCAACTCCTACATCTTTTACAACTGCACGCCAATGGTAATATATCAGCAACTACAGTACTAATAGTAATAGTAGTACAAAGGTCTAAAGGAAGAAAGGCTACCACAGGTACTATATAATAGTAATAGTAGTAGTAATAATAGTAGCAATAATAGTAATAGTTGTAGTAGTGGTAGTAATAATAATAGTAATAGTAGTAGTAGGTATAATAGTACTGTTGGTGCCAAATTGAACTTTGAGTTAATTTCATGTTTCTTTCTTGTATGATAGTAGTGTATGTGAGTGTGTTGTGGATAAATGTGTGAGTGTTTATATATATATTTGGCAACAGGTCCGTCTACTGCCACCTAAAGGATGGTTGGGAGGCTGAATGTGGAGACCAAGGGGAATGGCCTTAAAGACAGGAAGCCACAGTATGGGGGTGTGGCTGAGAGGGCACACGGTCTTTTGACCCTGTGGTGGTGTGTTCTGGGTAGCCATGACGTGCCAAGCCGTTTGCCACCATATGAAGAGACAACTTTAAATTAATTGTTTGTTTTCTTTCATTCAAGATTATGTAACATTCTACATCATTAACAATAAATGTTAATTTGACCGACTGAATCAACTCCTACTCATCTTTACAACTGCACGCGTCAAGCTATATCCAGCTCAACCAACAGTAATAGCCAATTGAGCACAAAGGCTCTTAAGGAAGAAAGGCTACTACAAGTACTAATAATAGTAATAGCAGCAGCAGCAGCACTAATAATAAGTAGTAGGAGTAGTAATATTAGTAGTAGTAGTAGTAATAATAGTAGTAATATTAATATTAGTAGTAGTAGTAGTTGTTGTTGTAGTAGTAGTAATAATAGTAGTAGTAGTATTAATAATAGTAGTAGGAGTAGTAATATTAGTAGTAGTAGTAGTTGTTGTTGTAGTAGTAGTAATAATAGTAGTAGTAACAATAGTAATAATAGTAGTTGTAATAGTAGTTGTTGTAGTAGAAGTAATACTAAGAATAGTAATAGTAGTAGGAGTAATACAAATAATAATAGTAGTAATATTAGTAGCATTAGCAGTAGTAGTAGTAATAATAGTAATAGTTATAGTAATAGTAGTAATAATAGTAGTAGTAGTAATTATGAATATAATTACTCATAATCATAATGAAAGTTTAAAAAACATTTAAATGTTGCATTTCACAGGTAGTTTGAGGCTGGATTTAGATTTTTAAAAATCTACTTTTAGGGAATACTTATATTTTGTATGTTTTAAAAGCTAAACAATAATGAAAATATGACATGTTTTGGTGAGTTTATAATGTAATAATTTTTTCATAATGTAAATTAGATTTATTACATTATGAGCTCAAGATTTTATTTCATTTTGAGAAAATTATTACATTATGAACATTTTATTACAATAATAATAATGAAAAATGGCCAGTTTTTACATTATGAGTTGCTACAAACGAGTTTCCTAGTTAAAAACGGTTATAGAATGCGGTGTCACTCCCATAAATAACTGAACTGTGTGTGAACGTACCGTATTAAAGACTCAAACACAGGATGATTCCGCTGCTGTGTGAACCGTGTGTGTCCTCACATAATAAGTGTTGACATTTAATTCATTGCTCACGTTGGAGGTTTAGATCAAACCCTGAGCCGAATGTTTGAGGAAAATCAACGCTCGTGCGCAAACACTGGGATCAGAGCAGATGATGTTTGAAACAAAGTACACAAACTTGTGTGTGTATGATGTTTATTGTAGATGTGTATCATTTGTTGACTGTCCCTCACCTGTAAACACCTCATGCACAATCAAGAACAATATCTCAACATGTGCTTACAGGAATCACAGCGTCATCCATCACTGACCTCAGGGTATCTGGAGCATACGGATGTTTGTGTTTGGGAAAACAAAATCAGAAAACATGACTACTGGACTGAACCCAACAAACAGAACGAGGTTTGTGAGCGTTTCAACAGTCCAGTATTTTTGGCGTTGGTTCATTGATGGTGTTCACGTGTATTTTATAGTCACATGTATGTTGGGCTACTTTCAGGGTTCATTACTTGGGGTCTGACTTGTCAAAGCGAGACCATCTCTCATCATCTCACATACAAGCCCTAAAAATAGCTGCGCACAAACCTGAACCCACAGTTCAATGTGAAGGCGACTGAACCGGAAACGTTTTACCGTTTTAATCCAACAAAGCCCCATTCAGCCCTGAGACTCGTAATATTTTATGCACGTAACCTCTCACACTCTCAAAGCAAACACAGACGCCGTGTAGGATAATATTAGTGCATGTGTGTGAGTGTATCCCCGTTAAAGACAGAAATATCAGTGTTCTGTACAGCAGGTAATTCTTAAATCCATTATCACGTCTCTCAGCTGAAGTTCATATGCTCAAATATCTGCTGAGACGGGCGAGGAACAGAGTGATGTGATGTTGTTGTGGGCTGGTCAAGATCTGTGACGGCACGACCACACCTGCCACTGGCGGCTGATTGAGAACGCACAGGCCAGAAATATTGCTTATTCAGCCATGAAACTGTATTTTGCCTTTGTACACTCTTAAAATAAAGCTTCTTTGACTGATGATTCCATGAAGAACCTTTAACATCCACCCAATCGTTCCATCCCACTAAAGCATCTTGACAGTGGAAACATTTTTTCTTTTAATAACTGATCACTGAAAGGGTGTTTGAGGAATCAAATATGGTTATTCTATGGCATCACTCCAAAACCCATTCTGGAATCTTTATTTTAACGAGTGTAACATATTAATATTTCTATGATAAAACAGCATCATGCATCATGTCTCAAGTCTGAAATGTGTCGATTTCGATCCGTGCAACATTCAGAATATAAGAATTAGTTGAAACTATCCATCCATCCTTTATAATCATCCATCCATCCTCTATCCATCCAATCATCCATCCATCCAATCATCCATCCATCCAATCATCTATCCATCCTCTATCCATCCAATCATCTATCCATCCAATCTTCTATCCATCCTCTATCCATCCAATCATCTATCCATCCTCTATCCATCCAATCATCCATCCATCCAATCATCTATCCATCCTCTATCCATCCAATCATCTATCCATCCAATCATCTATCCATCCTCTATCCATCCAATCATCTATCCATCCAATCATCCATCCATCCAATCATCTATCCATCCTCTATCCATCCAATCATCCATCCATCCAATCTTCTATCCATCCTCTATCCATCCAATCATCTATCCATCCTCTATCCATCCAATCATCCATCCATCCAATCATCTATCCATCCTCTATCCATCCAATCATCTATCCATCCAATCATCTATCCATCCTCTATCCATCCAATCATCTATCCATCCTCTACCATCCATCCATCCAATCATCTATCCATCCATCCATCCATCCATCCAATCCATCTATCCATCCATCTATCCATCCAATCCATCCATCCATCCATCCAATCTTCTATCCATCCATCCATCCATCCAATCATCTATCCATCCATCTATCCATCCATCTATCATCTATCATCCATCTATCTTCTATCCATCCAATCATCTAGCCATCCTCTATCCATACAATCATCCATCCATCCATCCATCCATCCATCCAATCATCCATCCATCCACCCACCCATCCAATCATCTCCATCCATCCATCCATCCATCCATCCATCCATACATCCATCCATCCATTCCATCCATCCATCCATCCATCCATCCATCCATCCATCCATCCATCCATCCACCCATCCATTTATCCATCCATCCATCTATCTATCCATCCACCCACCCATCCATCATCCATCCATCTATTTACCCATCCATCCACTAATCCATCCATCCATCCAATCATTCACCCATCCATCCATCCATCCATCCATCCATCCATCCATCCATCCATCCATCCATCCATCATCCATCCATCCATCCATCCATCATCCATCCATCCATCCCTATCTATCTATCTATCTATCTATCTATCTATCTATCTATCTATCTATCTATCCATCCATCCATCCATCCATCCATCCATCCATCCATCCATCCATCCATCCAGTCACCCATCCATCCATCCATCCATCCATACATCCATCCATCCATCCATACATCCATCCATCCAGTCACCCATCCACCCATCCATCCATCCATCCATCCATCCATCCATCCATCCATCCATCCATCCATCCATCCATCCATCTATCCAGTCACCCATCCATCCACTAATCCATCCATCCATCCATCCAATCATTCACCCATCCATCCATCCATCCATCCATCAATCTATCTATCCATCCATCCATCCATCCATCCATACATCCATACATCCATCCATCCAGTCACCCATCCATCCACTAATCCATCCATCCATCTATCTATCTGTCTGTCTGTACGTTAATTTTAATGTCAATTGTAAATTTTTGAAACTTACAGCTTGTGAAACCATTTCAAACGTTCAGACTAGACTTTCACAAGCCAACTTTAAAGTTGGCCTACAAATGTTTATGTAGTTGCGTCTGGTGTTGCAGTTTCTCAAAGTTACCAGCCGCTGCTCAGTGACTTTTGATCACTGACAGTGATTATTAGTCATTGACATGTTAAAGCCTGTTCCATTTGTATTATTGTGGTGTCACTGACATTACAGAAAAATATGTATGAATTTAAAAAATAAAAATAAATAACGATGTTAGTATTGACCTACTGGTACATTTGCTGTGTCTAGATCAGGTTTTGATGGCCATCAGGATGCCAAGCGGTCTCTGAATTGTATAAACACCGGACAGGAGTTTCTCACAGGTCATCTGTAAACGTGTTTAACGCTGTCTGTTGCTCATTGACATACTAACCTCTTTCCTGACCTTCTAAGGTCAAGGGTCACCTCCCACGTTACACTGCTGCAATTGTGATGATGTCACACCTGCTACCGTGACACAGAGTTCATCTCTCGATGAGACGTGACCAGCAGAAATCACACATGTGTGTGTGTGTGTGTGTGTGTGTGTGTGTGTGTGTGTGTGTGTGTGTGTGTGTGTGTGTGAGCGAGTGTAGATCAGATGTACCAGACTGACATTTCAGTTAAAGTAAATATCAAGAATGCTGATAATGCTATGATGCACACAGCTCTATATTTAAAGTTGCAAATATTAGCATTTTTTTGCTGTGTGTGTGTTGTCGTTTAAAAGCTGAGTCATAAAAGTTAACATGGAAACGCCATCAGATGCAGAATTAGCTCAACTTTCACGCATTTACTGTGTTCACTTTATGGCGTCTGAGAAGAGTGTTTCTGACGTGCTTCTGCTGCCGCCCCATTGAGAGATTAATGTACGCACTGATTTTATGAGCAAATTCATGAAGGAAACCTCAAGATTCAGGACCACCAAGATTAATGTGCAGGATCCGAGGGTCTTATAACACGCGCTGCCAGCCACTGAAAGGATCATTGTGTAGTCCGCCGTCTCACAGCCAGCGCTGTAATTTACCCTCCGCCTGCTGCTGGAAAAACACTCACATTAATGAGCTACAAAAGCACAATAATCACACAACATCCACATTATTATCACCCTATACAATAATCCACCGGTTCGCTTACAACTGTAAAACTGTTAAGACTTTATAATTCGTATTACGCAGTGCAAAATAATATTTTCTTACAAGGATGTGTCTAGATTTAAGAATGTTTAGGTATTTGTGCTGGAAAACAGGACAGAAACACTGAGGAAAAACATAATTTATTGCAGTGTGTTTTATTTTTAGGCCTGAGCACCGATGGTGTGAGGACCTTATTGGAATTGCTCAGTCTATTCTTCTTCTTCTCCGAAATTAATAACATTTTTGAGGGCCTAAACATGCTGGACAACTCATGAAACTTTGTACACGCGTCAGAAGTGGCGAAAATGTTCCTGTGATGTGGGTTTCAGAATTAGGTGTTGCAAAATGGCTCGATAGCGCCACCTACAAAATTTCAATGAATTGCCGTTTGCGCTATGTTTCTGTTACAATACAGAGACACGGAGAACAGGAGATGAAATAATGACAGTTTATTAAGTGACCAGAGTGCAGAGCGGATCAGGTGAGCAGTCAGAGAGATGAATGGCAGGATAATGCAGATAATAGGATGATAATACTCAATGTCTTTTGTAGGGAACTAGGAGGACAGAACACTGGAGCCAGGGAGATGATGGGGACAGGAGACCGGGACGAGAAAACACACTGGAGACGAGGAACCAGGTAAGTAGCATGGGAGAATCCTTGAGGTAAGCAAACAGGTAAGTGTTGTGCAAACGAGACCGGACAGTGACTGTGTGTGTGTGTGGCGCTTAAGTGCAGGCAGTGATGGGGTAATGATGAGCTGAAGGTGTGTGTGATCAGTATTCGGGAGAGTTTGTGCGTGGTACTTGGGAGTGGGTGGAGCCTGGCGTGCTTGTAACATTACCCCCCCTTCCACGGCCCGCTGCTGAGGTGTGGTGCCGATGTGGTGGTCGACCTCTGCCTTGAGGTGCTGGCCCGTCAGGGTGAGATGCATGGAAGATTTCGAGCAGGTTGGGGTCAAGGATGTCATCTCTGGGTACCCATGAGCGTTCCTTGGGAGCGTAACCCTCCCAATCCACCAGGTACTCAAGAAGGCCACCACGCCGCCTGGAGTCCAAGTTGTCCTGGACTTGATACGCTGCGCCGTCCTCCACGATGAGTGGAAGGGTGGGTTCCGGGGTTGCGCCAGGCTCTGGGGAAACAGAAACAGAAGGGTGGTGAGGTTTGAGTAGAGACGTGAAATGTGGGATGAATCTGGTAGTGAGGTGACAATTGGAGCTTGTAGGTGACCGGGTTGATCTGCTAATGAACCTGGGACTCAGCTTCTTGTATGGCTGACGTAGGCGGATGTCCCGAGTGGACAGCCAGACCTCCTGCCCAACTTGAAAGGATGGAGCTTCTGAACAGTGGAGGTCGGCCGTCATCCCCACGTTGGCGCGCTGATGGTGTTCTGAGTCCAAAGCCCTCTCACTCTCCCGGAACCAGTAGTCCACAGCCGGGACATCAGATGGCTCTCCAGACCACGGGAACAGTGAAGGTTGGTAGCCGAGCATGCACTGAAATGGAGTAAGACCAGTGGATGGTTGGCGCAGGAGTTCTGTGCGTACTCTGCCCACCCGAGGAACTGGTTCCAGGAGTTCTGGTAGCTGTGACAGAAGGTACGGAGGAAGCGGTCGATCTCCTGGATCTTTCTCTTTATCTGCCTATTCGTCTGGGGGTGGTAACCCGATGAGAGGCTGAGGGTCACCCCTAGGAGCTGATGAAAAGCTTTCCAGACCTTAGAGATGAACTGGGGACCCGATCTGAGACGATGTCTTCAGGAATGCCAAGTAACGGAAGGCGTGGGTAAACATGAGCTCTGCGGTCTCCAGGGCGGTGGGCAACCCTCTCAAGGGGATTAGAAGGCAGGATTTGAGAATCGATCAACCACTACCAGGATGCATATATGGTTCTCGGAAATGGGAAGATCCGTGATGAAGTCCACTCCTGGGTGTGACCAGGGTCGGTTAGGAACGGGCAATGGATGGAGTTTGGTGGAGGGAAGATGGCGGGGGCTCTGCAAGTACCTTCTGACGTCGGACGTCATGCGTGGCCACCAGAAGCGCTGTTTTAGCAGCAAGAGGGTTTCATTGACCCCAGGGTGGCCAGTGCCCAGAGAAGAGTGAGAGGAGTGGATGAGGGGATTGCAACAAGTGCGGGTGACGTACTGCAAGCCCCGGTGGGCAGCCCGGCGGGGTGTTGGTGGAGGCATTGGAGGAGGGCAGGGTTTCCTCGGACCAGACGATGGGGCTGACGAACAACTGATTCGGGAGGATATAGGCTTGGAGTCTTCAACCTTCTCTTCCAGACTGTAGATGTGGGACAGGGCATCCACCTTGAAATTCTTGGACCCAGGACAATGCGAGATAGTGAAGTGAAACTGGGTGAAGTACAGCACCCATCGAGCCTGGCGCGGGTTCAATCGTTTAGCCTCACAGAGATAGCCCAGGTTTTTACAATCGGTGAGAACGAGAAAGGGGTGTTGAGCACCCTCCGGTGGTGGTGAAGGTGGTCTTCAGGGCTTCGAAGGCTTTCGTGGCTGCTGGGGACCAGGACAGAAACTTGGGCTGATTACGGAGGAGATGGGTGAGAGGACTGGCGATGGAGCTGTAGTCTTGAAGGAAGTGTCGATAGAAGTTGGCAAAACCTAGGAACCATTGGAGTTGCTGGTGGAACAAGCATTTATCTGCTTTCAGGAAGAGATGGAAGCTCCTCAGGCATTGGAGGACCTCTGCAACGTGATGGCGATGGCCGACTAGGCTCCGGGAGTAGATCACGATGTCATCGATATAGACCAGGAAGAACTTGTGGATGAACTCCCGGAGCACCTCATGGATGAAATCCATATGGCATGATGAGATATACGTGGTGGCCAGTAGGTGTCACGAAGGCGTTCTTCCATTCGCCCCCCTCACGTATCCGGATTAGGTTGTACCGCTGCACAGTGGCACCACGGAGATGTCACACACACACACACACACACACACACACACACACAGCTCGATAGTCAGTACAGGGCAGCCTCCATCCTTCTTAGCCACTAAGAAAAAGCTGGAAGCAGCAGGAGAAGTAGACGGACGGATGTTACCATGGTCTAGTGCCTCCTGGATCACCTGGCAACAGACGGGATTGTGCTGCTCCAACCACGGGCGCCTAGACGATGTCAGCGGTGGATTCATTTAAATGCAGGGAGTTGTGAGGTAATGATGAGCAGCAGGTGTGGGTGATCAGTATTCGGGATAGGCTGTGCGTGGTGCTTGGGAGTGGGTGGAGCCTGGCATGCTTGTGACAGTTTCACGTATGAGTATGAAATTCGGTACACACATTTAACAGCCCAATTCCTACAAAAAAGTCCCTGTGAACAAAGTCTGAAAAACAACAGGAAGTGAGATATTTAGAATCTTCTCTGCAAAGTTTTAGCCTTTTTTTGCCATTTCCAGATGTTGTACTTTAATAAACTCCTCCTAGAGATTTAATCAGATCAATATCAAGTTTGGTCAGTCTAATCTAAAGGCCTTGCCAATGTTAAATTGTGACAATCTTGAGTTTTTGCTGGAGGGCGTGTCCGTGGCGGCCTCACAAATTTGATGTTTCGCTACAAAGTTGTTGTAACTCAAGCATACAATGTCCTATCTGCCCCAAACTTCACGTTTGATAATAGTCCTGACCTGAAGACATCTACATGCCAATATTCAGTTACAGTCTAAGCACCACCTGCTGGCAAATGGAAGTGTGGCACATTGAAGTGACTTTGCCATATTTCTCCTATATTTACCCGCTTACATGCATGTCACCCACTATTCACTGTTTTCCTGAGGCCACCAGTTGGCGGTGGCCCCGGTTGCGAGGGCCCTTTCATCGCTGCTTGCAGCCTTATTATAGGTTTGTAACTAATTATCATAATGCCCACCTCTGGTCATGATTGGCTGATCAGTGTCTCTTTGCCCCGCCCTCACTCACTGTAGTTGTGTTGTTCATGTGGAGAAGACGCTGAGAGAAAAGAGCTGATGCTGCAGTGGAGATTATGAGAGAATTCAAGTGTTTTTCACCTTGGATGCATGAGAACCTGCTGTAGGAGACAAAACTAGGACCTTTGAAATACTAGCATGATAGGGCACTTTGTGTAAACACTTTGTGTAAACACAATGACAAATCAGGGCATCATTTACCGCTGTATTCAGAGTCTGCAGAACAAAAACAATGAAAACAACCATTAGCTTCTTCCAAATGGCAATGATTTCAGCTCTCCATCACTTCCACGTCCTGTCATGAGTGTCTGTTCAGAATTAAATTTCACATAACGCTGAACGTTCACGAGTTTGAATCCCGGTTTAATGCAGAGATCGCTTCCAGATGTCTCTGCAAAACAGGATCCTCACACCGCCGTTTCCTTACAGCGAATGTTTCAGCGTGTCTACGAGAACGTAATGATGTGTTTCTGAGATTTCACATGATCACGTGATCTTTTGAGGTCAGAGGAGAAAGTATTTTCTTTTAGGAGAGTTTGGTTAGGAAGCGCAAATGAAGGCAAACCTCAACTGGACTAAAACAATATTGTGTTTCCACGTTTCCTGCCATTAGAAAGTGAGTGTCTGACGCTCAAACACATATGATTTTCTCTACAGCTAAAACTATGTATCAAGTGATTCATGTTTACTATTTGTCAGCAGAATTATCAAACACACTGTAAAAAAAAAAAAAAAATCTTGCTGTATTTTTGTCTTGTTTTCCAGCACAAAAACATTTTTATATCAAGATACAATTAGCAAAATGGCTGAAGACATAATGAAAAAGTACCACAATGAAGTGAGTTTGTGCTTAAAACAACAAATAACCTCGTTTTCCCTTTGACTCCATTGGCAGATGTTTGTTCTTGTTTTAATCATAAAAACTCACTTCATTTTGATAATTTTACATCTTAACATCTTCAGTCATTGTTCTTCTTCAGTAAATGTGTCTTGATGTAAGAAAGATTAGATATTTGTGATGGAAAACAGGACAGAAACACTGAGGAAGAACATACTTTTCTAGTGGTGTAATATTTGATAATTCTATAATTAATTCATAGTGCTCTGAATGCAGACCTAAATATCATCGTGCGTCCAGAAATCCAGACTATGGTTTGTAAAATGACATTTTCAGGATGCTAAATATGACCGCTGGTGACTGGTCTGCTTTTCTGTGTATTGGTTGGTTCTTTTTTGCTGGTGTATTGTTAGTTGTGTGTCCACGCTCACAGATCGCAGGAGACCGCAGACCAGAGCGATTGTGCTGAGAGAACCGGCGCTGATGTGCTGAACTCCGGCGTAATGACAGAGCAAAGACTCGCAGTGTAAACACAGCCAGCTCGGGATCTCCATTTAGCTCTGCAGCGCCACAAATTATGGGTTCCTCTCGGACGCTGGAACTCACGGTTATGTTGCTGGCGAGCGCTTGAGGTCGAGCCATGTTTGTTTGTTGACAGATATGTATTGTTAGTGTTCTTTCCACCCGTGAACCAGGAACCACATGCTATTACGCTGCATGTCGCTTTGTTTGTGCAGTGATGGTTTCTTTGTGTGCACGTGTGTGTGTGCTATAAACCTGTCACACCATTTTGAATTGAAAATACTCAATCATATACACCGATCAGGCATAACATTATCCTAATATTGTGTTGGTCCCTCTTTTGCTGCCAAAACAGCCCTGACCCGTCGAGGCATGGACTCCACTAGACCCCTGAAGGTGTGCTGTGGTCTGAGGCTGTGCCGCCCCATACGCAACAAACTGCGATGCTCTGTGTATTCTGACCCCTTTCTATCAGAACCAGCATTAACTTCATGAGCAGTTTGAGCTCCAGTAGCTCGTCTGTTTGATCGGACCACACGGGCCAGCCTTCGCTCCACACGTGCATCAATGAGCCTGAGCCGCCCATGACCCTGTGTCCGGTTCTCCACTGTTCCTTCCTTGGAGCACTTTTGATAGATGCTGACCACTGCAGACCGGGAACACCCCACAAGAGCTGCAGTTTTGGAGATGCTCTGACCCAGTCGTCTAGCCATCACAATTTGGCCCTTGTCAAACTCACTCAAAATCCTTACGCTTGCCCATTTTTCCTGCTTCTAACACATCAACTTTGAGGACAAAATGTTCACTTGCTGCCTATTACATCCCACCCACTAACAGGAGCCGTGATGAAGAGATCATCAGTGCTATTCACTTCACCTGGTCATAATGTTATGCCTGATCGGTGTACGGCACAATATGGAAGAAAAGACAAGAGCAACTTCTCTTTCATGGTGACATTAAGTGATTAAATTGGTTTCCTCGAATAAAATGAGTTAATTTGTTGGGCTCTGCAGTGTTTTCCACACATGACAGACATTTGTCTGATTCCAGGGATTCCAGTGCATTTGAAAGGGTTTAAAGGAGAGCGCGTGCTGACTTCAGCAGGGCGGCGTCAGGAATGAGACAAACGCTAGAGGGAGAAATGGAGCGGCGGCTGCTTCTCCTCCTGCAGAAGCTCTAGGGTTTCCTGGGGAATTACCAGCTCGACCCTTGACCTTCAAACTGCTTAACTGGAGTCTGCTTGTTTTTTTTTCTCCCTCCTAACAATCTTGAATTCCTGACGAGACTCCCCCTCTTTTTCCTCCTCCTCCGCCTCTCCCTCGCTCCTTCCCGCCCTCCATGTGGAAGTGCCGAGCTGAACAATGCCTCATTCTCCAGCCGCGCGGCTCCATCCCGACCTGCGGCTTGGCAGAAGCGGAGGCCTCCGATTACAACCACACGAGCTGCTCTCTAATCAACACGAGCGGCGAGAGGGAGGAGAACGCCAGGATTAAACGAATAGATCATCCAAATTAAATTACAATTCTCCCAGCTAACAGGGAACGTCTCAGCAAAGTTCTCTCAAAGTTATGAACAAACATTCTTCCAGAAACATTAATAGAACGTTCTACTTGTTTCGGAATGTTCAGAGAACATTCAAATGTAACATTACCATAATGTTTGAAGAATGATCAAATGGAATGTTTCCTTAACGTCCAAGAAAAAAACATTTGTAAAAGACAGCTTTGCAGTTCTGACTCTCTTCGTTTTTATAAACTGCTTTTTAAACTCCTCTGTTGGTGTGGAGCTGTACACCCGTGTGCAGTGCATTATGGGAGAACTTATACCATTCAGTCAGTTGTGGTTTGGTATTAAATGATGATTTAATGTGTGAAATATTTCATAGCCTGATGGGCTGTTTAGTTCAGATCCGTCCTGAAAACCACAGCACTGCATTACGGACCTTGAATTTGTTGTTCTGAACGATCATGTTTAGTGTGAGCAGATTTCTGAACTCGCTGAGAGAACTTTGGAGACGTCAACGGGTCAAATAACTCTAAATCCAGCATGTAAATCAAATTATTCTGCAACATTTGCTTAATGTAACATCTTACGTCATTGTTGTCTCACCGGGGAGCAGTTTTTATTTTACATTAGAACGACACACACACATGTTGTGTTTCATGTTTTATGGGGACATTCCATAGGCGTAATGCATTTTATACTGTACAAACCGTATTTTCTATCCCCCTACACTGCCCCTGCCCCTAAACCTACCCATCACACACACACACACACACACACACACACACACACACACACACACACACACACACACACACACACACACACACACACACACACACACACACACACACACACACACACACACACACACACACACACACACACACACTGCCCCTGCCCCTAAACCTAACCATCACACACACACACACACACACACACACACACACACACACACACACACACACACACACACACTGCCCCTGCCCCTAAACCTACCCATCACACACACACACACACACACACACACACACACACACACACACACACACACACACACACACACACACATGCTGCTGCCTAAGCCTACATCACACACACACACACACACACACACACACTGCACTGCCTCAACCTACCACACACACACACACACACACACACACACACACACACACACACACACACACACACACACACACACACTGCCCACACACACACACACACACACACACACACACACACACACACACACACACACACACACACACACACACACACACACACACACACACACACACACACACACACATAAACACACACACACACACACACACACACACACACACACACACACACACACACACACACACACACACACACACACACACACAATGGTGGTGAAATATTTATTTATGCACAATATTCCTTTTGATTTTAGGATGAAATATGGCGAACAGCGTTTTTCTGAGATGTGTGTGTGTCAGTAGATCATGGTGTGTTTCACTGCAGCTGTATGTGGCATATGCGTGTTTGACTGAAGTTCACGTCTCTCATCATTATTGCACATGTGTGTAAAGTCTTCCATGGGCTCCGCAGGGACAATGATATCAGTCTGTAATCCATCAGAACCATGAGATGAGCAGGAATTGGCGTTGAGATGGAGAGAGAGAGTGTGTGTGTGTGTGTGTGTGTAGGGGTGTGTAGGGGTGTGTGTGTATGATTATTAGCACTGGTGGATGGTTGACTTAAAGTTAGTGATGTGATCAAACTTCTTGGAGCAAACAGAAATAAACTGTAAGTAAGTTGCTCATTCAGGCTCTTGTCTCCTTCATCATAAATGAGTGTCGTCTCAGAGCGTCAGACAAAACACACACACACACGCACGCACGCACGCACGCACGCACACACACACACACACACACACACACACACACATCATAAATGAGTGTCGTCTCAGATTGTCGTTCTGATCTGATCACAGACTTTGACTCAGGCGTTTCAGAGCCAGCAAACCATCATTTGAGATGCTGCGATGGGATTGGTCCAATGGTTAGGCCTGTTATCCAATCACAGTCTCTGATGAGCCAAAGGTTTTGAGAGGTTTATTCCATAAATGTGTTTCTGTCGGTTCATTATGTAAGGTCTTTATACACCGATTTAAAAAAACATAGTTATGTATATTATATTGCATTTCTGTCAATAGATCCTCATATATACTACACACTGCACCTTTAAAGTGTTTTTTTATACTTTTCTTTCACACCAGCTCTCACGAATGAACGATAACGGCTGGAGACTCCAGGTTTTATAGACCTGCAAACAGCAGTCACATTTCCCTCTGATAGAGATAGTAATATGATCTAATAATTATCTATATTTTGGCTGGTGAGCTTTGAATATATTGGATTTGAGAGTGTAATAAAGACAAGATTAATGAGTGTGTTATTTGGCAGAGGAATAATTCTCAGTTACATAATTACAGAAACCACACTGAAGGAATGTGCAGGACATTTACTGAGGCAGAAACGTGAAATTGTGTCTGATTCTCTTTATTCTCTGGCTGCGTCCGTGGATTTCCCCCGTCTGTGACTCTTCACTTTAATGTGTTGAATATGTTTTAATGTGTTTGATGTTCTGCGTGTAACAGACTTTGTCTTCAGTAAATGTCCAGATTTGTGGTGAAGGTTTTCTTGACCAGCCAAATTATCTTCCCTCTCTTCTTTTAAGTTCTTCTTTACTGATTCTTCTTTAAGTTCTTTCAAATGCTGGAATGAATTAAAAGCAGCAGTTTTATTAAACATTAGCAGCCAAAATGCAAGAAGACGATGATATTTTCTCCTGTTTTACCCTCAACTGAATATAAACTGCCCGGACAAAAAACAAAGAAAAAGTTTCTGTTTGGATTTAAGATGGCAAATGCTTACGAGTCATTGATTGGATCATTATTGCAGTGATTGTTATGTTTTTAGCATGTTATATGTTTGGCAGCAGTTCTTCTAATCCTAATTGATGGAGTCTTTGGGATGTGCTGGAGGAGACTTTACAGAGTGCTGGATTCTTGTATTGTCAATACATGATCTAGACCAAAAATGAATGCACCTCTTGATGGAAATAATCTCACAGCATTTAGACGAGAAGGCCTGGCTCGCAGTCTCTGCTCTAATTCATCCCAAAGGTGTTCTATCGGGATGAGGTCAGGACTCTGTGCAGGCCAGTCAAGTTCCTCCACACCAAACTCACTCATCCATGTCTTTATGGAGCGATGCTTTGTGCACTGGAGCGCAGTCATGTTGGGACAGGAAGAGGCCGTCCCCAAACTGATCCCACTAAGTTGGGAGCATGAAATTGTCCAAAATGTCTTGGTGAAGCATTAAGAGTTCCTGTCACTGGAACTAAGGGGCCGAGCCCAACCCCTGAAAAACAACCTCAGCCCATAATCCCCCCTCCACTAAACTTTACACTTGGCAAAATGCAGTCAGGCAATCCCGTTCTCCTGGCAACCACCAAACCCAGACTTTACAGAGTGCTGGACTCTTGCATTGGCAATACAAGATCTTGACCAAGAATTGACGCACCTGACATTTATTTCCACCAAGAGGTGCATTGATTTCAATCTCCTCCAGCACATCCCGGAGACTTTCAATGAGTTTAAGGTCTGGATTCAGAGGTGCCGATGATGAAAATGATCCTTCATGCTCCCTCCTAACCATTCTCTCTCAGTCTGAGCTGATGAATCTTGACATTGTCATCCTGGAATACGGCCATGATGTGTCTTTCTACATGGTTGTTTAAGAAATGAAAAGCTACACACTCCATCCATTAGGATTAAAAGAACTGTTGCCAAACATATAACATCCTAAAAACATAACAATCACTGCAATAATTATCCAATCACTGACTCGTAAGCATTTGCCATCTTAAATCCAAACAGACACTTTATTGTTTTTTTGGTCGGACAGTTTATATTTAGTTATGAACAAATGTTCTTCTAGTAACATTAGAACGTTTGTTCAAAGTTATGTGGTTTTATATGTACATCATTCAGGGAATGTTTAAGTTCTGAAACGTTTTAGCTGTTCATGTAACATCTTTTAAATGTTACTACTTGTTTCAGCACGTTCAGAGAACATTCTAAAGTAACATTCCCATAATGTTTGAGGAATGATACAATGTAACGTTCCTATAATGTTTGAGGAATGATACAATGTAACATTCCCATAATGTTTGAGGAATGATACAATGTAACGTTCCTATAATGTTTGAGGAATGATACAATGTAACGTTCCCATAATGTTTGAGGAATGATACAATGTAACGTTCTATAATGTTTGAGAATGATACAATGTAACGTTCCCATAATGTTTGAGGAATGATACAATGTAACGTTCCCATAATGTTTGAAGAATGATACAATGTAACGTTCCCATAATGTTTGAGGAATGATACAATGTAACATTCCCATAATGTTTGAGAATGATACAATGTAACGTTCCCATAATGTTTGAGGAATGATACAATGTAACATTCCCATAATGTTTGAAGAATGATACAATGTAACGTTCCCATAATGTTTGAAGAATGATACAATGTAACGTTCCCATAATGTTTGAAGAATGATACAATGTAACGTTCCTACAATCTTTGAAGAATGATACAATGTAACGTTCCTATAATGTTTGAAGAATGATACAATGTAACGTTCCCATAATGTTTGAGGAATGATACAATGTAACGTTCCCATAATGTTTGAAGAATGATACAATGTAACGTTCCCATAATGTTTGAGGAATGATACAATGTAACGTTCCATAATGTTTGAAGAATGATACAATGTAACGTTCCCATAATGTTTGAAGAATGATACAATGTAACGTTCCTACAATCTTTGAAGAATGATACAATGTAACGTTCCTATAATGTTTGAAGAATGATACAATGTAATGTTCCCGTAATGTTTGAAGAATGATACAATGTAACGTTCCCATAATGTTTGAGGAATGATACAATGTAACGTTCCCATAATGTTTGAAGAATGATACAATGTAACGTTCCAATAATGTTTGAGGAATGATACAATGTAACGTTCCTATAATGTTTGAAGAATGATACAATATAACGTTCCCATAATGTTTGAGGAATGATACAATGTAACGTTCCCATAATGTTTGAAGAATGATACAATGTAACGCTCCTATAATGTTTGAGGAATGATACAATGTAACGTTCCCATAATGTTTGAAGAATGATAAAATGTAACGTTCCTATAATCTTTGAAGAATGATACAATGTAACGCTCCCATAATGTTTGAAGAATGATACAATGTAACGTTCCTATAATGTTTGAGGAATGATACAATATAAAGTTCCCATAATGTTTGAAGAATGATACAATATAAAGTTCCCATAATGTTTGAGGAATGATACAATGTAACGTTCCCATAATGTTTGAAGAATGATACAATGTAACGTTCCTATAATCTTTGAAGAATGATACAATGTAACGTTCCCATAATGTTTGAGGAATGATACAATGTAACGTTCCCATAATGTTTGAGGAATGATACAATGTAACGCTCCATAATGTTTGAGGAATGATACAATGTAACGTTCCCATAATGTTTGAGGAATGATACAATGTAACGTTCCCATAATGTTTGAGGAATGATACAATGTAACGTTCCTATAATGTTTGAAGAATGATACAATGTAACGTTCCCATAATGTTTGAGGAATGATACAATGTAACGTTCCCATAATGTTTGAGGAATGATACAATGTAACGTTCCTATAATCTTTGAAGAATGATACAATGTAACGTTCCCATAACCAAGAAAAAAACTTTTTTAAAACCACCAGTGAACATTCAGAAATAAGGTTTTTTGGCAACGTTGGCAAAAAATAAGCAAGCTGTAAGTGTGTGATGCCCTAATAACCCGGACCATGGACTCAGCTGAGAGAGTTATAGTGTAATTAACATGTTACCCGTGCAGATCCTGGGCCACCAGCGTCGAGTTCAGGCCAGTTTTACTGTCTCATTGGCAATCGAGAGAAGCAAACGGCCAATTAAGATCCGGCGTTTGGCGCTGAGAGAAAACTTTACACAATGCAGCGATATAAAGATAATGAGCCTGTGTAATCACATGGCCATGAAGGAATACAGATGTTTTTCCATGAAAATTATGCCGCTTGCATTATTCAGAATCCCGTTTTAGTTCTCTGGTTGGTTTGATAGTGGGAGGAACTTTCTTATTTTAAGACACAACATATAATAACTGAGAGATTTTGGTCCACTTTGCCTCTGTAACGCGTCTTCTTTCAGACTATAGTGTAAAGAAAATATCTTTATCTATTTGCATCTGTGGATTTCACTATTTGACCTTTATCAGTGTTTTAAAGGCAGATGAGAAATAAATACACTCTTGAAGTGAGATTTTCTTCAGGTCTGTTAGTGGTTCTGTAGTTTAGTGGTTTTGAGTGGCTGTACTCAGCTCAGGACAGAAGGTTTTTCCACCAGTGCTTTAGAGAGTGTGCGCTCAGGGAGTCGTAACGACCGGACGTCTGACCCGCTTGATTTAACGTCGCTCCAGCTGCTAGGAAAACAGTGTAGCTACTAAACGGCAAACGTCTACAGCGCAGACTCGACTCTCCGCCTCTGGCTGTGACTTCTGTTTGATTTGGATTCAAGTCTGGAGGTGCTGAAACATTTTTCACATCTGAACTGTTCAGCCAGTGTCAGCCTAAACGACACTGATCCGCTAGTAAATTTGCTTTAGTAATGGTGTTTTCGGTCGT
Source organism: Gobiocypris rarus (assembly GCA_023029165.1). Taxonomy (NCBI): domain Eukaryota; kingdom Metazoa; phylum Chordata; class Actinopteri; order Cypriniformes; family Gobionidae; genus Gobiocypris; species Gobiocypris rarus. The sequence continues at coordinate 49,037,222 of CM040932.1, forward strand.
AACATGATCCGGGTGTTTTCTGCAGGTCACTGCCTCACGACACACACTCCAGCCTCCTCAACACAAGACACCAGTTACACTGATCCGTCTCTGACAAACAGACTGTAGGGGGAAATCTCTCAGGACGGCACGATTTATCAAAATAAAAGCCACAAGATGGATTAGTGTGATTATCATATCGCAACGACTGCGTGTTTCAGAGTGAACATTAGAGACGATATTAAGACAACAGCCTGTTGTATTCTAATTTCATATTTTTGTAAAGTATTGTAATAATACAGTTTTACAATATTTTTTATTGTTATTATTATAACATTTTACAGTGAAATATTACAGTAGTCAAATTGATCTATTAATGTTAATAATAATAATGATTATGAATATTATTATAATTAATATTATTTATTTATTTTACAGTTAAATATTGCAATAGCTTTCTTATTTTTATATATTTTTATTAAAATGTATACTTTTTATACTTTATTATTAACAGTAATAATACATATTATTAATATGATATTTTATTTTACAGTGAACGCCTCAGTTACGACTGTTCTGCCTCATTAAGAGACTGTGTGTAGATTAAAATTGACATTTGCACTTATAAATATTTAGTTTTTATGATTTGTTGATTCATGTTTGATATTCTGTATAAGTTTTGTTTTTGCAGGCCGCTATTGTATAGGTTTCTATATGAGGACTTTTATTTTGACGTGTCCCAGGAGCGACACACGGTGGGTAGCAGGAAATAACGTTGCACAAAGCTGGGCCCTGTACCATGAAGCCGGTTTAGCTGGAAAGCCAGATATGTTTAAGCTTAGTTTGTGCCAATCCTGGGTTTTATGTGCCATTAAAGTGGTTTGGCTTTTAGCAGTGTTCATCTCCATAGTAACTTACGCTCCGCAGCTAGCCTGCTCCAGGCCAGGTTATGTTCGGGATAAGAGAGCTCAAACTGAATTTGAACCAATCAGCTGTGAGCAAAGTGACTCATCTCTGATGCAATAAAGCCACTCCCCCTGTTTCTCTTGCTCCAAATGAAAGGTCACAACATGATAAAAAAAAATTGTCTAATGATGATTACTTAATATAATTATTGTATATAATTTATAATTATATAATGATATTTTATAAATTACATAGTAAAATATGTTCAAATAGAAATCAGTTATTTTACATTTTAATAATATTTCAGAATATTACAGTTTTTTTTTTTTTAAATAACATAAATGCAGCCTTGGTGCTTAAATTGTATATATATATCATATATAGCCGCTATGTTCCCGGGTAAGGTGGCAGGGTAGGCAGAATGGCCGCCCGAGGGCACAGAGGGGACATGGGCACATATGAGGTGTTGACCATTTCTCTCTGGAGGAGACTGCCCTCAGAGGTCTGGTGCCATAGCCTTGTTGGCGATAATGATGGTCTTCATATATCTACTCATTTCACAACTTTCTCTTGCACTAGTAGCAAGATATTTTCTTTATTTATCCTCTTACATGGAAAAGTATTTCCTTCTTTGTAAATGCATTTAAATTCTTTATGTATACTTCAATGTCTTTATCTTCAGCAGAAGAGTTTTGAATCACGTTAGCTCTCTGGCGAGAAATGAGTCACACTTTGCGTTGAAAGGCATGTGATTGGCTGCTCACTGCTGATGTCACACTTTCACGTGCACACGCTCCACAAACTCAGGATCAAAGCCTGAGTTGACAGAGAAAGTTGATGATCAGCATCATGGGACCAACCTGCAGCATCACAAACATCCTGAAGTGATACTCCTGACAAAAGAGCTTTAGGCTGCGCTTACACTGGCATAAAGAATTCAGTTTTTTTTCTTGCATAGATCACAATTAGTTGCACTTGTGTGAACACAAAAATCCCACAAGATCTGATTTCTCCACATCAGATCTGAGCCACTTCCAAATCTGGTTTTAAATCGGATACATATCCGATATCTGGACATCCGACCTACATCTAAACAGGTATATCCGATTCCCTTTTGAATTCCAAGCCACCACAAGGTGAGGGCGACACACAGGAACATTTAGGAGCTGGTTTTCAACCTCTGCCCTGCGAGTCTTATAAATCAAACAGCTTCATTACTGAAAGCTACATTATATTCCTCAGCAATGAGGTGATAACTTCGCTGTAATTAAACCAACAAGTTTCACTATTAGGCTATACTATTGAGACTCCTTAGAGGCAGCCATACTCCTATATGCCTGAACTGGACAGAACAGATTGCTCTTTTCCTGGTCTGGATACTGAAAGCTCAAGGACAGAAGGCCTGTAGCACAATATATCTAGAAACTTATGGATAATACCTGGCCTAGAAAAGCCTTCACCATGCCAGGTGCAAATTCCAAGCACGAAAAGGGCAATCGACAGTGCTTGCAGATCTCCTACTCTTGTAAGAGACGTGATAACAAGGAAGAACAACTCTTTAAGAGTCAGGAACTTGACTGGAACCTCTTCAATGGGCTTAAATGGAGCCAAGGTCAGACCTTGGAGCACCACGGTCAGATCCCAAGCCGGAACCCTAGTGCGTACTGCAGGCCTCAGTTCAATGTGCCACAGAGGAAACGTGTTACCAAAGGGTCTCTCCTTAAAGACATATCACCCAAAGGAATGTGGTTTAAAGTGGACAGGGATAACCCTGAATATAATCTCTGTTGCAGGAACTCCAGCACTGCACCAACAGGGCAGTTCATTTGGAGAAGTTCATCACCAAGAAGTGAACACTCTCCACTTCCGGGGCATAACATTTCCTTGTGGATGGAGCTTTGGAGTGAAGTATGCTCTCAACAACCTCAGTTGAGAGACCAGAGTCTATCGGCTGGGCCCCTCAGAAGCCAAGCCCACAGCTTTGGAGTGAAGTATGCTCTCAACAACCTCAGTTGAGAGACCAGAGTCTATCGGCTGGGCCCCCTCAGAAGCCAAGCCCACAGATTCCACAGTTCTGGGAGGGGTGAAGTATTGAGCCCTTGCCTGGGACAGAAGGTCAAGGAAAGATACAAGATCCAAGAACCACACTCTGCCTGGCCATTTTGAAGCGATCAAGGTGAGAGAGATATGAACTCTCTCCAGAACTCCTGGGAGCAGAGCAATCTGGGCAAATGCATACAGACGTAGCACAGGTTTGGTCAATCAATCAATCAATCAATCAATCAACTTTATTTATATAGCGCTTTTACAATGACGATTGTTTCAAAGCAGCTTCACAGTGTTAAACAGGACAACATTGCAACAAAATTTGATTTGGCTAGTTTAATTTGGATAGTTTATAGAATTATATATGACCAAATTAATAAATTTTATTTGTATATTTAGTTGAGTAACTTGGATCATAATTTGAGTGTCCCCAACTGAGGAAGCCAAGCCAAAGGCGACAGTGGCAAGGAACCAAAACTCCATCAGGGCATGATGGAGAAAAATAAACCTTGGGAGAAACCAGACTCAGTCGGGGTGCCAGTTCTCCTCTGGCCTATTATTAACAGTGTATAATTATTACTCTGGCAACCTTGCAGGTCATAAATCATATTAGATAGGAATATTCAAAATTTTGGGTATGACGCACGAGATGGGTTCATTTAGGATGGCGCGTCGATTAAACAAGAATATGAATACTTGAATAAATGAATACATGAATAAAGATCGGAGTTATTGCGCCGAGACGGGTTAATTGAGGATGACGTGCCGGTGAGGCAAATTCAGAGGAGACACTAATGGACACGGTCTCAGCAGACACTCCAGGATGAGCTGGTCATGTCCAGATGCAGGTCCACCATCCGATCCGGACACGGCCTGGATCCGCCGACTGCAGTAAACCCGGGATAAACAGAGAGACTAACATTAGTGTGGATGCCACTCTTTTATGATGTAACGGGTACATCAGGTGTTATGGGAAGTGTTCCGGTTCCGCTGACCTAGTTAATGCAGCCTAACAATCAGTCATTTGATTTGAATAAAGAAAGTTAAAATGTTCTATGTGTATGCCATAGTAAAGAGATGTGTTTTAGTCTAGATTTAAACTGACAGAGTGTGTCTGCTTCCCGAACAATGCTAGGAAGACTGTTCCAGAGTTTAGGTGCTAAATAGGAAAGGATCGACCGCCTGCAGTTGATTTAGATATTCTAGGTATTTTCAACTGGCCAGAGTTTAGAGACACGCAATTAGGCGTGATGGAGTATAATCGTTAAGAGCTCGCTTAAGTACTGGGAGCTAAACCATTTATTGCTTTATAAGTAATAAGCAAGATTTTAAAATGTATGCGATGTTTAATAGGGAGCCAGTGCAGTGTTGACAGAACTGGACTAATATGATCGTACTTCCTGGTTCTAGTAAGAACTCGAGCTGCTGCGTTTTGGACCAGCTGGAGTTTATTTATTAGGCGAGCAGGGCAACCACCCAGTAGAGCATTACAATAATCTAGCCTTGAGCTCATGAGCATGTACTAATTGTTCAGCATTTTGCATTGAAAGCATGTAGCGTAATTTAGATATATTTTTAAGATGGTAGAATGCAGTTTTACAGATGCTAGAAACGTGGCTTTCAAAGCGAAGATTGGTATCAAAGAGCACACCCAGGTTCCTCACTGTGCGAGGACTTGACAGAGCAGCCATCGAGGTTAGACAGTATTCTAGGGCACTACTTGTGGAGCTTTTCTGTCCAATAATTAAAAATTCAGTTTTATCTGAATTAAGTTGCAGAAATTACTATTCATCCAATTTTTAATATCAGCTATGCATTCCGTTAATCTTGTGAATTGGTAAGTTTCGTCAGGGTGTGAAGAAATATAGAGCTGAGTATCATCAGCATAACAATGAAAACTAACGCCATGCTTCCTAATGATATCTCCCAGTGGTAGCATATACAGGGTGAAAACAGCGGTCCTAACACTGAGCCTTGCGGTACTCCATACTGAACTTGTGATCGGTGTGACATCTCTTCATTTACTGCTACAAACTGATAACGGTCAGATAAGTAAGATTTAAACCATGCCAATGCAGTTCCACTAATGCCAACATAATTTTCGAGTCTATTCAAAAGAATATTGTGATCGATAGTATCGAATGCAGCGCTAAGATCGAGTAACACTAATGAGAGATACAACCACGATCAGATGATAAGAGTAAATCATTTGTAACTCTAATTAGAGCAGTCTCAGTACTATGATACGGTCTAAATCCTGACTGGAAATCCTCACATATACCAATTTCTTTCTAAAAGGAACATAATTGTGAAGACACTGCCTTTTCTAATATTTTTGATAGAAGCGGTAGATTCGAGATTAGTCTGTAATTGACTAATTCTTTAGGATCAAGTTGCGGTTTTTAATAAGTGGTTTAATTACAGCCAACTTAAAAGTTTTGGTACATATCCTAATGTCAAGGATGAATTAATAATATTAAGCAGAGGATCTATGACCTCTGGAAGCATCTCTTTTAATAGCCTAGTCGGTATAGGGTCAAGCATACATGTTGTTGATTTTGATGATTTAACAAGTTTAGCCAATTCTTCTCCTCCTATAGCAGTGAATGAGTGTAATTTTTCCTCAGTGAGACTACAATGTTCTGTCTGAAGTGATACTGTAGTAGCGGCTGCATGGTTATAATTTTATTCCTAATGTTATCAATCTTACTAGTAAAGAAGTTCATAAAGTCATTACTGCTGTGTTGTTTACAAGCGTCAGAAGTTGAAGCTTTATCCTTTGTTAATTTAGCCACTGTATCGAATAAATACCTAGGGTTGTGTTTGTTTTCTTCTAAAAGTTGAGAAATAAGCAGATCTAGCAGTTTTATGGCCTTTCTGTATGCAATCATGCTCTCTTTCCACAAATTGCGAAAAACCTCCAGTTTTGTTTTCTTCCAGCTCCATTTTCTGGCTGCTGTTTTAAGGGCCAGTGTGCTCGTTGTACCACAGCGTTGGATTATTTGCTTTAATCTTCTTTAGCGCCGAGGAGCAACTATGTCTAAAGTGCTAGTAAAGAGAGAGTCAGTAGTTTCTGTTGCAACATCAAGTTCCTCTTGGCTATCTGTAATTCTGAGGAGATGGAACTGATGAGGAAGATTATGTATAAAGCAATCTTTAGTCGCGGTTATAGTCCTGCCATATTTGAAGCGAGGATGGCTTTGCAGCCTTAGCTAAATTAAGTATACATGATATTAGGTAATGATCTGAGATGTCATCGCTCTGCTGCAGAATTTTAATGGTATCAACATTTTAGTCCATGTGACAGTATTAGATCTAAAGTATGATTAAGGCGATGAGTGGGTCCAGATACATGTTGTCTAACTCCAATAGAGTTTATAATGTCTTTAAATGCCAATCCCAATGCGTCTTTTTCATTGTCAACATGGATATTAAAATCACCAACAATTAGTACTTTATCTGCAGCCAGTACTAACTCTGATAGAAAACCAGCAAATTCTTTGATAAAGTCTGTATTGTGCCCTGGTGGCCTGTATACAGTAGCCAACACAAATGTCAAAGCAGGATTTATCATTTACACTACACAATGTTACATAAAGCACCAAAACTTCAAAGGAATTATATTTGAAACTAGACTTCTGAGTAATACTGAAGTTATCATTATAAATTACAGCAACACCTCCCCCTTTTCCTTTCAGGCGTGGCTCGTGTTTATAACAATAATCTTGGGAGTGGACTCATTTAAAGTAATGTAGTCGTCAGGTTTTAGCCAGGTTTCTGTCAAACACAGCACATCTAGGTTATGATCTATAATCATATCATTAACAATAAGCGTTTTTGGCGAAAGGGATCGAATATTCAGCAACCGAGATTTATCAATTGTTCATCCGTATTATATCTGTTTATTTATTTGTTGGACATCAATTAAATTTTTACTGTTGAATGGTTTTGATGGTTTTGTATTTACTGATTCGGGAACAGACACAGTCTCTATGTGATAATATCTAGGTGAAAGCGTCTCTATGTGCTGGGATTTAGCTGACTCTGGTGACGTGAGACAGCTAGCAGGCGGTTAGTTTAGCCAGTTTGTCTGCTTCCTGACCTGGGCCCCAGTGAGTCAAGGTTTAGCTCTAAGACTATGTGCCAAATTACTAGAGAGAAGAGCAGCACCAGCCGGGTAGGATGAATGCCGTCTATCTTCAACAGGTCAGGTCTGCCCCAAAAACTTTTCCAATTGTCTATGAACCCTATGTTATTTTGCGGACACCACTTAGACAACCAGCCATTGAGTGATGATAATCTGCTAACTATTTCATCACTCCTTTTAACAGGAGGGCCAGATAAACAGACTGCGGTGACATTGTACTTGCGAGTTTACACACCTCTTTAATGTTAATTTTGGTGATCTCCGACTGAAGTCGAACATCATTAGTGCCGGCGTGAATAATAATCTTAGAGAATTTACGATTAGCTTTAGCCAGCACTTTTAAATTTGCTTTGATGTCAGGCGCTCTGGCTCGGTAAACATGTGACTATGGTGGCTGGTGTCTCTATTTTCACGTTCCGTGTAATAGAATCGCCAATAACTAGGGCACTTTCAACAGGATCCTCAGTGGGTGCATCACTGAGTGGGGAGAACCTGTTTGATGTTCTAATCGAACGGAAGAGTGGTTTTTAGATCCACGAATATGCTGTCTCACAGTCACCCAATTGCCCTGCTGCAAGGGCTCAGCGGAACCAAACAATGAGTGTTCACTAAGCTAGTCGCATCCAAAGCAGTATCTAAAGCTGTACCATTCTCACTACTCTCACATAAAGTCTGGATCGTGTCTCTAAATCTGAAATCTTCTCCGTCAGCCTGATTAATTCCTTACATTTAACACATGTGAAGCCCTGTTACAACGGAGATAGATATGCTAAACATGTAGCATGCAGTGCAAGTGACAATGACAGGAGAAGAAGACATGGCTTACCGTATTTGTTGATGAATCCAAAACTTACCACACAACTTACTCCACTTACTTTGTTTGATGGAGTCTATTTAATAATCCAACTCACCACAGTTGTCTAATGAACTCAGAAAACAGGAGACCGGGTGCGGGATGGAAAGCTACCAGGCTAGCGAAATGCTAACACGTGGTAGTGATTTAGATTAAAGCTAGTGATGTCAAATTTAACTTGATAGGCTATATTAAATCGGTGTGACATCTCTTCATTTACTGCTACAAACTGATAGCGGTCAGATAAGTAAGATTTAAACCATGCCAATGCAGGTCCACTAATGCCAACATAATTTTCGAGTCTATTCAAAAGAATATTGTGATCGATAGTATCGAATGCAGCGCTAAGATCGAGTAACACTAATAGAGAGATACAACCACGATCAGATGATAAGAGTAAATCATTTGTAACTCTAATTAGAGCAGTCTCAGTCTCTATGATACGGTCTAAATCCTGACTGGAAATCCTCACATATACCATTTCTTTCTAACAGGAACATAATTGTGAAGACACAGCCTTTTCTAATATTTTTGATAGAAAGCGGTAGATTTGAGATTGGTCTGTAATTGACTAATTCTTTAGGATCAAGTTGCGTTTTTAATAAGTGGTTTAATTACAGCCAACTTAAAAGTTTTTGGTACATATCCTAATGTCAAGGATGAATTAATAATATTAAGCAGAGGATCTATGACCTCTGGAAGCATCTCTTTTAATAGCCTAGTCGGTATAGGGTCAAGCATACATGTTGTTGATTTTGATGATTTAACAAGTTTAGCCAATTCTTCTCCTCCTATAGCAGTGAATGAGTGTAATTTTTCCTCAGTGAGACTACAATGTTCTGTCTGAAGTGATACTGTAGTAGACGGCTGCATGGTTATAATTTTATTCCTAATGTTATCAATCTTACTAGTAAAGAAGTTCATAAAGTCATTACTGCTGTGTTGTTTACAAGCGTCAGAAGTTGAAGCTTTATCCTTTGTTAATTTAGCCACTGTATCGAATAAATACCTAGGGTTGTGTTTGTTTTCTTCTAAAGAGTTGAGAAATAAGCAGATCTAGCAGTTTTATGGCCTTTCTGTATGCAATCATGCTCTCTTTCCACAAATTGAAAAACCTCCAGTTTTGTTTTCTTCCAGCTGCGCTCCATTTTTCTGGCTGCTGTTTTAAGGGCCGAGTGTGCTCGTTGTACCACGCGTTGGATTATTTGCTTTAATCTTCTTTAAGCGCCGAGGAGCAACTGTCTAAAGTGCTAGTAAAGAGAGAGTCAGTAGTTTCTGTTGCAACATCAAGTTCCTCTTGGCTATCTGTAATGCTGAGGAGATGGAACTGATGAGGAAGATTATGTATAAAGCAATCTTTAGTCGCGGTTATAGTCCTGCCATATTTGAAGTGAGGGGATGGCTTTGCAGCTTTAGCTAAATTAAGTATACATGATATTAGGTAATGATCTGAGATGTCATCGCTCTGCTGCAGAATTTTAATGGTATCAACATTTAGTCCATGTGACAGTATTAGATCTAAAGTATGATTAAGGCGATGAGTGGGTCCCGATACATGTTGTCTAACTCCAATAGAGTTTAGAATGTCTTTAAATGCCAATCCCAATGCGTCTTTTTCATTGTCAACATGGATATTAAAATCACCAACAATTAGTACTTTATCTGCAGCCAGTACTAACTCTGATAGAAAACCAGCAAATTCTTTGATAAAGTCTGTATTGTGCCCTGGTGGCCTGTATACAGTAGCCAACACAAATGTCAAACAGGATTTATCATTTACACTACACAATGTTACATAAAGCACCAAAACTTCAAAGGAATTATATTTGAAACTAGACTTCTGAGTAATACTGAAGATATCATTATAAATTACAGCAACACCTCCCCTTTTCCTTTCAGGCGTGGCTCGTGTTTATAACAATAATCTTGGTGAGTGGACTCATTTAAATTAATGTAGTCGTCAGGTTTTAGCCAGGTTTCTGTCAAACACAGCACATCTAGGTTATGATCTATAATCATATCATTAACAATAAGCGTTTTTGGCGAAAGGGATCGAATATTCAGCAACCCGAGATTTATCAATTGTTCATCCGTATTATATCTGTTGTTTATTTGTTGGACATCAATTAAATTTTTATTGTTGAATGGTTTTGATGGTTTTTGTATTTACTGATTCGGGAACAGACACAGTCTCTATGTGATAATATCTAGGTGAAAGCGTCTCTATGTGCTGGGATTTAGCTGACTCTGGTGACGTGAGACAGCTAGCAGACGGTTGGTTTAGCCAGTTTGTCTGCTTCCTGACCTGGGCCCCAGTGAGTCAAGGTTTAGCTCTAAGACTATGTGCCAAATTAACTAGAGAGAAGAGCAGCACCAGCCCGGGTAGGATGAATTCCGTCTATCTTCAACAGGTCAGGTCTGCCCCAAAAACTTTTCCAATTGTCTATGAACCCTATGTTATCTTGCGGACACCACTTAGACAACCAGCCATTGAGTGATGATAATCTGCTAACTATTTCATCACTCCTTTTAACAGGAGGGCCAGATAAACAGACTGCCGGTGACATTGTACTTGCGAGTTTACACACCTCTTTAATGTTAATTTTGGTGATCTCTGACTGACGGTCGAACATCATTAGTGCCGGCGTGAATAATAATCTTAGAGAATTTACGATTAGCTTTAGCCAGCACTTTAAATTTGCTTTGATGTCAGGCGCTCTGGCTCGGTAAACATGTGACTATGGTGGCTGGTGTCTCTATTTTCACGTTCTGTGTAATAGAATCGCCAATAACTAGGGCACTTTCAACAGGATCCTCAGTGGGTGCATCACTGAGTGGGGAGAACCTGTTTGATGTTCTAATCGGAATGGAAGAGTGGTTTTTAGATCCGAATATGCTGTCTCACAGTCACCCAATTGCCCTGCTGCAAGGGCTCAGCCGGAACCAAACAATGAGTGTTCACTAAGCTAGTCGCATCCAAAGCAGTATCTAAAGCTGTTACATTCTCACTACTCTCACATAAAGTCTGGATGCGTGTCTCTAAATCTGAAATCTTCTCCGTCAGCCTGATTAATTCCTTACATTTAACACATGTGAAGTCCTGTTCGCCAACGGAGATAGATATGCTAAACATGTAGCATGCAGTGCAAGTGACAATGACAGGAGAAAAAGACATGGCTTACCGTATTTGTTGATGAATCCAAAACTTACCACACAACTTACTCCACTTACTTTGTTTGATGGAGTCTATTTAATAATCCAACTCACCACAGTTGTCTAATGAACTCAGAAAACAGGAGACCCGGGTGCCGGGATGGAAAGCTACCAGGCTAGCGAAATGCTAACACGTGGTAGTGATTTAGATTAAAAGCTAGTGATGTCAAATTTAACTTGATAGGCTATATTAAACAATATATGGTGATGAGTAAGTTATATTTAGCAGTAAAGATAACAAAGAAAATATGGTGCGGCAGTTTGCAAAGTGGATGCAAGCGCGAACCCCCCTGATGATTTATGTAGGTAAGCACCGGTGTGTTGTTGAGCAGATGAATATATGGTGGCTCCTGAGGTCTGGGAGGAAATTCTTGAGAGCAAGAAAGACAAGCCATCATTTCCAGACAATTGCTATGCCAGGAAAGATGATGCCCCCTCCACAGATCTTGAGTTGAGCAACCCTCTGGAATCACTCCCCATCCTGTGCATCCATCGTTAGCATCTTGCAACGACAAAGAGTTCCCAGCATGGGACTTTAGGATAGGAACTAGGGTTTCTGCCACATAACCAAGGCATGTAAGCATCACCGCGTGACCTTGATCATGCAAAAAAAGTTTGACCCTTGGGGGAAAAAAACCATTGGTCTTATGCCACCGCAGGGGTCTCATCTACAACAGGCTAAAAGACATCACGCTATACACTGCTGCCATCAGACCCAGCAGTCTCTGAAACTGGTTCACAGTGAGTGACTGGCCTGTCTTTTCCTGGTTTACAGCTTACAGGATTAACTCCATGCACGCAGGGGAGAGACGTGCTTGCATCGTAGTCGAATCCACACCATGCCTAGAAAATGGTCGTCTGTGCTAGAGAAAGGACTCTCTTTTTGGCGTTTAACCTTAGCCCCAACATTTTCATGTGGCGAGAATGACATCTCAATGCAAACCCTTACTGATGTTGTTAAGAATATGGATGCCCGGTGCCAGTGCTGCATCCACGCATTTGGTGAAAGTGCAGGGTGATAAAGCTAGGCCGAATGGAAGGACCCGATAGGACTGGTTCAGATGACGCAGATCCAAAATGGGACCCCCCATTCTTCTTTGGAGTGATAAAATACCATCTGTAGAAACCAGTTTCTCTGTCGAGGGAGGTACACATTCTATGGCCCCTTTCCCCAACAAAGTTTTAACCTCCTGTTCCTTAACCAATGCCCCCTGTGGGTAGGTATACCCCCATAAATCTGGATGGGTGAGATCCGAATTGTATGGTGTAACCCATTCTGACTGTGCGCAGGACCCATCGAGATATTTTTGGCAGTAGCTTACATGCTGCCAGAAAATCAACTAAGGGAACAAGCAGCACACCGGCAGGGAACAACCGAACTGGTAGCTTTGGGACCCTCCTCAGAGAGAGTGAGCATCCCAGTGCCGCTATGTTCCCGGGTAAGGTGGCAGGGTAGGCAGAATGGCACAGAGGGGACATGGGCACATATGAGGTGTTGACCACTTCCCTCTGGACGAGACTGCCATCAGAGGTCTGGTGCCTTCTTGCCGATAATGATGGTCTTCAGATTCGTCTTACCCTAGAAGGCTGCAGTTTAGAGGGCCTCCCCGATCCTCTTCTCTCTGGGGGGAGCTCAGGTAGCGACGCTCCTTTTCTGTGTGGCACGGTGAGAGGAGCTGGTTTTAGATGTCCCGCTCAGCAGCCCCAGAGAACTGAGAGTGGCGGAGGAGGAGCTTCTGGAATGCCCCCGCCTGTTTACTGGCCTCCTGATAGGTCTCAATGGCTGTGTTGACAGCGTCGCCAACGAGGCCAGGAGGTGTTCATCAGAACGCTTTGATCTCTTTATTTTATGGCGCTTAAATTTAACCATAAATGCCTCTACGTGGCCAGCACGACCGAAATACCTAGCCGTCTCCTTGGTGGCCCAAAGAGAAAGATTTTTATTTTATAGTGAAATATTACGATTTACAGTTTCTTATTATAATTATTATTTGTATTACATTTGATTAATAATAATAATTATTATTATATATTTTTATATTATTTTTTAAAATACATGTTTTAATATGTTTTATTATTATTAATATTGATACTTATTATATATTTGATTTAACAGTGAAATATGATAGTTCTAGTTCTTATTTTCATATTTTATTTTCATATTTTATTATTAGTAATATTATTATTACTATTACTTTTAATATTATTATTTATTATTAGTAATATTATTTTCTTTTTACAGTGAAATATTACTGTTGTTATATTTCTTGTTTTAATATTATTATATATCATTTATATTTTATTATTGATAATAATATTAATAATATATATATATATATATATATATATATATATATATATATATATATATATATATATATATATATATAGCAGTAAAATATTACAATAGTAATATGTCTTATTTTTAAATATTTACTAAAATGATTATTATTATTATAGTTTTGTAATCAGAAATATTTTGGCCAAATTGTGCCCAGCAAAACAAGCATGGTAAAAAGAAAATGATTCAAAAAATCGTAATGACTTTTCCCACGCAGGTGGTTCAGTCGTAACTCAAAGAATAAAGAGTCCAGCCTCATTTTCCCAACCCAGTGATTTGAGACAAACATAAATGTAAAGGTTTCATGCGTCCGTCTCCTTTTACTCACACCACAAAGAGGTTAACGTTTAACTGTGTTCTGTTTGTCTCTATTGATAAAAACAGAAGAGTGTGTCTGGATTCAGCTGCTGCCGCTGTGGTGTTTATGAGGCCGTGCTCGTTCTCTCCAGAAGAGCTGGAACCGGTCAAATGAAGATTCACAGATCCAGAGTGTGTCCAGAAGTCAGTGTTAATGGGTTTCTAACACAAACTATTGGAACGAGTCCAGCTGATGGCATCACATGTCTCTGGATCATGTTTGAGAGCTGATCTTTCTTCAAATCTAGAGTTTGCCTTGTTTAGCTGAAAGGCCGAACGCCCAGTTATGAGATTCATCATTCTTAGACTCTTTCAGGCAGAATCACACAAACAATCTGTAATGTTTTATTCTCTTAGAAACACAGTGTTGTGGAGTGGAAACGCTGTGCTGGTGTTGGAAGCAGAACGCGGGTTCGTACGGCACTGATCCGCGTCCCAGAAAGGCGGAATCTCCCGGTTTCATCTGCAGAAGCGCTCGCTGAGATCTGATCTGCATATGTATTGTGTTTGGAAGAGGCACAATCAAATCCGCTCAAAGACACAGAGGCCGAGGTTTGCACTTGGCAGCGCTTTTGATCAAACATCTGGGAAGCAAATGATTCTTTATGGATGAGTGTTATTCCGTGCCATCGGTAGAGAGATTTCAGAAAGTCAAATGAAAGATTAACTCCGGTGGAATCACGAGCAACCCGGCGCTCATAAAAGCGTCATGTGGCAGAACTGATCAAATGGAGTGTGTGAACAGGATCCGCGGGAAGCTTTTTCAGTCAAGTGCAAACGCAGGATCTTCAGGGTAAACGGGTTAATGTTGGAATTGATCAGTTCAGAATGGACACAGATTCATTCACCCCGACAGGAACGCTCAAACTAAAATTTGACACTTTCTCAAGAAGATGCGACTGGTGTTCAAGTGTGCAAAACTCACCACCATGATGCTAATGAAATAATATGCACCTTGATGGTACTATTATGCAACGTTTAGGGGTAAATAAGGTACAAATGTGTGTCTTTTGAGAGAGTACCGCCCCAGTGACAACTTTTTGTACTTCTGAGAGTGTATTTACATATATGAGAAATAGTGATGCTTGTATAAGAAATATTTGTATAAAGTCAAACTAAGGTTCTGTAACTTTTGCCACATTTTAATAGAATCCGACTAGCAAAAAGTAGCTTTTTTAGGAGTCTAGTTAGAGTTTCTAACTAAACTAGTTTCATTCGTTCAAAAAAACGCTGATTCATCCAGTGAATCATTCACTCAAGAGATTCCTTCGAAAAACGCTGATTCATCCAGTAATGAAACAAATTAAGTTGATCTGTCCACTTACACAGCAGGCACAAATGCTTGTATCCGATTAATATCACATTTATTTCCACATATGAATGAGGCCTGCAACCGATCTAAAAATATGTCGGCAGTGCTGTCATTTTGTTTTTAGTAGGGATGCACGAATGCAGGATTGAGTTCGATTCGGGCGAATATTGGGCTTTTGACAGGGTTCGGTTTCTGCGAATCTCAGAATTTTTCCACGAACCCGAACCTAGGCTTGCACTATGTACTGGTCGAGCGTAATGACGCCGCCATTCAATTTGCAATGCCGTTTGTCTTTGTCTCGTGAAGGACCTATGTAGTCGCTGTTAAATCATTTGCGTATGAAACATCCGAGAGAATACGCGTTGTGCAGCCTCGGGAAGCGCCTTTCATTTGCTTTCCAGCAGTCAGGAGCTTGTACTACTGCTGTATTTTTCTGTCGAAATGGTCCCACACAGTAAGCTTTTCCATTGCTTCATTTTGCGAGATATATCTGGTTTGTGGTTGCACATGTCGAGCGCTCCTTGAGTGAACAAATAACGCTATACAGCATATTTTCCTTAACCGTGCATTAAAAAACAAACAAACAAAAAAGCGTTTAAAACATTTAAACCGTTTAACTGGTGTCTAAATGTGGTATACACATTTAGACAGATGAAGGAGGTCATCCAGATATTCTTGCATGCTATATATTCTAGTCATTTTTATATGGTATTTTTCACAATGCATGCTTTGCAGATGTAGTATGCATGCTAGTATGCCTCTCTTTCTCTCTCTCTCTCTCTCTCTCTCTCTCTCTCTCTCTCTCTCTCTCTCTCTCTCTCTCTTAATCTTTCATTTGTCTGAAAATCACAACAGCTGAACATCACTAAGAAAGTCAAAAGATCCATCTGAAGACAAAACACAAAATTCTTCATGTCCAGTGTGAGTTTGAATGTAATTATTAGCAGCGTAACCTGATACAGCCGAGGACGTGAAACGAGACGCTTCCGCACTAGTTCAGATGATAGACACACTTAATCCTGCTGCTTCCTGTTAACTCGCTTTAACAACAGTTTAACGAGTTAATTTGCCCATATAATCTTAAAATATTCAGGTTAAGTTTATTTGGCTTGCTGTCTACTGATGAGAGGCTTGATGAAGCAGCTTCAGCTCAAGCTCTGATATACCCTCACAGTGACTAAAAGATTATGTAGGGCAAGGTACCTAAGATAAAGGTGGAGTTTGGGGAGGTGGTGGGACGCTGGAACATCTGAGGAGAGGTAAGCAGCTGTTTATATACTCTGGCTGTTGATTGGAAGATTAGATGGGCTCGCACCTCCCTAAATTACGTTTATAACATCACCAAGTACGATTTGTAATTATGGTTATCTTTGTTTAGGTGAACGGTCCTTTAAGGTCAGTTCTGCACTTTATTCAATGACTTTATATATAGGAAGACGGTTCATTCCAATTACTTATGAATGGGAGAAAGTGCAACGCCCAATATGGCAAATAAGCCCTGCCTTCTAAATGAAGAGGAGCCAATCATTGACAACTCCATAGACTCCAATGGAACGCATCAGCAACTGGCGGCTCGTTAGAAGCTCTCAGTTCCCTATGGAAAGTAGCAGTATTCTGAAACCGTGTTTACATGACAGACCGTTTGAGATGCATCTTTGTCCAGGCTGAAAAATTCAGTTTAATCAGTCAAGATTTTAAATGAGGTTTAATCAAAATGAGACTATGTGCCATTCTCTAAAGCCTCTGCTGTAGATTATTCATCATTAAAAAAATATATATTTTAAAAACAGCTGTAACTACATACTCATGCTACATACATACCATATTGCATGTGTAATAAAATTATCCTGAAAATCAATGCATATTATTGACTATCGTAATTACCAAAAGCGCAGTTCTGTCACTGTGACTATCAATTTGAATTGCAGTCAAAGCACTTCCATGAACTATTGGTCTACATGAGACCACGTAACTATCAAGCGTTTTGAACTTCCGTATCATATCATACAGTACCACTCTATATGGCTCTGCCGCTTCTAAATGAAAGAGCCAATCGTTGATTACTGTATCATATCGTATCATACTGCTGTATAGATATTGCTCCAGTTGCTATGGAAACAGGCAGTGTTCTGAAACACGTATGTTTATGAGTATGCATGCAATACATTATCTTTGTACCAGGCTGAAAATTCAGTTTTCTGTACCATGATTTGAGGTTTAACTGAAATGAGACTATGTGCCATTCTCTCACGCATCGTATCATACAGTACAGTACCATATCGCATCGTATCGTACAGTACAGTACTATATTGCATCATATTGTACAGTACAGTACCATATTGCATCGTATCGTACAGTACAGTACTATATTGCATAGTATCGTACAGTACCACATCGCATCGTATCGTACAGTACAGTACCGTATTGCATCGTATCATACAGTACAGTACCATATTGTATAGTATCGTACAGTACAGTACCACATCGCATCGTATCGTACAGTACATTACCACATTGCATCGTATCGTACAGTACAGTACCATATTGTATCGTATCGCACAGTACAGTACCATTTTGTATAGTATCGTACAGTACAGTACCACATCGCATCGTATCGTACAGTACAGTACCATATTGCATCGTATCGTACAGTACAGTACCATTTGTATAGTATCGCATAGTAGTACAGTACCATATTGCATCGTATCATACAGTACAGTACCATATTGTATAGTATCGTACAGTACAGTACCATATTGTATAGTATCGTACAGTACAGTACCATATTGTATAGTATCGTACAGTACAGTACCACATTGCATCGTATCGTACAGTACAGTACCATATTGTATCGTATCGTATAGTACCGTACCGTATTGCATCGTATCGTACAGTACAGTACCATATTGCATCGTATCATACAGTACAGTACCATATCGCATCGTATCGTACAGTACAGTACCATATTGCATCGTATCGTACAGTACAGTACCATATTGCATCGATCGTATCGTACAGTACAGTACCACATCGTATCGTATCGTACAGTACAGTACCATATTGTATAGTATCGCACAGTACAGTACCATATTGTATAGTATCGTACAGTACAGTACCACATCGCATCGTATCGTACAGTACAGTACCATATTGCATCGTATCATACAGTACCATATTGCATCGTGTCGTACAGTACAGTACCAGTACCATATTGCATCGTATCATACAGTACAGTACCATATTGCATCGTATCGTACAGTACAGTACCATATTGCATCGTATCGTACAGTACAGTACCACATCGCATCGTATCGTACAGTACAGTACCATATTGCATCGTATCGTACAGTACAGTACCATATTGTATCGTATCGTACAGTACAGTACCATATTGCATCGTATCGTACAGTACCATATTGCATCGTATCGTACAGTACAGTACCATATTGCATCGTATCGTACAGTACAGTACCATATTGCATCGTATCGTACAGTACAGTACCATATTGCATCGTATACAGTACAGTACCATATTGCATCGTATCGTACAGTACAGTACCATATTGCATCGTGTCGTACAGTACAGTACCATATTGCATCGTATCGTACAGTACAGTACCATATTGCATGTACAGTACCATATTGTATAGTACGTACAGTACAGTACCATATTGCATCGTATCGTACAGTACAGTACCATATCGCATATCGTGTCGTACAGTACAGTACCATATTGCATCGTATCATACAGTACAGTACCATATTGCATCGTATCGTACAGTACAGTACCATATTGTATAGTATCGTACAGTACAGTACCACATCGCATCGTATCGTACAGTACAGTACCATATTGCATCGTATCGTACAGTACAGTACCATATTGCATCGTATCGTACAGTACAGTACCATATTGTATCGTATCGTACAGTACAGTACCATATTGCATCGTATCGTACAGTACAGTACCACATCGCATCGTATCGTACAGTACAGTACCATATTGCATCGTATCATACAGTACAGTACCATATTGCATCGTATCGTACAGTACAGTACCATATTGCATCGGTACAGTACAGTACCATATTGCATCGTATCGTACAGTACAGTACCATATTGCATCGTATCGTACAGTACAGTACCATATTGCATCGTATCGTACAGTACAGTACCATATTGCATCGTATCATACAGTACAGTACCATATTGTATAGTATCGTACAGTACAGTACCATATTGTATCGTACAGTACAGTACCATATCGCATCGTATCGTACAGTACAGTACCACATCGCATCGTATCGTACAGTACAGTACCATATTGCATCGTATCATACAGTACAGTACCATATTGCATCGTATCGTACAGTACAGTACCATATTGTATAGTATCGTACAGTACAGTACCATATTGTATAGTATCGTACAGTACATTACCATATTGTATAGTATCGTACAGTACAGTACCACATCGTATCGTACAGTACAGTACCACATTGCATCGTATCGTACAGTACAGTACCACATCGTATCGTACAGTACAGTACCATATTGTATAGTATGTACAGTACCATATTGTATAGTATCGTACAGTACAGTACCACATCGCATCGTATCGTACAGTACAGTACCATATTGTATAGTATCGTACAGTACAGTACCATATTGCATCGTATCGTACAGTACAGTACCATATTGCATCGTATCGTACAGTACAGTACCATATTGTATAGTATCGTACAGTACAGTACCACATCGCATCGTATCGTACAGTACAGTACCATATTGTATCGTATCGTACAGTACAGTACCATATTGCATCGTATCGTACAGTACAGTACCATATTGCATCGTATCGTGCAGTACAGTACCACATCGCATCGTATCGTACGGTACAGTACCACATCGCATCGTATCGTACAGTACCATATTGCATCGTATCATACAGTACAGTACCATATTGCATCGTATCGTACAGTACAGTACCATATTGCATCGTATACGTACATTACAGTACCTATTGCATCGTATCGTACAGTACAGTACCATATTGTATCGTATCATACAGTACAGTACCATATTGCAATCGTACAGTACAGTACCATATTGCATCGTATCGTACAGTACAGTACCATATTGCATCGTATCATACAGTACAGTACCATATTGCATCGTATCGTACAGAACAGTACCATATTGCATCGTATCGTACAGTACAGTACCATATTGCATCGTATCGTACAGTACAGTACCATATTGCATCGTAGTCGCCAATGCAATCTCATACAGTACAGTACCATATTGCATCGTATCAGTACAGTACCATATTGCATGCGTCGTACTAGTACCATATTAGTGTACCATATTGCATCACTACAGTACCATATTGCATCGTTCGTATGCCAGTACCGTATGCACGTAGATATTGCATCGTATCGTACAGTACAGTACCATATTGCATCGTATCGTACAGTACAGTACCATTGCATCGCATCGTATCGTACAGTACCATATTAGTATCATACATACAGTATCATCGTACAGTACAGTACCATATTGCATCGTGTCGCATCGTAGTACAGTACCATTGTTCATGATATGCATACAGTACCATACCTGTTACCATCGTACATGGCAGTACCACATCGCGCGTAATCATACAGTACAGTACCATATTGCATCGACCGTACAGTACAGTACCACATTGCATCGTATATTGCAGTACAATGCCATATCGCATCGTATCGTACAGTGCGTGTCGTATTGTATTGTATCATATTACATCGTACATTGTATTGTGTATCGTATCGTGTACCATATTGCATCGTATCATACAGTACAGTACCATATCGCATCGTATCGTACAGTACAGTACTATATTGCATCATATTGTACAGTACAGTACCATATTGTATCGTACAGTACAGTACCATATTGCATAGTATCGTACAGTACAGTACCACATCGCATCGTATCATACAGTACAGTACCATATTGCATCGTATCGTACAGTACAGTACCACATCGCATTGTATCGTACAGTACAGTACCATATCGCATCGTATCGTACAGTACCATATTGCATCGTATCATACAGTACAGTACCATATTGTATAGTATCGTACAGTACAGTACCATATTGCATCGTATCGTACAGTACAGTACCATATTGCATCGTATCGTACAGTACAGTAACACATCGCATCGTATCGTACAGCACCATATTGCATCGTATCGTACTGTACAGTACCATATTGCATCGTATCGTACAGTACAGTACCATATTGTATCATATCGTACAGTACAGTACCATATTGCATCGTATCGTACAGTACAGCACCATATTGTATCGTATTGTACAGTACAGTACCATATTGTATCGTATCGTACAGTACAGTACCATATTGCATCGTATCGTACAATACAGTACCATATTGCATTGTATCGTACAGTACAGTACCATATTGTATCGTATCGTACAGTACAGTACCGTATCCAATGTCTTTGGTGTCGAGCCCGATTAAGAAATGCATTATCTCTCATCCAAACTATTGAAATGTTCTTGAGCTCTCTGTACCACCCTCACAATGTCTTCGTTGTGTACAATCCCTCACATCGTATCTTATCATATCATACAGTACAGCACAGTACCGTACAGTACCAGATCACACCATACCGTACTGTAACATATAGCACCGTACCATAACATACAGTATCGTACCGCACCATATCATATCATATCGTACAATACCACACCACATTGCACAGTACCGTACAGTAAATTACCCCATCCCACCAGTTGCTATAGGAACAGGTAGTTCTGAGACTGCATTTAGGGCTGCGCATTAGCTTTGTCCAGGTTGAAAAAATTTTTTTTGTCATGATTCAAGCGTTTAGAAACAAAATTTATGATACAGTTGTTGTCAGATTTCATTGGTGATTTCAAATATGAAATGTATCAAATATGAACGGTTTTGGAGAATTTGATGTTTCCCCATTCAAAGAGATGAACTTGCATGCACGAGAGGCGTTTCAATGATGGCCGAGTGAAATGACTTATCTTATAGGGACTTAATTTAAAAGCTTAATTGATCTGAGCTCCTCAAAAATGTTTCATAACTTTATAACAGTTTAAATGGATTGTGTGTGTTTGAACGTTAGATATCTGATCTTCAGAAAGGACACAACAATAAAAAGATACATCAGGAAAACCGTGAATTTCCACAGAAATATATCCCTGAAAATGACTGTAACGAGCAGTCATGTGATCCGTCGCCTTCTGAACATGGATGAAAAGTCTGTCTGCAACTTGCAATTTTGTGGCCTTAAAACCATCTAATTCCACACAAAGCTCATTTAGTGCCAGATGGCTCTCAGATTAGAGCTGGTTGAGAAAATACTTTCATACAATTATACTGTAACTTCCGGGTAATGAATCAGCCCGGGTTAGTTGTGTGACAGCGTACGTTCTGTATCATATTAACAGCGTACTGTACTGACAGCTGCAGTCGGCGAGTGGCGTTATGATTAATTAGTTGGTTTTCAACCTGCAGTTTAAAGGTTATTTGAATCTGTTAAAATAGTTTCTGCACATTTTAATGGGGGTGGATTTCGCTGATTTTCTTGCTGGGAACAAGTTTTGATATTGATTTATACCCCTCAGAAGTGGGCTGAACTTCCTTCTGATGTTTCCATTTCTGTATCCTCACACTCTGGATAAACTGTGAACGACGGATCATCAGAGTTACACTGAAATATAGAGGCTCTTTATTGCCATTGATGGTTCCATGAGTCTTTTCATAGCACAAAAGCTTCTTTATCGCAGAAAAAAGGTTCTTTAGATTATTCAAATGTTGTTCACGCTAAGAAATAGTTATTCTTTTAGAAACTCATCAACTGAAAGGTTCATGGAACCAAAAATGGTTCTTTTGTGAAAAAAAAAAAAAACCCTTTGGAAATCTTTATTTTTAAAAGTGTACACATTCTTTTCCTGTAGAACTACATGCACATCGATCACTGTCAGTGCTTTATACTTCTTGAAACTGGAACGTTATGATGAAACAACTCTACAGAAAACCAAGTTAAATACATGCTGTGATTATCTTGGCTCAGTGATTTCTTCTATCATGGATAATTATCTCTCTCATTTACACTTAGTAGGATTTTTTTATTGGACAAGTTCAGATTTTGTACCATGTCAAGTCAGCTTTATTTCTATAGCACGTTATACAATACAGATTGAAAGTAATAAACTGTTAAAAAGGGAAACATTGCTAAGATCATCAATTTTAAAACTAACTAAATCTCAGCTAAAACAAGCTGAAAACAATAGTCATTCATCAACTCAGTGCATTTCAGTAAGAGTGTCAATGCTGCAAAACTTTATAAATTATGAAACTAATTTGATTTGGCTATAAAGCAGCTCTACAGAAAATAGAGTTGATATTCCAGCAAACAGGAACGTTCTCAGAGCGTTGTGGCAAGGTTCTCTCAGAGTTGTGAACAAACGTTCAGATGTTATCGGGTCATTAATAATGTTCTCTGCATGTTAGCACAAAAATGTTATTCATGGAACATTTTTACTGGTTTAGTTGGACGTTTGTCTAATGTTTTATAAATGTTTCAGAACATGCAGAGAACATTCAAAAGGAACATTCACATAGTGTTTGCAAAATCAAAAACGAAATGTTTCCTTAACGTTCGCATAACCAAGAAAAAGTGATTTTTACAAAAATGTTATTCAATTGTTGTGCTGAAAGTTAGGATCTTTAACAACCAGTCCTACTAAAAATCCTTGCACTCCAGGTTCTGTTTCTGTTGTCTTTGGTGTCGATCACTTGTTTAAGAAATATATTATATCTCAACTACTGAAATGTTCTTGAGCTCTCTGTACATCCCTCTCAACATCTTTGACTTCAGCATATCAGTGGTTTATTTTGATAGTGTTTCATAAGAAGCAGATGAGAACCAGTTTATCGCGCTCAGTTATTTTTCATTTACATATTGACATATAAAACAGAAAATGAGGCATTCATCCAGTAAGAGTATCGAACTATAAAAGCTTAGATGATTTGATGAGAAATGTTTGAGTTAATCTCTCGCAGATTTTGCCAATTCTAAGCACAGTTCGAGATGTTTCTGAACCTCTAGATGTGAGAATACTGGGGTCATTTTCTCAGCAGGAAAATCTGAGAAGAACACGAAAGTCTCAATGTGTGTGTGTGTGTGTTTTCCTTCCTACTGACTGTGGCAGATGTAATTCTTTCACTGGCATCTTCTAGATGGAAAACCTCAAATCATACTATAAGATCGTTTTACCCAAAATTGAAATATAAAGTTGCAGCATGATGACAGATTTATCAAGCAATTCTATGATATAGAGACGGACCTACTTTGATTTACAAAGGCCTGGAACAAAACACAACAGAAAGACTCCAGAAAGAGTAATTTGTCATGCGATTTCACTGCTAGTCGAGGAATTTAAAGATGCACCGCTTCGGGTCGGATGCACAGCAGATACTGTTACCCTCCATGTTTCTTTAGTTAGATAATATCGTAACACGTGATGCAGTATTTACATCGGACTCGTAAATGTCCAGTATATTTACGGCCCTTTTATTCCCAGTGACAGAGAGTCATTCCATATCCAAGACAAATGCGTTTTCCTCCAATTAGAAAGCTCAGAGTGTAGTTTTATGATGTCGTGTGCGAGCTGCGGGGATTCATAACCCATGTCAGTGGGAACCGTAAACTACTGCAGACACGCATGCAGAACCAACTGATGCTGACATCAGATAAGAGCTCAAGCAGGACAGCACGAGAGACCACCTTTGAGAGACACGCTTCACAGCTCACAGGGAACGTTCTGGCAAGGTTCTCTCAACGTTATGGACAAACGTTCTTCCTGTAACGTTTATAGAATGC
The DNA here is from genome assembly GCA_023029165.1 of Gobiocypris rarus. NCBI lineage: Eukaryota > Metazoa > Chordata > Actinopteri > Cypriniformes > Gobionidae > Gobiocypris > Gobiocypris rarus. The sequence continues at coordinate 49,062,303 of CM040932.1, forward strand.
TCCTTCAAAATCTGGTCTCAAAGCGTTAATTATAGGAACTTTTTCCTGAAACATTATAGTTTGCCGTAACTTTTTAAATGTTCAGAGAACATACTAAAGTGACATTCCCATAATGTTTGAAGAATGATACAATGGAATGTTATCTCTAAAACATTTAAAACTGGACGTTTTGAACTTTCAGAGAACATTCAGAAATGATCGCCGTGTATAGGCCTCGCCCACAAGATCTTTTAGAAAGTCTGATTAAAACAAAACATTTATACATAAAAAAACACATTAGCTTGTGAAATCAAGATCTGTCTGGAAGTGTTTGTGGCTTCTTTCAGAGATATGAACTTTTACTCTCTACTTGACTTCATTTTTGAGTAAGTATACTCTTTACTCCAATACATTTGTGATGAGTTAAGCCCAAAGTATATTTATAAGTTTTTTACTGTGCACAGTCAAATGCACAGCCATGCCAAGTATACTTCTTTTGACTCATACGTGTACACAGGCATTCTACACATGCACAGTTTTGAGCAATCTCTCGCATACAACCCATGTAAATACTACAAAAAAAAATAATTGTGCATATGCCATACAAAGACATACTCTTCCGATGACCCCCGCGTACATGTAAAAAAGTCAAGTATACTTTGAGCTTAATACAGTTACTTGTTACATTTTGCATGGCACATAACTTTTTCTGCAGTAGTTTATTTCTGCTAAAAAAAATTAGTGATATCGCCATCTACAGGGCTTTGAAGATACTGCATCTTGTATTGCTCTTCCTCACCCAAACTTGTCAACAAGGAATCTCAGGTGAATATGGCAAGCCGTTTTAACATTTAATCCTTAAAACTAACTAGTATCAATTTTCATGCTACTAGTACTTATTATTTAAAAACTAGAGCTTATTCTTCGTGTACTAGTTCCTATTATTTAGATAATAGTACCTTTTTTAAATAAACTAGAAGTTATTCATTAGATACTAGTTCTTATTTTTCATATACTTGTACTCATTCATTAGATACTTATTCATTAGATTCAAGTTCAAATTAATTTTTTTTGGTAGTACTTATTATTAGATACCAGGACTTTTTCAGTAGATACAAATATTTATTTCAAATGTTACTAGTAAGATTTTTAATTGAACTCTATATTGGCCATTCTGACTAGTCATAACATAAGACAAGTAAAAAAGCAGCTGTTACTATAAGATAGGAAATGTTACTAATTAAAAAGATACAAGTGTCTAATGAATAAGTACTAGTGTCTAATGAATAAGCACTAGTGTCTAATGAATAAGCACTAGTAACTAATGAATAAACACTAATAACTAATGAATAAGCACTAGTGTCTAATGAATAAGCACTAGTAACTAATGAATAAGTACTAGTGTCTAATGAATAAGCACTAGTGTCTAATGAATAAGCACTAGTAACTAATGAATAAGCACTAGGGTCTAATGAATAAGCACTAGCGTCTAATGAATAAGCACTAGTGTCTAATGATTAAGCACTAGGGTCTAAAGAATAAGCACTAGTGTCTAATGATTAAGCACTAGTGTCTAATGAATAAGCACTAGTAACTAATGAATAAGCACTAGTGTCTAATGAATAAGCACTAGTAACTGATGAATAAGCACTAGTGTCTAATGAATAAGCACTAGTGTCTAATGAATAAGCACTAGTAACTGATGAATAAGCACTAGTGTCTAATGAATAAGCACTAGTAACTAATGAATAAGCACTAGTAACTGATGAATAAGCACTAGTGTCTAATGAATAAGCACTAGTAACTAATGAATAAGCACTAGTGTCTAAAGAATAAGCACTAGTGTCTAATGAATAAGCACTAGTGTCTAATGATTAAGCACTAGTAACTAATGAATAAGCACTAGTAACTGATGAATAAGCACTAGTAACTAATGAATAAGCACTAGTGTCTAATGAATAAGCACTAGTAACTGATGAATAAGCACTAGTGTCTAATGAATAAGCACTAGTAACTAATGAATGAGCACTAGTGTCTAAAGAATAAGCACTAGTGTCTAATGAATAAGCACTAGTGTCTAATGATTAAACACTAATAACTAATGAATAAGCGCTAGTAACAAATGAATAAGCACTAGTGTCTAATGATTAAGCACTAGTGTCTAATGAATAAGCACTAGTGTCTAATGAATAAGCACTAATGTCTAATGAATAAGCACTAGTAACTAATGAATAAGCACTAGTGTCTAATGAATAAGTACTAGTGTCTAATGATTAAGCACTAGTGTCTAATGATTAAGCACTAGTGTCTAATGAATAAGCACTAGTGTCTAATGAATAAGCACTAGTGTCTAATGAATAAGCACTAGTAACTAATGAATAAGCACTAGTGTCTAATGAATAAGTACTAGTGTCTAATGATTAAGCACTAGTGTCTAATGAATAAGCACTAGTGTCTAATGAATAAGCACTAGTAACCTAATGAATAAGCGCTAGAGTCTAATGAATAAGCACTAGTGCCTAGTGAATAATCACTAGTAACTAATAAATAAGCACTAGTGTCTAATGAATAAGTACTAGTGTCTAATGATTAAGCACTAGTGTCTAATGAATAAGCACTAGTAACTAATGAATAAGCACTAGTGTCTAATGAATAAGCACTAGTGTCTAATGAATAAGCACTAGGGTCTGATGAATAAGCACTAGTGTCTAATGAATAAGCACTAGTGTCTAATGAATAAGCACTAGTGTCTAATGAATAAGCACAAGTGTCTAATGAATAAGCACTAGGGTCTAATTAATAAGTACTAGTAACTAATGAATAAGCACTAGTGTCTAATGAATAAGCACTAGTGTCTAATGAATAAGCACAAGAACTTGATGAATAAGCACTAGTAACTAATGAATAAGCACTAGTGTCTAATGAATAAGTACTAGTGTCTAATGATTAAGCACTAGTGTCTAATGATTAAGCACTAGTGTCTAATGATTAAGCACTAGTGTCTAATGAATAAGCACTAGTGTCTAATGAATAAGCACTAGTGTCTAATGAATAAGCACTAGTGTCTAATGAATAAGCACTAGTCTAATGAATAAGCACTAGTGTCTAATGAATAAGCACTAGTAACTAATGAATAAGCACTAGTGTCTAATGAATAAGCACTAGTGTCTAATGAATAAGCACAAGTGTCTAATGAATAAGCACTAGGGTCTAATGAATAAGTACTAGTAACTAATGAATAAGCACTAGTGTCTAATGAATAAGCACTAGTGTCTAATGAATAAGCACTAGTGTCTAATGAATAAGCACTAGTAACTAATGAATAAGCACTAGTGTCTAATGAATAAGTACTAGTGTCTAATGATTAAGCACTAGTGTCTAATGAATAAGCACAAGTGTCTAATGAATAAGCACTAGGGTCTAATGAATAAGTACTAGTAACTAATGAATAAGCACTAGTGTCTAATGAATAAGCACTAGTGTCTAATGAATAAGCACTAGTGTCTAATGAATAAGCACTAGTAACTAATGAATAAGCACTAGTGTCTAATGAATAAGTACTAGTGTCTAATGATTAAGCACTAGTGTCTAATGATTAAGCACTAGTGTCTAATGAATAAGCACTGTCTAATGAATAAGCACTAGTGTCTAATGAATAAGCACTAGTAACTAATGAATAAGCACTACTGTCTAATGAATAAGCACTAGTGTCTATTGAATAAGCACTAGTGTCTAATGAATAAGCACTAGTAACTAATGAATAAGCACTACTGTCTAATGAATAAGCACTAGTGTCTATTGAATAAGCACTAGTGTCTAATGAATAAGCACTAGTAACTAATGAATAAGCACTACTGTCTAATGAATAAGCACTACTGTCTAATGAATAAGCACTAGTCTCTAATGAATAAGCACTAGTAACTAATGAATAAGCACTACTGTCTAATGAATAAGCACTAGTGTCTAATTGAATAAGCACTACTGTCTAATGAATAAGCACTAGTGTCTAATGAATAAGCACTAGTGTCTAATGAATTAAGCACTAGTAACTAATGAATAAGCACTAGTGTCTAATGATTAAGCACTAGTAACTAATGAATAAGCACTAGTGTCTAATGAATAAGCACTAGTAACTAATGAATAAGCACTAGTAACTAATGAATAAGCACTAGTGTCTAATGAATAAGCACTAGTGTCTAATGATTTAGCACTAATGTCTAATGAATTAAGCACTAGTGTCTAATGAATAAGCACTAGCGTCTAATGATTAAGCACTAGCGTCTAATGATTAAGCACTAATGAATAAGCAATAGCGTCTAATGAATAAGCACTAGTGTCTAATGATTAAGCACTAGTGTCTAATGAATAAGAACTAGTTTCTAATGAATAAGCACTAGTGTCTAATGATTAAGCACTAGTAACTAATGAATAAGCACTAGTGTCTAATGAATAAGCTAGCGTCTAATGATTAAGCACTAGCATCTAATGATTAAGCACTAGTGTCTAATGAATAAGCACTAGTGTCTAATGAATAAGCACTAGTGTCTAATGAATAAGCACTAGTAACTGATGAATAAGCACTAGTAACTAATGAATAAGCACTAGTAACTAATGAATAAGCACTAGTGTCTAATGAATAAGCACTAGTAACTAATGAATAAGCACTAGTGTCTAATGAATAAGCACTAGTGTCTAATGAATAAGCACTAGTGTCTAATGAATAAGCACTAGTGTCTAATGAATAAGCACTAGTAACTAATGAATAAGCACTAGTAACTAATGAATAAGCACTAGTGTCTAATGAATAAGCACTAGTAACTAATGAATAAGCACTAGTGTCTAATGAATAAGCACTAGTGTCTAATGAATAAGCACTAGTAACTAATGAATAAGCACTAGTGTCTAATGAATAAGCACTTAGGTCTAATGAATAAGCACTAGTGTCTAATGAATAAGCACTAGTGTCTAATGAATAAGCACTAGTGTCTAATGAATAAGCACTAGTGTCTAATGAATAAGCACTAGTAACTAATGAATAAGCACTAGTGTCAATGAATAAGCACTAGTGTCTAATGAATAAGCACTAGTGTCTAATGAATAAGCACTAGTGTCTAATGAATAAGCACTAGTGTCTAATGAATAAGCACTAGTAACTAATGAATAAGCACTAGTGTCTACAATGAATAAGCACTAGTGTCCCCACAATGAATAAGCACTAGTATCTAATGAATATAAGCACTAGTGTCTAATGAATAAGCACTTAGGTCTAATGAATAAGCACTAGTGTCTAATGAATAAGCACTAGTGTCTAATGAATAAGCACTAGTAACTAATGAATAAGCACTAGTGTCTAATGATTAAGCACTAGTAACTAATGAATAAGCACTAGTGTCTAATGAATAAGCACTAGTAACTAATGAATAAGCACTAGTGTCTAATGAATAAGCACTAGTGTCTAATGAATAAGCACTAGTGTCTAATGAATAAGCACTAGTGTCTAATGAATAAGCACTAGTAACTAATGAATAAGCACTAGTGTCTAATGAATAAGCACTAGTGTCTAATGAATAAGCACTAGTGTCTAATGAATAAGCACTAGTATCTAATGAATAAGCACTAGTGTCTAATGAATAAGCACTAGTGTCTAATGATTAAGTACTAGTAACTAATGAATAAGCACTAGTGTCTAATGAATAAGCACTAGTGTCTAATGAATAAGCACTAGTATCTAATGAATAAGCACTAGTGTCTAATGAATAAGCACTAATGTCTAATGAATAAGTACTAGTGTCTAATGAATAAGCACTAGTGTCTAATGAATAAGCACTAGTGTCTAATGATTAAGTACTAGTAACTAATGAATAAGCACTAGTGTCTAATGAATAAGCACTAGTGTCTAATGAATAAGCACTAGTGTCTAATGAATAAGCACTAGTGTCTAATGAATAAGCACTAGTGTCTAATGAATAAGCACTAGTGTCTAATGAATAAGCACAAGTGTCTAATGAATAAGCACTAGGGTCTAATGAATAAGCACTAGTAACTAATGAATAAGCACTAGTGTCTAATGAATAAGCACTAGTGTCTAATGAATAAGCACAAGTGTCTAATGAATAAGCACTAGGGTCTAATGAATAAGTACTAGTAACTAATGAATAAGCACTAGTGTCTAATGAATAAGCACTAGTGTCTAATGAATAAGCACTAGTGTCTAATGAATAAGCACTAGTGTCTAATGAATAAGCACAAGTGTCTAATGAATAAGCACTAGGGTCTAATGAATAAGCACTAGGGTCTAATGAATAAGCACTAGTGTCTAATGAATAAGCACTAGTAACTAATGAATAAGCACTAGTGTCTAATGAATAAGCACTAGGGTCTAATGAATAAGCACTAGTGTCTAATGAATAAGCACTAGGGTCTAATGAATAAGTACTAGTAACTAATGAATAAGCACTAGTGTCTAATGAATAAGCACTAGTGTCTAATGAATAAGCACTAGTGTCTAATGAATAAGCACTAGTGTCTAATGAATAAGCACTAGTGTCTAATGAATAAGCACTAGTGTCTAATGAATAAGCACTAGTGTCTAATGAATAAGCACTAGTAACTAATGAATAAGCACTAGTGTCTAATGAATAAGCACTAGTGTCTAATGAATAAGCACTAGTGTCTAATGAAAAAAGCACTAGTAACTAATGAATAAGCACTAGTGTCTAATGAATAAGCACTAGTGTCTAATGAATAAGCACTAGTGTCTAATGAAAAAGCACTAGTAACTAATGAATAAGCACTAGTGTCTAATGAATCTAGTAAACACACATCATTTTATTTATAATTTAAATTGAAGAGACCTTTCTGAAGGATATTGGTTTCCTTGTTCCTTTTTGAGCACTTGAGCATAACTGAGACTTGAATGTCTGTAGATGTTTAAGAGACTTTTGTGTCAATCTTGATGTATTGCAATTTTGAAGTGTTCAGTTTTATTTCGATTTTATTAAATAAAGCGTGATCGCTGTCCTCCCAAATTATTTCACTGCATGTGTCTCAGTGTCGAGGACTAGTGCATCTCTGAGCCGACATTCAGTGCCAGTAAAATACTGATAATTATATAAGTGAACTTCAAGTAACATTAAACTTCAACACTATGATACTGGTAAATTAAACAGCAGATAATGGGAAAATCAAGAAGCAGTTCATAAGAAAACAGAACTGGGGTCAACTTTTTTCCGTCTTGTCCAGAAAGCTCAATGCCAAATTTCTTGGGAAAAGCCTCTTGGAGTCATTAAGTCCCAAATGCTGCGGCTGCTAATGAAAACAAAGAAATGTGGCATCCCAGTCTAAACACGGCCACTGAGCTCCATTAGCACATAAACAGCTTCAGCCTCCAACATTCTCAAGCTTCAGGCAGACAAAACATACAGACGGTCTTATTCCTGGGCTGAAGGTACGGCCGAGTGCAAACTCTTCTTTAAAACCATACATTTTTTGGATTTAATGTCAAAACTGCAGAGAAACTAATAATTGAAACATTTAGAATTTAAATATCTCTTTGATAGAAGATGAGACATTTGTTAGCAACTCAACAAATCACAAATATTGACTAATATTGTGTATTTCACCCCATTTTATCCCCCTTTTGTTGGTTATCGTGACCAACAGGTCAAACACAAACTTGTGACCGCCATTTTTGAAATAGCTATTCGAGCTAATGGCAGGCTGCACAGATGCGTTGGATTCGCTGTTTTGATGCCGATGTAGGATCATAAAGCCATGAGCATCAATAGTAATGCATCGTTCGTCATTGTTAATGGAAGGCTTGAGATGCATCGCCGCTGTGCAGACCGATCCCCGTATGACATCCAAGTACAGTGAGAGCATACGACTCCCTATGTTTTTGAATAGCTCTTGTGGTACTTAGATGTCATACGCTGATCGGTCTGTGTTTCCCGCTGCCTCGCTAGCGTTGCTGGGAAAGATTAGACATATACAGTGACGTAAGACCTGGCTCTGTGGTGGCTCTCTAGCATGTGGAAAAGCAAACTGGTTCTTTGAAGGCACTTAACCAACTCTGGACCAGAACTAGCTCTGAACTAGCACCGGTTCATTCAGGTGGAAAAGAGGTATAAGTCCTGTAAGTTGTGAGGTGGGGCCTCCATTGATCGGACAGGTTTGTTCAGCACATCCCACAGATGCTCGATTGGATTGAGATCTGGGGAATTTGGAGGCCAAGTCAACACCTCAAACTCGTTGTTGTGCTCCTCAAACCATTCCTGAAGCATTTGTGCTTTGTGTCAGGAGCATTATCCTGCTGGAAGAGCCACAGCCACCACGGAATACCCGGTAGGTGGGACTTGTCAAAAGTAACATCCACATGGATGGCAGGACCCAAGGTTTCCCAGCAGAACATTGCCCAAAGCATCACA
>CM040932.1:49083207-49215707 GCA_023029165.1 Gobiocypris rarus
CTCAGCAGAAAACAGCGTCTTCTCCACATGAACAACACCAACCAAACTCTTCCAGTCTCAGACACAAATACAGTGAGTGAGGGCGGGGCCAAGAGCTGTTCAGCCAATCACGACCAGAGGCGGGCCTTATGTTAATTAGTTATAAATGTAGAAAGTGAGATTGGAATTACTGACCAAAACAACATGTATCTGCACTCTTTTTCCGACCTTTAACATTCACAAACATCTTTAATAATATGCCATTTCCAAAGCCATGTTAGACTCGAAATAATTCCCGCAGTGGTTTCCAAAAGCATTCATGTCTGGTCAGCACATCATGACTGCTGCACACACACCTTCAGCTGGAGATCATGAACAAACTACATGTTTATGAAAGCGTGTCACGGCGCTGCGGTGTGTTTTACAGTTAATGACGTGCCTTCATCTTCACACCAAGCTCTGGAATTTCCTGCCTTCTCTCTGGTTTATAATGCTGTTAACTTTCCCAGTTTATTGGGAGCGAGCTGCCGTGGGATGTGCTGTTGAGTTATACGTCGGGTCACGTCTGTCTGCTGTAGGCCTGATCTGAGATGGAGAGATCATCATGAAAGAGAGGAGGAGATGAGCAGGCCTTAAATAATGAGGCTGAACAGCTCCGGGGTCAGACTGCCTCACAGCGGCTCTCCTGGGGCATTTTAGCAAGATTTGCGTGCGGCATCTGCGGCCGAAACACACAACAGGACATTTAGGAGGCAATATTTCTGAGAAGCGGGTCATGACCGCTGCTCCAGTGTGTGCTCCGACTCGAGCTGAGAAACAGCAGAGGAGCTGATCCTGTTTCAGGATGTTGAGCTGTTTACAGGACGGCTCTTAAATCTGAAGAGCTGCAGTTAGGAACGTTTGATTACAGTTTGATCCATTCACTATAGAGGCAATATATAGAATCTATAAAAATATAGATCCACTCATCCACTCATCCACCCACCCATCATCAATCCATCCATCCATCCATCCATCCATCCATCCATCCATCCACCCATCTATCTATCATCCATCCATCCATCCATCCATCCATCCATCCATCCATCCATCCATCCATCCATCCATCCACCCATCCATCTATCATCCATCCATCCATCCATCCATCCACCCATCCATCTATCATCCATCCATCCATCCACTCATCCATACACCCACCATCCATCCATCCATCCACTCATCCATCCATCCATCCACTCATCCACTCATCCACCCATCCATCCACACACCCACCATCCATCCATCCATCCACTCATCCATACACCCACCATCCATCCACCCATCCATCCATCCATCCACTCATCCATCCATACACCCACCATGCATCCATCCATCCATCCATCCATCTATCCACTCATCCATACACCCACCATCCATTCATCCATCCACACACCCACCATCCATCCATCCACTCATCCATCCACACACCCACCATCCATCCATCCACCCATCCATACACCCACCATCCATCCATCCACTCATCCATCCATCCATCCACTCATCCATCCATCCATCCATCCACCCATCCACCCACCCATCCATCCACACACCCACCATCCATCCATCCATCCATCCACACACCCACCATCCATTCCCCATCCACCATCCATCCATCCACCCACCATCCATCCACCCATCCATCCACACACCCACCATCCATCCACCCATCCATCCACACACCCACCATCCATCCATCCACACACCCACCATCCATCCACCCATCCACCATCCATCCATCCACCCACCATCCATCCACCCATCCACCCATCCATCCATACACCCACCATCCACCCACCACGTCCATCCACCCACCCACCATGCATCTATCCATACACCCATCCATCCATCCATCCACCCACCCATCCATCCACACCCACCCATCCATCCATCCATCCACCCATCCATCCACACACCCATCCACTCCATCCATCCATCCACCAATCCATACACCCACCATGCATCCATCCATCCACTCATCCATCCACCATCCATCCATCCACCTATCCATCTATCACCCATCCACCCATCCACCCACCCACCCACCCATCCATCCATCCACTCATCCATACACCCACCATCCACCCATCCACACACCCACCATCCATCCATCCATCCACTCACTCACTCATCCATCCATCCATCCATCCATCCACACACCCACCATCCATCCATCCATCCACCCATCCATCCACACACCTACCATCCATCCACCCATCCATACACCCACCATCCACCCATCCATCCATCCATCCATCCATCCACCATCCACCCATCCATCCATCCATCCATCCATCCACTCATCCATCCATCCATCCACCCACCCATCCATCCACCCATCCATACACCCACCATCCATCCATCCATCCATCCATCCATCCACTGATCCATCTATCATCCATACACCCACCATCCATCTATCCATCCATTCACCCATCCATACACACACCCACCATCCATCTATCCATCCATACACCCATCCATACACCCACCATCCATCCACCCACCCTTTATTCCATCCATCCATCCATACACCCATCCATCTACCATCCGTCTACCCATTCATCCATCCATCCACCCACCCATCCATCTATCATCCATCCATCTATCATCCACCCATCCATCCATCCATCTATCATCCATCCATCCACCCATCCATCCATCCATCTATCATCCATCCATCCACCCATCCATCCATCCATCCATCCCATCCTTTCCTAATTCAGAATATGATCTGTGGATGTATTCTGGGAATTTGGTTATTGAAATATTTGAAGTTTTACCTTCGCTGAAATGAATGAAATTATCTGAATAAAGATCAGATAAAGTCGAAGTCAATAAAATGATATGAAGTTTGTGTTACTCTATAATCACGTGTGTAGAAACCATTATAATCACCATCCACATTTTGATTTCAGAATAAAGAAGTCCTTTGGGTGAACAGACAATGTGAAAATTGTTCATGACCGAACCATCTCTCTTGGTCTATCATTTACCATTCATTCACAGTTTTTCTGAGTAGTTTTGTCATTTAAATACTGGATAAATTGTTTCTTTCAGTCTCCTGGGGTTGAACTAATCTTCCCACCATAACTAAAAAGTGTCTCTGGAAGATAAATAGTCTCACGCGCTATAAAAATGTTTATTCAACAGTACTGATGAATCTTCGCATGACTTTAACACATGCTCCTCAACATCTCTAAACAATGGACCATAATTCATCCGTCAGCGCAGCTAAAGCATCTGTGGTGCTTTCATTTATTTGTGTCCTTAAAATTCATGGAGCCTTCATTTGTACAAAGCAAAACCAATTCATCTGCTCATCTGACAGACACAAACACAGAGACAGAGCTTTGAGTTCTGGGTTTGGGTCGTGCGCTTTATAAAGGCTTGAAGAGAGAGACAGAAGAATGTATTCTCATACTGATTGCAAATGAATCCGATTAGAAAACAGACCTTGAACATCCAGATTCTCAGATTCCAGCGGGTAAACGGACGCCATGTTTTTTGCTGCGATCACCAGCGCTGTAAAATAGCTTCGCGTTCATTGAAAATTCATTTCTTAGTGTCTCTTTCAGCAAGAGCTCAGATTGACTGCAGCTGCTAATAAATCTGTTCCATATGTGAGACGAGGAACCTCCTTTACCTCTCAGGGAGTACACACACACACACTTTAAAATATTGGTCATTAGTTAACATTAGTTAATGTATTAACCATGACCAGTACATGTGTTACTGTATTTGGTCATCTTTGTTAACGTTAGTAAAAAAAATACAGCTGTTCATGGTTTGTTCATGTTAGTTCACAGTGCATTAACTAGTATTAACAAGATTTCAATTATGTATTAGTAAATGTTGAAATGAACATTAACAAAGATAAATAAATGCTTTATAAGAGCAGTTCATTATTAGTTCATGTTAACTAATGACTATTCTAAAGTGTTACTCTCTCACAAACACACACACACACACACACACACACACACACACACACACACACACACACACACACACACACACACACACACACACACACACACACACACACACACACACACACACACACACACACACACACACACACACACACACACCCACACACACACATGTTGTGTTTCCATGTTTTCTGGGGACATTCCATAGGCGTAATGCATTTTATACTGTACAAACCATATTTTCTATCCCCTACACTGCCCCTGCCCCTAAACCTACCCATCAATCAATCAATCAACTTTATTTATATAGCGCTTTTACAATGACGATTGTTTCAAAGCAGCTTCACAGTGTTGAACAGGACAACATTGCAACAAAATTGGATTTGGCTAGTTTAATTTGGATAGTTTATAGAATTATATATGACCAAATTAATAAATTCTATTTGTATATTTAGTTGAGTAACTTGGATCATAATTTGAGTGTCCCCAACTGAGCAAGCCAAGCCAAAGCGCGACAGTGGCAAGGAACCAAAACTCCATCAGGGCATGATGGAGAAAAATAAACAGGAGAAACCAGACTCAGTCGGGTGCCAGTTCTCCTCTGGCCTATTATTAACAGTGTATAATTATTACACATCACACACACACACACACACACACTGCCCCTGCCCCTAAACCTACCCATCACACACACACACACACACACACACACACACACACACACACACACACACACACACACACACACACACACACACACACACACACACACACACACACACACACACACACACACACACACACACACACACACACACACACACACACACACACACACACATCACAGGAGACATGCTGCATTTTTACATTTTCAAAAACATAACTTGTGTGATTTATAAGATGTTTTCTCATGGGGACAAAAATGTCCCCACAAGGACAAGGATTTTGGATATTGCCATCTTTGTGGGGACATTTTGTCCCCATACCGTAGGGATTACCAGTCCACACACACACACACACACACACACACACACACACACACACACACACACACACACATGTTGTGTTTCCATGTTTTATGGGGACATTCCATAGGCGTAATGCATTTTATACTGTACAAACCGTATTTTCTATCCCCCTACACTGCCCCTGCCCCTAAACCTACCCATCACAGGAGACATGCTGCATTTTTACTTTTTCAAAAAACATCACTTAGTGTGATTTATAAGATGTTTTCCTCATGGGGACCAAAAAATGTCCCCACAAGGACAAAAATTTGGATATTGCCATCTTTGTGGGGACATTTTGTCCCCATACCGTAGGATTACCAGTCCACACACACCACACACACACACACACACACACACACACACATGTTGTGTTTCCATGTTTTGTGGGGACATTCCATAGGCGTAATGCATTTTATACTGTACAAACCGTATTTTCTATCCCCCTACACTGCCCCTGCCCCTAAACCTACCCATCACACACACACACACACACACACACACACACACACACACACACACACACACACACACACACACACACATGTTGTGTTTCCATGTTTTGTGGGGACATTCCATAGGCGTAATGCATTTTATACTGTACAAACCATATTTTCTATCCCCCTACACTGCCCCTGCCCCTAAACCTACCCATCACAGGAGACATGCTGCATTTTTACTTTTTCAAAAACATCACTTAGTGTGATTTAAAGATGTTTTCCTCATAGGGACCAAAAATGTCCCCACAAGGACAAAAATTTGGATATTGCCATCTTTGTGGGGACATTTTGTCCCCATACCGTAGGGATTACCAGTCCACACACACACACACACACACACACACACACACACACACACAGATTGATTTGGTTCAATCTTAAAACTCCCGCAGAGAAAATGAATGAGATGAATACTGTCGTGATGCTTAAAGTGGACGGGCACTTCTGAGTTCTGTTGTGAGTATGGTGTGTTTGAAGTCATGTTTTGATGATGCATGTGTTACAGACGCAAATCCCTGAGTTTTGAGCAGTAAATTTGCTGTAGAGACGATCTCCAAGCCTCAGAAGGTTTTCCGCTCAGATAAAGGTCTGGCTTTCATCCTGTCCTTCTGTGTCGTGTAGGATGACGGATATCTCACTCTCTGTAGCTGTAGATAAATACCACATTCCTGCTGCTCTACACTGGCAGGTTTATGTTCCTTCCTGACCAATAGGGCGCGCATGAATCTAGAGGCTGTTGCTTACAGGACAGTTTCATCATGTGGTCTGTGAGACTTTCCTTTGTTTGAAGTTTCCTGGAGCTCAGAGCACCTGTTCAGATATTATTACTCCAGGTATTGCGGCTCACAGCTGTCTCTCAACCAAAACTACAAAACTCATTATAATCTGTGCCATCAACACACTAAGGGCCCAAATAATGGATGTCATTTTTTCCCATCGGTCTGAAATAAAATCATACAGTGTTTGCTATGAATTTTATTCATTATATTTCCATAAATCGTTCATAATATTAAATCAAGCAGATCTTTCTGCCCTTTGTTTACAACCATGTTTCATGAAAACAACTAAATCCATAACACATCATCCATAATCATTCATCCACCTGGAGAGCATCAATGTTTCTATTTACAATGTGTTTGTAGCCAATCACAGACATGTCTGCTGATCTATTGAACGCAATAGCCAATCAGAGGTCAAGTCAAGTCATCTTCATTTTTACAGCACTTTTACAATACAGATGGTTTCAAAGCAGCTTCGCAGTGATAACAGGAAACTAATGGAGGAGAGACTGTTTTGACTGTACATCAGCTCTAGAAAAAAAGTCCAGCTAAAGTAAGTTTTTGATTAATTTATTTCAGTTGTAAAAAGTCATTAGTTATTTACCATTTTTAACTAAAATAGAAAACCTTTAATGTGTTCTGGGTGTTAATTTCCATGGCAACAGTGTTTGGTGGCTTGAGATTGCAAACTTTGAAATAGTTTTGAAACGATATCATTATCATCTTCGTGTAAACTCTGTGAGAGCGGTGACGGCATGCACACAAGCATCACATGTTTAGTCTATAGGCAAGCGCGTCTGAATATGTGCGTAGGCACGTAGTTTTTCTTTACAAAATGACCAGGATAATGCAGCCTAACAATCATTGAATAATATAAATTGATAATGTCCTGTGTGTATGCCATAGAAAAAAGATTAAAGTCTAGATTTAAACTGACAGAGTGTGTCTGCTTCCCGAACAATGCTAGGAAGACTGTTCCAGAGTTTAGGTGCTAAATAGGAAAAGGATCGACTGCCTGCAGTTGATTTTGATATTCTAGGTATTATCAGCAGGTCAGAGTTTAGAGAGCGCAGTAGACGTGATGGAGTATAATGTGTTAAGAGCTCGCTCAAGTACTGGGGAGCTAAACCATTTAGTGCTTTGTAAGTAATATGCAAGATTTTAAAATGTATGCAATGTTTAATAGAGAGACAGTGCAGTGTTGACAGAACCGGGCTAATGTGTTCATACTTCCTGGTTCTAGTAAGAACTCGAGATGCTGCGTTTTGGACCAGCTGGAGTTTGTTTATTAAGCAAGCAGGGCAACCACCCAGTAGAGCATTACAATAATCTAGCCTTGAGCTCATGACGCGTGTATTAACTGTTCAGCATTTTGCATTGAGTGCATATGTTGTAATTTAGAGATATTTTTAAGATGGTAGAATGCAGTTTTACAGATGCTAGAAACATGGCTTTCAAACGAAAGATTGGTATCAAAGAGCACACCCAGGTTCCTCACTGACGACGAGGGCTTGACAGAACAGCCATCGAGGGTTAGACAGTGTAATTTAAACTCAGATACAGTTTTTGTTTTGTATGCTCGCGAATCCTTTCATTAAGACAAAGTGTAGACATTATATAAAGTAAGAGATACATTGATTATAAAGTGAGATTGTGATGAACTAAGATGAGTGACAGCTTTTGAGTGATTATAAAGGGGCCGCGCTTTGTAGGCAATATGTTATCAATTCAGAATTTTAAAAAACTTTTGTATAATGCTCGCAGTGTAGAGACATTAGAAAGGGATCAAAACAATATTTGTATTAATATTATTATTAATTATTCATGTATAGTTATATGAAAAAGTTGTGCAGATTTATCACTTGCAGGCGGTGCTGGACGTGGTCCAGTGAAAACACGCTGTAAGAACTTTATGGTTTGCCATTTTTGGTGGAAAGAGTGTGATTTCTCTGTATTTTCATAGTTTAGGTTTCTGCATGAAGTTTGCCAGTTTCTTACAGCATTTTATCACCAGAGTAACATTATTCTGCCAGGGCCTGCAGAAAGTAAAGATCAGCTCCAGACGTTTAGTCTTTAAAAAAAGTAAATTTCTTCTGGAGAGCGCAGGCTTTATATTTAAGGGAAATGGTCGTTTTGTTTGAGTAAAAGCGGGGCCTTAGAGATCTTTTTGAGCAGCTCTTGGATGGCTTTTGGAACGATGAAATCAAGTGTTCGGTTCTCACAGAACCGGCTGATAAAATTTAAGTGCAGGAAAGATGGTGTAAAAATCACAGTTCATGTGTAAGTAAAACTACACAGACTTTCATATAGTTTTCCAGCTGTTTAGCATCAGCATATCTGCCTGTGTGTTTGTCCTGTGGCTAAATCACATCAGATTCAGCCTGATGCCTCTGTCCTTCTCTTTTACCTGTTTAATCGATTATACTATTGCACGTATTCATGTTTTTGGAGTGCTCTGAGTTTTTTAATCCCTTTGAACTTCATGAAATATGTGCCATTTAAACCAAATTCATATTTGATCAAATGTTCCTTCAGTAAGTATGTGTGAACAGCCGTCTGGTGTGTTTCAGCAGAATTGAGCTGGATTGCAGTAATCCATCTCTCCTTAAACAGGTGTCGTCAACACAAAGAGCTTCATTGGCTTGTGCTCGTTCTGTGTGAGGCTTGAGTTCAGGTCGTTTCTCTGAGTGAGTTCTCCACTAATGGCTCGTGAATGATCTCGCTCACGCCTGTCTGGTCGGCGAGAGAGAGCGCGTCTGTGTTTGTGAGTCTGCGGGGCAGAAGCTGTGTGTGGCGCAGCAGCGAGGCGTTTCGGCTGTGAAGCTGCTGTCTGTGGGTCATTGAGAACACCTCACCTGCTCGTGTGTCGTCCACAGATAAACACCAACCGTCTGTCTGTCGCTCTGTGCAGATCAGCTTTTAATAGCCGTAAATCCTGTTATATCAACATTTGGGGTTCTGCTTAAACAGAGTACACTGCAAACATTTCATTTTCACTTCCTCAGTATTTTTGTCTTGTTTTCCATTACAAATATCTAAACATTCTTAAATCAGGACTAAAACAGCAGCTCAAAACAACAAAAAGGAATGAGTGGACAGGCTGACGGATAGATAGACACTGTAGATAGATAGCTAGAACAGATAGATAGACAGATAGATAGATAGATAGATAGATAGATAGATAGATAGATAGATAGATAGATAGATAGATAGATAGATAGATAGATAGATAGATAGATATATGATAGATAGATAGATAGATAGATAGATAGATAGATAGATAGATAGATAGATAGATAGATAGATAGATAGATAGATAGATAGATAGATAGATAGATAGATAGATAGATAGATAGATAGATTCCACAGTAGTTTTGTAGAGGATTATGCAGTTTTGATGCAGTTTTGAATTTTATTTTTTTTGTTGATTTTATATTCTACTTTAAGAAGGTTCTACAGGTTCTACAGGTGAAGTCATGGTGGAGTCAGTGAGGCAGAAATGACTTAGATTCCACTTTTAGATCCCACTCATAGATAGATCCAGATAGATAGATAGATAGATAGATAGATATATGATAGATAGATAGATAGATAGATAGATAGATAGATAGATAGATGATAGATAGATAGATAGATAGATAGATAGATAGATAGATAGATCTTTATTAGCTGATTGAGACCCACCTGAGGGATTTGAGCGCAGATTTCTTATGTCTACATCTGTGGAGCTGAAGCATATCAGTGGAAAAATATGACTCAATGACTGTGTGTGTTGTGTGTGAGCAGAGAGAGCATGTTCAAAAAGAGCAAGTGTAAGTGCATTCTGGGTAATAGGCTCTCCTCTCATGTATTCTGGCTTCTACTTCATGGCTAAACAAACGAGGAACCTGTGTCTGTGTTTTTTTTATGAATATGAGCCATCAGGGTCGTTTCAGGCGAGCGCAGATATGATTTCACCTCCATTTGCCTCTGATACTCCCTCAGTTTAACTCCACAGACTGAACAAACCCGACCTCACGGAGAGGAAAATATATTTTCACGCCATCTCTGCGAGAGCTGACATCAGGGAGCGCTTGAAATCGATTGTGTTCTTTAACGCTCAAAACAGCCTCTATGAGGCGGAGCTAGACGTCTCAGAACTTATTTTCATCTGCTGGAACGGCTGGAACAATCTGGTGGATTCATAATTACAAATGCAGCTCTGCTTTTTCTCTCTCATTATTTTCCTTTCCGCTGAGAAATCTATGGGGATTTATTAATCTGTGTAATTCAGAGTTTGTTCTTTCAGTCACAAACAAAAGAAACAGAGGCTAAAAGATTCATCAAAACTCTAAACATGTTTAGAGATGGTGTGTTGGTGTGTAAGTAGTAACTTAACTTAATAGAACCTAACCAACTAACTAACTAACTAACTTTCTATCCAACTAAGTAACTTACTACTAAGTAAATTACTATCGAACAAATGAACTTACTACCAACTTACCATCCAACCAACTAACTAACTGACTAACTAACTAAAACTAAGGACTGACTAACTGACTAACTAACTAACTTACTATCCAAATAAGTAAATTACTATCCAACTAAGTAACTTACTACTAACTTACCATCCAACTAAGTTACCAGCTAACTAACTTAAACTAACAACTGTCTAACTAACCTAATAACTTGCCAAATAACTAACTAAAACTAACAACTACCACTAATTAACAAACTTACTATCCATCTAAGTATTTAAGTAACTTACTATCCAACTAAGTAACTTACTACTAACTAACTTACCATCTGAATAACTAACCAACCAACCAACTAACTAACTAACTAAAACTAACAACTAACTAACCTAATACCTTGCCAACTAACTAACTAGCTAACTAACTTACTATCCAACTAACTAAACTTACTTAATTTACCAACTAAATCTAACTAAATCTAACTAACTAACTAACTAACTAACTAACTAACTAACTAACTATGATAGATTAAATCTTCACCGTGTCCAGCCGGAACACATCTTCCCTTCTTAAGAATGACTTCAGTGCCGTTCTTTGTTCGTTTCTCAAAGAAAAGCTTAACAACAAGTCTTCCAGAGTCACAAAGCCAATTAACTAACTAACTAACTAACTAACTAACTAACTAACTAACTAACTAACCAACTAAATCTAACTAACTAACTAACTAACTAACTCAAATTCATTAACTAACTAACTGACAGTAGCCAGTAGTAACGCTACTAACGTAGCTTTTTCTCCAACGAGCAGTGTGGCATCAGTAATTTGTCTAATTTATTTGAGTTAATCAGTTTTGTTTGGACAGTAACAAATTTGTACTTTGTATTGTTAATGAGTAGCCTAGTTTAGTTAAATGCTGCTGTTTATCTCAGTATTTTCCCACTTTATTTGTTGTATTGAATGAAAAATTGAAAACAACAAATCTATACATAAATAGTTTAATACAGTCACCCTTGTTTAGATCCTCGTTTTCGTTAATGCTTTACAGTAAGGTCCTGTAAGATAATGCATTAACTAACAGGATCCGTATGTATTAAGTTAATGTTATGGTAATGTTAGGAAATACAGCTGTTCATTGTTAGTTCATGTTAGCACAGGTCCATTCAATACCAAGGTAACACTTTACTTTTTTATTTGTTAACAATAGTTATCTGCATTAGTTACCACAAACTAACATCATTTATTAATCTTTGTTAATGTTAATCTCAACATTTACTAATACATTTTAAGATCAAAAGTTGTATCTCTTAATATGAGTTAATGAAGTGTGAACCAACATGAACATGAGCATTTATATTAATAACTAACATTAATAAAATTAATAATAATAATAAATTAACTAACATTAATAAAGATCATCAATAAAACAGATACTAACTTTTGAATTGAATAATTTACCTAGATTAATAAATGCTTTGGAAGTAGTTTCCCTCTTAATGTTGACTAATGTAGTTAATAGAACCTTATTGCAAATGTCTTGTGGCAGATAAACACTGTTGATGCCAATAATAAATGATAATCTGATATTTATAAAACGTCAATAGTTTGTAGTGTATCTAAACTAACTCCTGTAAGAGTCACTGCAGTTCTGTGCCTGAAAGCAGAAGCTCATCTCACACTCTCAGCTCAGTTTCACTCACTTCAGTTAAACCCCTCTATTGGACATTTCTGGCTGATTTAAGCCTTATCTGCATCCTTTAGGATATCACCCCAAATATTAATCGGATTTGCCTATTAAATGATAAGACAGCAAAGAGAGGATCGATTCTGGACCGCACACAGGTGGAGATTACGGCTTTCCTGTCCTTTTGAAAAGGTCCCATAAGCTGCTCACCGTAAAGACATATAGACTTCAGACAGACTCAGACTTCAGACACTATAAAATCAAAGTGTTCTGAATCCCACAGGAACTCTGAGAGTCTTTACCATGCAGATGGATCCATATCGGAGCCCAGCAGACGGCATACGGGACAAAAGACACCTGGAGAACTTCTCAAAGGAAGAAAAGAAGAAACTTTAGCAAAATTGTGAGTTTCACTTCTGACATGGCAGAAAACGTCCATTCGTTTCATGAAAAATTCCAGCTCATATTTCACCCCAAAATCAGCAGAAAGAAATAAGAAGATTATTTTACTGAAAAGTAATCATTAGTGTGATGCAGTTTCACAAATCTCATATCACCTTTAACTTATGCTGGTTTCAGTAAAAATGCATTTCAATATTATAGGTAAGCTTCAAAATAAAATAAACATTAACTGAAATTGTTTTGTTTCCACTAGTTACCAAGGCAATATTTCCAACTTGATATAGAGTGTTGGAATATACACTATATTGCCAAAAGTATTGGGACGCTCCTCCCAATCCCTGAGTTCAGGTGTTCAATCCCTTCATGGCCACAGGTGTGTAAATCAAGCACTAGGCCTGCAGACGCTTCTACACACATTTGTGAAAGAATGGGTCGCTCTCAGGAGCTCAGTGAACTCAAGCGTGGGACCGGGATAGGTTGCCACCTGTGCAATAAGGCCATTCCTGACATTTCCTCACTACTAAATATTCCACGCTCAACTGGGATTATAACAAAAGAAGCGATTGGGAACAACAGCAACTCAGCCATGAAGTGATAGGCCACGTAAAATCACAGAGCGGGGTCAGCGCATGCTGAGGGTCACAGTGAGCAGAAGACACCAACTTTCTGCAGAGTCAATCGCTCCAGACCTCCAAACTCCTGTGGCCTTCAGATGAGCTCAGGAACAGTGCGGAGAGAGCTTCATGGAATGGGATGCAGTGGGGTAAAGTACGGCGCCACTGGACTCTAGAGCAGTGAGACGTGTTCTCTGGAGTGACCAATCACGCTTCTCTGTCTGCCAATCCCATGGACGAGTCTGGGTTTGGCGGTTGTCAGGAGAACGGGACTTGCCTGACTGCATTGAGCCAAGTGTAAAGTTTGGTGGAGGGGGGATTATGGGCTGGGGTTGTTTTTCAGGGGTTGGGCTCGGCCCCTTAGTTCCAGTGAAAGGAACTCTAAAAGGGATAGTTGATGAAAATTAGAAGTTTATCTTCTTACCCCCAGGGCATCCAAGATGTGGGTGTGTTTGTTTCTTCAGTAGAACACAAACTAAGATTTTTAACTCTAACCGTTGCAGTGTGCCAGTCATAATGCATGTCAATGGGGTGTAACACATTGCAGATAAACATAACATTTTCATTTTTTGGTGAACTATCCTTTGGCTTCACCAAGACATCTTGGACAATTTCATGCTCCCAACTTTGTGGGAACAGTTTGGTGAGCGAGTTTGGTGTGGAGGAACTGGACTGGCCTGCACAGAGTCCTGACCTCATCCCGATAGAACACCTTTGGGATGAATTAGAGCGGAGACTGCGAGCCAGGCCTTCTCGTCCAACATCAGTGCCTGACCTCACAAATGCACTTCTAGAATAATGGTCAAACATTCCCATAAACACACTCCTAAGCCTTGTGGAAAGCCTTCCCAGAAGAGTTGAAGCTGTTAGAGCTGCAAAGGGTGGGACAACTCCATATTAAACCCTACGGATTAAAGTTAATGTGCATGTAAAGACAGGCGTCCCAAAACTTTAGGCAATGTAGTGTATAATATAACAAACTCAAAGTATAATTGTCACAGTGGGAAAAAAGTTAAATATATGGGTTACTTCAGGATAATCTCAATGACAAAAAAGGTCCCAGTTATCCAAATTCACCTGAATTAAAACATGTTTGGATATGAAATATGATCAAGACATGCTTAATGAGATTCATCTCAACAGTATGAGAAGTTTACAGATGCATTTCAGATCCATGTTTTTCAGTAAATGACTCAAACGCTAATCAAACTCACATTTAAACGCACAGTGATTTAGAGACAGACGAATCTGTTGCATGAATGAGAAATGACAACAAAACCTTAGCAATAATGCTGAAGACAAAACTCTCACTCTGGAGAAAAACAAAAGCTTGGTTTGATCAGAAATGGCACATGAGTGAATCCAGAAAGCTCCTGGGAAAGACTCACAGCGTTCAGCTTTTCACTTCTGATACTGATTATTCCGTAATCAAGCGTTCCTCGGCACGCAGCTGCAGTGAGAGCGAGCGAGCGATAGCGATCGTCCGGAGGAATATGTTTGAAAGCCATTAGTCTTAAGAATGTACGATGGTATCAACGCCAATCACTCACATGGCCGGTACAGGATTGTTTCCAAATGTACGCATGTTTTCACTGCCGATGGCTCCTTCTGGCTTTGTTTTGAGGACAGACGTGTGCTGACATCCACACGACAAACACCCTAAACATGTCAGCATGAAGCGGCATCACAATCCGCTAGTCTGCCAAAAATTATATCACACAATTTGGCATGTTTTGTTGCATTACCCCACACACACACACACAAAAACAAGCACAACATTGGGTACAAAATCTTTGGCGCATGTTTAATGATATTTGATTTAAGGGTGAAGACATGCTTTACACAGCCGAGGTGGGTTAGAGCGGCATTATTTCATCTAGCTTTTTATGCTCCATTTTGTCTTTACACATAATTTTGAGCAGGCACAGATCAGCAATATATATGCCTAAAGTGCCATTTGCACTACAAACCAGTGTCTTTATGATTATGATAATACATTAAAATAATATGATGCAAATACCAGTTTGCTATGAAACAGCATAATGAACTGTTAAAATAAAAAATATCTGGAAACAAAAGACACCGGAGCCCTTGAACTATTGTTACACATGACAGCCTGCGCTTACATAAAAAATACGGTGGATAAAGTGTCTCTGATATACAGTAAGACATTTCTGAGGTGTACGTTAATTGATTCTGATGAAAGACTATCAAGACAAACATGTTTTTTCTTGTGAATATTGTCAGGAATATGTCATTTGGATCAATAGTGATGTGCATGTGTGTGTGTGTGTGTGTGTGTGTGTGTTTGTGTGTGTGTGTGTGTGTGTGTGTGTGTGTGTGTGTGTGTGTGTGTGTGTGTGTGTGTGTGTGTGTGTGTGTGTGTGTGTGTGTGTGTGTGTGTGTGTGTGTGTGTGTGTGTGTGTGTGTGTGTGTGTGTGTGTGTGTGTGTGTGTGTGTGTGTGTGTGTGTGTGTGTGTGTGTGTGTGTGTGTGTGTGTGTGTGTGTGTGTGTGTGTGTTTGTGTGTGTGTGTGTGTTTATGTTTTTCTATCCTGGTGGGGACTTCAACCTGACTGCACACAGACTCATGGGGACTGTTCACCGTGGGGACCTAAATTGAGGTCCCCATGAGGAAA
This sequence comes from Gobiocypris rarus, assembly GCA_023029165.1. Classification (NCBI taxonomy): domain Eukaryota; kingdom Metazoa; phylum Chordata; class Actinopteri; order Cypriniformes; family Gobionidae; genus Gobiocypris; species Gobiocypris rarus. Next base: position 49,099,232 of record CM040932.1, read on the forward strand.
CAAGCTTATAAATCATTCAAAATGAGTTTTTTGAAAATGTAAAATGCAGCATGTCTCCTGTGGTGGGTAGGTTTAGGGCAGGGGCAGTGTGTGTGTGTGTGTGTGTGTGTGTAGTGTATATGTGGCAGTGTGTGTGGGTAGGTTTAGGGGCAGGGGCAGTGTGTGTGTGTGTGTGTGTGTGTGTGTGTGTGTGTGTGTGTGTGTGTGTGTGTGTGTGTGTGTGTGTGTGATGGGTGGGTTTAGGGGCAGGGAGCAGTGTGTGTGTGTGTGTGTGTGTGGTGGTGGGTTTAGGCAGGGGCAGTGTATTGTGTGTGTGTGTGTGTGTGTGTGTGTGTGTGTGTGTGTGTGTGTGTGTGTGTGTGTGATGGTAGGTTTAGGAGCCCAGGGAGCAGTGTAGGTGGATAGAAAATACAGTTTGTACAGTATAAAATGCATTCACGCCTATGGAATGTCCCCACATTTCACAAAAACAAACATGTAATGTGAGTGGCATGTGAGTGAGTGAGTGAGTGAGTGAGTGTGTGTGTGTGTGTGTGTGTGTGTGTGTGTGTGTGTGTGTGTGTGTGTGTGAGAGAGAATGTGTGAGTGATAAATCAGTCCCTCCAGAAAAGTCCAAGTTTTTGTTACCCCAACTTTTATTGTTGAGTGCTCTCCACTGTCAATTATCTGTACACGCTCCTCCTGAACTTTGTTAATAAAACATCATTAACTTTTCAGAAATGTTTCAGAAACATGACAATCGGAAACATTACATTTTGAATCAGTTCATATAGGCCCAATTCTAATTCTATACCCCTTCGCCTAACCCTTTCCTCTTGTGGCAAGGTGTAGGGGTGAAAATATTCCCCCTAAGAAATGGGACACCACTACTACACCATTACACTTCATCATACCCCGTTTCTTTTATTAGTGTTCTGTAACATTTAACCAGTATGAACAGCAATGAAAATTGCGAAGGCTATATCTAACAGAAATCAGGCGCGAGAATGATTTACAAATTACTCACTCCAATTTTGTGCTGTATTTTGGACTTAAGAAAATGGCGCTCGTTTTCAGTTCAAAATCGCATGAGGTTCATAAGACGATACAGAATGATGCAGAACATACAAGACTGGTGAAGCCACTTTTCCATCGGGCCAAACTGTTCTCCTTGTTTGTTAACCGTTCCATTCCGTGCCGATCCGAGCCGGCCAGTACAGATATGGTTTCGTTTTATACTGTGATGCTGCGATAACGGCGCTCTTTGCAATGTAATACAAACGGGTCAGTTGTTGCCTTGGAGACGTAAGAGTTTACAGACGATACATGATATAAATATCGACTGCGTTATGAAGGATGACCAGATTTTTTTTTAACTGTATTATTAATTTATTAATTAATTATTAGTTCACATCAATCAAATGGTTGTCTATGGAGAAACTGGCATCCAGGCAACACATAAGAGATCGATCCCGACTGGCAACATCACTACACACACTCTAGCAGCGCGGTAGTGAGTGTGTGCAGGGAAATTCCTCAAACCCCTTCGTTTGTAGTGTGGTCCTGAGAAATCATTGTTTGAAGGGTTATCTGGCACTTCTCCTTACCCCTACCACTCCAGCAAAAAAGAGAGACACCCCTACCCCTTCACATGAACGCGCAAAACGAAGAGGTAGGAGAAAGGGAGGGGTTAAGGGGTAGAAATGGGATTGGGCAATAAACTCAACACAGGGCGTACACCGATCAGGCATAACATTATGACCCCTGACAGGTGAAGTGAATAACACTGATGATCTGCTCCTGTTAGTGGGTGGGATATATGAGGCAGCAAGTGAACATTTTGTCCTCAAAGTTGATGTGTTAGAAGCAGGAAAAATGGGCAAGTGCAAGGATTTGAATGAGTTTGACAAGGGCCAGATTGTGATGGCTAGAGGACTGGGTCAGAGCATCTCCAAAACTGCAGCTCTTGTGGGGTGTTCCCGGTCTGCAGTGGTCAGGATCTATCAAAAGTGCTCCAAGGAAGGAACAGTGGAGAACCGGACACAGGGTCATGGGCGGCCCAGGCTCATTGATGCACGTGGGGACCGAAGGCTGGCCCGTGTGGTCCGATCAAACAGACGAGCTACTGGAGCTCAAACTGCTCAAGAAGTTAATGCTGGTTCTGATAGAAAGGTGTCAGAATACACAGAGCATCGCAGTTTGTTGCGTATGGGGCGGCACAGCCGCTGACCAGTCAGGGTGCCCATGCTGACCCCTGACCCCGCCGAAAGCACCAACAGTGGCACGTGAGCATCAGAACTGGACCACAGAGCAATGGGAGAAGGTGTCCTGGTCTGAGGAATCACACAGGTGATACTTGAATGAAAACATGAGTTGTTGTGGGATTGTGGGATAGCGTATGCGAATGGCTGTGTAATATAAAGCCTCCAGTATGGGTGCTTCGCCTGAATCGACCTTCAATTCCTCAGAACTGAGACCAGAGCCATGGTATTCATCTCAGTCCAACAAAACAAATGTTTGAATTAAACAAACGATTATTGGAAACATTCATGTGATGACAGTGACACGGCCCAAGCCTGACAGTCTCTGATCTCCGGAAATGATTCATGAGTGTACGCAGATTATAGAAAGGCAAATTTGAGGGAAGAGTTCATCTGCGACTGACGTGATGAATTCATCAGAGGTCAAAGGTCCGCCACGAGCTCTCATAACTCCCATACAGGAATGAAGGAACTGTTCCTTTAAATCTAACAGGATGTTCAGTGAGTCACGTTTTCGAACAGATTCATATTCTCTTCCAAGTCTGTGAAAGGAGAGTATTTCACTGTATTTACTCCATGTTTTATTATTGGCATTTACTGAACATTCAGCAAATCATTCAGGGACATTTATATTGCCTGTCTGAACAGACACTGGGAAACTGCATTACACTTTCCATCCGTGTGTTTTATTCACAGAGGGATCCCATAAAACAACATTAACGGCTCATCTGTTATGACTAAATACCTGCACCAGCCTTCAGACTGAGGCCAGCTTAACAACTTCTGTATATTATACTATACAGTATTGTATAATGTTATATTATATAATTTAATAATATATTTTAATTATATTATTTAATTTTATATTATTGCCATTAGATTATATTATTTTTGTAAATTATGAAGAACAATAACATTAATGTGTATTAAATAAATTTTGATTGATATATGCCAATTGTGATTAATGTGTGTGGTCAAATTTGTTTAAATGTGCCTACAATAATGTATTTAAAGGGGGGGTGAAATGCTGTTTCATGCATGCTGAGTTTTTTACACTGTTAAAGACTTGGATTCCCATGCTAAACAGGGACAAAAATACTCCTTCCGGTTTCTCACAAGTTTCGGAAAGTTTTTTTCCCGAGTATGGGTCTGTGTGATGTCTAATGGGGTGGAATTTCCTTGTATCGTATGGGCACTTCTCCTGGAAGAGCACGCGCATGACCAGAGCGGGAGAGCAAATGCACGCCCATAAACGCGCTTTTCTCGGAAAGGCCGGCTGCACTGCAGTCACAGGACTTCACGAAATCAACAATCTCACCAAAGAAGTGTGTTTTTGATGGAGTGGTCCCAATGATAAAGGTTCACGGTCTTGCATTGGAAGCAGGTGGCGAGTAAAACTGCTTCAGATGTCTATGTTGTTGGCTATCGTCGCGTACACATCAGTAAACAATATGATCGTTTATCAATGGAGCATGCGATGTGTGGTGTGTGTTTAAATACATTTGTTTAGCTGACCACTATAGGTGAAACTAAATGAATTATTTCACTAGTCTAATGCACAAAACCGTGCGCTTGCTACTGCTAACGTTTAGTCGCATACAATATCCATAAACCACATAATGTCCTCATAAACCATGAGTAAACACACACACATGTTGACAAGCCGCTAAGCTAATACAGTTACAGTTCATACCACATAGAGACGTCCTGCTGCAGTCTCTGTCGCTGCTGCTCCTGTTCAGTTTCAGCCTCCGGATCTGATTCTGGATCATATATGTATGGTTGAATCTGATCATGGTTTATAACTTTTCTTTTCCACGTTTAAGGATGTCACAGCTTTCAGAGGCTCTCAACGCAGTAGCTGTGCGCGCTCATGGCTCTTTAGCTCCGCCCACACGATATGCCGTTTTTTCCAGAAAGACTCGGAACAGCTCATCTTTCTTTTATAAATATAATAAAACTAAAATGAAGGGTGCAAAACTACTCTATAGATACTCAAGATTGACATGAGATTGACTGAAACTGAGTGCCCCCTAAATAGAGAAATATAATTTTTAACTTGGGTCCATTCTGACCCAGAAGACATACATAATATATGTCGAAAATTTTCCCCTGATATAACCATTTAAACTATGTGTGTGTGTGTGTGTGTGTTTATGAGTGTGTGTGTGTGTGTGTGTGTGTGTGTTTATGAGTGTGTGTGAGTGCATGTATGCGTGCGTTTGTGTGTGTGTGGAAAGTGTTTGGTTGTGGTTACCTCATGGCTCAAGCACGGCAGTGATTCATTGCTCAGATCTCTCTGGTGATGTCAGCCTCTCTTTCTCTTGTGCTTTGCTGTGGTTTATAAAGTTCAGCTTGAGCAGCAAATACAGCACAATCTGTTTCCAGTCACAAGAATCAGTAGCTTCAGATTTATAAAGTTAAACCTCGTCCTCCTGAAACAACAAATCCTCCTCTGACGTCTCGGCTTTATGAATGCAAATTCGACATTCAGCGTCAATAATATTGCTCTGAAAACTGTTTTTCAAGCAAATAAGTGGTGTGTGTGATGCTGCCAGGAGAGTTTGGTGTGGGATATCACAGAACAATAGTGCTGACAACATTAGAGCGCTTTATTTACGAGGCTGTAGAGCCTAAAATACGATCGTCCGCTAACAACAGAATGATGTTATTCACCCACAGGACCAGACTGAGTTTTTCTTTCGCTGCGACTAAATCTGCCATCAAACCTTCAGTGATGAACTGTAATAAATCCAAACATGAATCTCATCTATATTTGTGATTGTGGTCACTGAAATTAACACTTGACGCTAGATGAGAAATACATAACTGTGGATAACCTTCTGGTCCTTATTAAAGTAATTTCCTTTGAGTGTGACAGAACACATGATCCTAGTTTCAAACACTGATGTGTTATCATGACCCCAAACGGGACAGTGTTGACGGGACGCAGGCATGCGTGACGTTTGCATGGAGCTCTTGGCAGGGCCTTGTTTCTGAACTGTCAGGGGTTTCTATGTGAATCAGAGCCTCACGTGAAGAGAAGTGCTTTACTACCTCAGAGAAAACCAATAATAGAGAACGGGGAGGTAAAGGAGAGACATACAGAAGCTCTCAGTCTCGCGGTTTAAGGTGTTTTTACAGCTCTCTTCTGCTCGTAGCAGAGCAAGTAAAAGGTGTTTTAATTAGTGAGGTCTGGGGGAAATCATACACTTCTGGCGGCCGTCTACACGATCAGCGGTAAAACTGGTATTTCATGAATTAGTGTAGATACAAACCAGACTTTAAGGTATTGTAGTCGCACACTACAAAAAAAATTATGTTCTTCCTCTATGGCAAGCTGTTTTAACATTTAACCCTTAAAAATACTAATATCTATTTTCATGCTACTAGTACTATTTTATACTACTATCTATTCTATTAAGTACTAATACTTATCCATTAGCTACTAGCTCTTATTATTTATATACTAGTGCCTATTCTTTAGATATTACCTTTTTAAAAGATAGTACAAATTAATTTGGTACTAGTACTTATTAGTAGTAGTTACTAGTGCTTATTATTAGATTCTAGTATATATTAAATAGATACTAGTAAGTATTAATTAGTTACTAGTGCTTATTATTCGATACAAATACATATTAAATAGATACTAGTACTTATTCAGTAGTTATTAGGACATACTCATTAGATGATAGTACTTATTTAGTTACTAGTGCTTATACATTAGTTACAAGTTTTTATTCATTGGTTACTAGTGCTTATTCATTAGTTACTAGTGCTTATTCATTAGACACTAGTGCTTATTCATTAGTTACTAGTACTCATTCACTAGTTACTAGTGCTTATTCATTAGACACTAGTGCTTATTCATTAGACACTAGTGCTTATTCATTAGTTACTAGTGCTTATTCATTAGTTACTAGTGCTTATTCATTAGTTACTAGTACTCATTCACTAGTTACTAGTACCTATTCATTAGTTACTAGTGCGTATTCAATAGTTACTAGTGCTTATTCATTAGTTACTAGTACTTATTCATTAGTTACTAGTGCTTATTCATTAGTTACTAGTACGTATTCATTAGTTACTAGTGCTTATTCATTAGTTACTAGTGCTTATTCATTAGTTACTAGTACTTATTCATTAGTTACTAGTGCTTATTCATTAGTTACTAGTGCTTATTCATTAGACACTAGTGCTTATTCATTAGTTACTAGTACTTATTCATTAGTTACTAGTGCTTATTCATTAGTTACTAGTGCTTATTCATTAGTTACTAGTGCTTATTCATTAGTTACTAGTACGTATTCATTAGTTACTAGTGCTTATTCATTAGCTACTAGTACTCATTATTAGATACTTGTACATATTAAATAGATACAAGTACTTAGATACTTAGATACTAGTACACTCTTAGCAATTTATGTAATTTTTACAATACATTTTACAACACATTGTATTCATGTTTTTTACTGTAAAAGCAAGCTTACCCATCCCACCACACCTGTTCCTAACTTTACCCTTAAACTTACCCATCCCACCACACCTGTCCCTAACTTTACCCTTAAACTTACCCATCCCACCACACCTGTCCCGGCCCCACTTTATATTAGGTGGCCTTAACTACTATGTACCTACATAAAAATATAAATACAATGTACTTACTGTGTTCATATTGTGTTGCAAAACACCTTTGCTGATATTGAGGTGGGATACGGGTAGGGTTAGGGACAGGTGTGGTGGGATGGGTGTTTAAGTAGGGTTAGGGATAGGTGTGGTGGGATGGGGTAAGTGTAGGGTTAGGACAGGTGTGGTGGGATGGGTAAGTTTAAGGGTAGGGTTAGGTGTAAGGGAAATGTCAACTTTGTAATTACAAATGTAACTACAGAAATTAATTACAGATGTAATTACATGCAGGTATATTTTTATAAATGTAAGTACAATGTAAAAACATGTATGTACACAATAAGTACAATGTATCAAATTGTTAATTAAAATGTTAGTACATCGTTGTTGAGGACACCTAATATAAAGTGGGTCCCCTGTCCCTAACACCCTTAACACTACACCTGTCCCTAACTTACCCATACCACCACACCTGTCCCTAACACCACCACACCTGTCCCTTACCCATACCACTACACCTGTCCTAACTTACCCATACCACTACTACACCTGTCCCTAACACATACCACTACACCTGTCCCTAACTTACACATACCACCACCCATGTCCCTAATTTACCCATACCACTGCACCTGTCCCTAACTTACCCATGACACTACACCTGTCCCTAATTTATCCATACCACTACACCTGTCCCTAACTTACCCATACCACCACACCTGTCCCTAATTTACCCATACCACTACACCTGTCCCTAACTTACCCATACAACCACACCTGTCCCTAACTTACCCATACCACCACACCTGTCCCTAACTTACCCATACCACCACACCTGTCCCTAACTTACCCATACCACTACACCCATCCTTAATTTACCCATACCACCACACCTGTCCCTAACTTACCCATACCACAACACCTGTCCCTAACTTACTCATACCACTACACCCGTCCCTAACTTACCCATACCACTACACCTATCCCTAACTTACCCATACCACAACACCTGTCCCTAACTTACTCATACCACTACACCCGTCCCTAACTTACCCATACCACTACACCTGTCCCTAACTTACCCATACCACCACACCTGTCCCTAACTTACCCATACCACTACACCCATCCCTAACTTACCCATACCACCACACATGTCCCTAATTTACCCATACCACTACCCCTGTCCCTAACTTTACCCTTAAAGTGACCCATACCACCACACCTGTCCTTAATTTACCCATACCACCACAGCTGTCCCTAACTTACCCATACCACTACACATGTCCCTAACTTTACCCTTAAACTGACCCTTACCAGCACACCTGTCCCTAACTTTACCCTTAAACTTACCCACACCACCACACCTGTCCCTAACCTAACCATACCACTACACCTGTCCCGAACTCTACCCTTAAACTTACCCATACCACCACACCTGTCCTTAACTCTAGCCTTAAACTTACCCATACTACCACATCTTTTTCTAACTTTACCCTTAAACTTACACATACCACCACACCTGTCCCTAACTTTAGTGAATGACGTGCAGAGAGCTGGGACCAAAGCAACGAAGGCAACCATCAGGAACACACTATGTCGCCAGGGACTCAAATCCTGCAGTTTGCTAGAGAGCATTTGGATGATCCAGAAGAGGATTGGGAGAGTGTTATATGGTCAGATGAAACCAAAATAGAACTGTTTGGTAAAAACTCAACTTGTCATGTTTGGAGGAGAAAGAATGCTGAGTTGCATCCAAAGAGCACCACACCTACTGTGAAGCAGTGGAAACACCATGCTCTGGCGCTGTTTTTCTGCAAAGGGACCAGGACGACTGATCCGTGTAAAGGAAAGAATGAATGGGGCCATGTATCGTGAGATTTTGAGTAAAAACCTCCTTTCATCAGCAAGGGCATTGAAGATGAAACGTGGCTGGGTCTTTCAGCATGACAATGATCCCAAACACACCGCCCTTGCAATGAAGGAGTGGCTTCGTAAGCATTTCAAGGTCCTGGAGTGGCCTATCCAGTCTCCAGTTCTCAAAGGGTGTATAACAAAGTATTGAGATGAACTTTTGTTATTGACCAAATACTTACTTTACAAATACTTATAAATCAGACAATGTGATTTTCTGGACTTTTTTTCTCACTCTGTCTCTCTATGATGAAAATTACAGGCCTCTCTCATCTTCTTAAGTGGGAGAACTTGCACAATTGGTGGCTGACTAAATACTTTTTTGCCCCACTGTACATTATGCTTATTTTTTGATGCAAGTACATAGCTAAGGCCACCTAATATAAAGTGGGACCAAAGAAGACATAAAACAAAGATGGTCAGGTAATATTGACAAATGTCATCATTGAACAAAAGGGGTTATTTGTTATTTGTAAATACATTGTGAAAAAAATCTGCGACACACACATAGTCATGTCTGTGTGCGTCTAAACCTTTACTCCCCCAGATTGTATTTAAAAATCAAAATTCAAAATTCTGTCTTGTTTTCCAGTACAAATATATACTCATTCTTAAATCAAGACTTACTGTAGAAGAACAATGACTGAAGATGTTAAGTGAGTTTGTGCTTAAAACAAGAACAAATATCTGGCAATGGAGTCAGAAAATAAACTTCATTCAAAGGGAAACCAAGATTTGGTAACACTTTATTTTAGTGTCCTTGTTTTTAAAAGTTCACTTCTTTAACTTTTTGTAACTTGGGCACGCCATTTTAGAAAGGCGTTTCCTGCATGACGCGAACGCAACGATCAAACACACCCGTCAATCGCATTTACATAGAACATTTCCAACATGACCCTCACATACTGGTGAGGTTTGTCTGGTCTTGTTTACTTTTATTATTGGATCACATACACATATGAGTGTGTAGATCATCATTCAGAGTCCAGGATATTATGTTTGTCCTCTTCATCCAGATGTTCATCTGTGTTTTGTGTCCAGGTAAATATTTCAGTGATGTATTTGAATAGTGATGATACTGAATATAAACAGATATAGGTTATATTCAAATAAAGCTTATAGTATATAGTTTATATTTAGCCTAAGTTTATTTCAGGCCAGGGTTTTTATCATGAACTAAAACTCCCAGAAAACTAGATTACTTATCTAGTAAAAGCTTCTTGATTTACGAATTCTTAGATATTTAGACTGAAACAAATACTAAGATTTCAGTGTAGATATATAAAAATGGCAAAACTTGCAAAAACTTTAACTAAAATGAAAGGAAGAGGCATATTTCCAGCAGGATAATGAGATAAAACTGTTGAGTTTGCCTCATCCAGTCGGATCTGAGAAGAATTGTTGAGGATTTTCCTGCAGTGGTTTTGTTTAGACTGGTTGTTGATTCTGTTTATAGGGGAAATATTCAGGACTTCTGCTTCCTGTCATAACTCCAGATCCGAGGCATAAGGGAGCTCTAAATCAATAGAGCTGCGGCTGGAAACCTTCCACAACATCTCGTGAGATATATATATATATATATATATATATATATATATATATATATATATATATATATATATATATATATATATATATATATATATATATATAGAGAGAGAGACATTCACTGATTCTTGAGTCTGATCACTCTTAAAAATAAAGCTTTGTTATAGTCATTGACAATGGTTTTCATGAAGAACCTTTAACATCCATAGAATCTTTCCATTCCACAAAATATGTCTTTATAGTGGGAAAAGGTTCTTTAGGTTATTCAAATGTTCTTCACAATGTTCTTTGGAAATGTTTCACGGCATATCTGCAACCGTGAGACCTACCTTTGAAACCTTTTAAGTGGCTAAGCATGTTGTTATTATTCTATTAGTCTTCTTCTTCTGCTCTTGAGTTCTATAGCAGCCCCATAGAACCGCTTGTGGGAAAGTTATGAAATTTGGGACACTGATAGAGGACAGTCTGAACTGTCACCACATAAAAGTTGGAGTCTCTAACTCAATCCTTCTAGCGCCACCACCTGTGGAACATACATTTTTTTTGAATGCCATGAATCCTGCAAAGTGAGTATTTGTCTTGATTAGAAGTATTTGAGTCTGTGAATTAGATACTAGGATTCAAATATGTATCATAACGAGCAAAGAGTCTAACTCACAAAAACGCTTTAGTTAAACAAAACATGAAATTGGTTCTCAACACCTCAATTTATTAATTTTTTTGCTTAAAATAGTCTCCGAATGTCTTTACTCATTGTTGCAGTTGGTCTGCTGCTAGCTTCCTTCCCACATGAAAAAATACTATAGAATATTATAGTAAAATTACTCTAGTAAATACTATAGTGTTTTTGAACTACTATAGTAAATATACTACAGTAAATTAACAAAATGTAGTAAATACTGTAATATACTACAGCTAACTGTAGTATATTTACTATAGTATGGTTAAAAACACTATAGTATTTACTAGAGTAATTTTACTGTAATTTTACTATAATATATTATAATATACTATAGTATTTTTTCATGTGGGTTGTTTGCTTCTGTTGTGCTCGGCCCGATAATCACTGCTTGCAGATATATATTAAGAGTTTTACTTTAAAAGTAACAGGTTGCATTGATATATTATGTAAAGAATGTGACTGATGATACATTGCAAACGTTTAGACATTGTGCTGGCCTCAGTGTGTGTGTGGCACTGTGGACTATGTATAATGGTAGGGATCTAGAAAGAGTTTCTAAGAAAACAACTTTTGATGGTTTAATGCTACAATAATTACGAACATTTGCTTTGATCGTCCAGTTTAAACAGCTGGTTTGAGTCTCTGTACAGACTTCAGAAGATACCAGGGTCAGAAAAAAGCGGATGCTTTGTTTTAATGGCTTCCCGGATCACGTTGCAGGATTGTATGTTTGTTCGGAGCATTTGACCGCAGATTGTTTTATAATCGAGGCATAGCGTAATGGAGGATTCACAAAGAAACAGTGACTGTACTGGATCTGACAATAGCATCATCACAAACCGTCAGTAAATTATTTCATGATGCTTTGTCAGTAAATTACATGTTTTATGGATAATGTTATGTTTTTTTGGCATATTTATTTGTATTTATGTGCAAAAAACTTTATTAACATTATAAATTAACCTCAAGGAACCAAGATCATGTTAAATATTTAGGCCTAAATTTAAGATTTATGTATTTGAATTGCATATCAAATTGCCATTCATATATTTTGATGTAAACAAACTAATAAACTGAATGTGATGCGTATTAGTCATACATAAATTAAACGGCATAGCTTATTATTAACTATTTGCATGTAATTGATTTTATTTAAATAATCATATTTTCAAAATGCATTTATTTGAACAAGTGACGGTTCATTGTGAAAACAATTAAATATATTCAGTTAAAAAGTATGAAGATGGTGAAAATGTGACTAGCTGTGGGAAAAGCAAAAATGTATGAGACTGAAGCTAATTGGATTGATTGATGATAAATATATAAACCTGGTTATTGTGTGTTTAATACACACTCAATTTATTAACAGAAAGCCTTTGTTATGTCAAGACTGCATAATCCAAATGAATGGATGCAAAAGTATAAATCTGAAATTTAGGCCAAAATATTGAGTGTTGGTTTTAGGTTGTGAAATGGTTGTGTATGCACTGCTTCTGTCATGTTAACGTTGTCTGGGTTTTGTTTTCTTTTGTTACCTTTTTAGGTTTTTGAAGATTATTACGCCTTTATTTTGCTGTCCAGCTATACAAGATGATATGATCAGCCCGGGCGTCATGCGTGCCGCCTCGGGCGTGTCACAACACGTCTGTCCATCTGTCAGTCCATATGTGTTGAACAGGAACTGAAGGCTGGAGTTTCCTGCTAAATGAATCAGTGAATTAGACTCTGACTCAATCTACATCCGCTCATGAATGCAGACGGTGATCAGTGAAGCGGCGGATGACATTGATCAAGCTGTGCAGTCAGCAGGTTTCATGCTCTTTTCTACAAGCTACTAACAAGATGTGGTCAACTACACCGAGGCTATTTAAGGGTATCAACATATTTCATATAATTATCAGACTACACTGAAAAAAAAAAACATTTAAAAATAGTAAACATTTTCTTTTGGATGTTTTTGCATGTATTTTTTTTAAAGTAAATTTTACATGTGGTATTAAGTAAACTCTACTTAACTATATTAAGTAAAATTAAGAAAGAAAATAAGCAATTTTATGTTGGCTAGTAAAAGGTTGAGTTATTTCTACTTTTACAATTCTTTTTACTTTTGCAATACTTTTTACTTAAATAATAAGTGGTTGGTCACGAAGAACATCAGATGGTTATCTGATGTTCTTCGTGAACACCGACAAAACTAAGGGCAGCAGAGAGAAAATGGCGAAAATCTAATGACCCGTCCTGACCTGGGTAAATATCAATCTCTGCTCTCATCATTTTCAGATGATGAAAATCATATTTCCACAACAAAATCAACAGCACCTCTAACACACGCACACTCTTCAGAACATTCAACTCTCTCCTCTGTCCACCTCCACCACCTCCCACCACCTCCTTATCTGCAGACGACTTTGCCCACTTCTTCACAACTAAAACTACAACCATCAGCAGTCAGTTCCCACCCCGCACACACAGGATTTTAGATCAGCCACACCCACAGCCAAACATCTTCTCTCCTCCTTCTCTACACTCACTGAGGCAGAAGTATCTAAACTTCTCCTCTCCAGCCATCCCACCACCTGCCCTCTAGATCCTATCCCCTCACACCTTCTACAAGCCATCTCTCCCACACTTCTACCAGCACTCACACACATCATCAACACATCTCTCAGCACTGGCTTTTTCCCTACCACATTCAAGCAGGCCCCGGTCACCCCACTGCTTAAGAAACCCACTCTAGACACATCACTTCTAGAGAACTACAGACCTATTTCTCTCCTGCCTTACATAGCAAAAACACTTGAGCGGGTTGTTCTCAACCAGGTTTCATTTTTCCTCTCACAGTCAAATCAGCTGGACGTTAACCAGTCAGGTTTCAAAAGGCCACTCAACAGAGACTGCATTACTGTCAGTCACTGAAGCCCTGCGGATGGCAAAAGCTGCTTCCAGATCATCAGTCCTAATCCTCCTCGATCTATCTGCTGCATTTGACACAGTGAATCACCAGATTCTTCTGTCCACCCTCTCATCACTGGGCATCACAGGGACTCCACTCCACTGGTTTGAGTCTTACCTCACAGAGAGGTGCCTGGAGAGGTGAGGTATCCAAAGCACATCAATTGACCACGGGGGTTCCTCAGGGCTCAGTGCTGGGACCTCTACTCTTCTCCATTTACACTACGTCACTGGGACCCATCATACAGGCACATGGCTTCTCATACCATTGCTATGCTGATGACACTCAACTCTATCTTTCATTTAAACCAGATGACCCCACAGTAAATGGACACATCTCAAGCTGTCTGGCAGACATCTCGGCATGGATGAAAGAACACCACCTTCAGCTCAACCTGGCTAAGACTGAGTTTCTCGCCTTCCCTGCCAATCCGACTCTACAACACAACTTCACCATCCAGCAAGGTTCATCTCTGATTACCCCTCAGGGTCGGTCAGAAATCTTGAGTAATCTTTGACGACCAGCTGTCCTTCAAAGACCACATTTCAAAGACAGCTCGATCATGCAGGTTTGCTCTGCACAACATCAGGAAGATCAGACCGTTCCTTACAGAGCATGCAACACAACTTCTCGCCCAGGCCCTTGTCATTTCTAGGCTTGACTACTGCAATGCGCTTCTGGCTGGTCTTCCATCGTGTGCAATCAAAACTCTTCAATTGATTCAGAATGCTGCAGCACGTCTTGTATTCAATGAGCCCAAAAGGGCCCATGTCACACCTCTCTTCATCTCTCTGCACTGGCTGCCACTTGATGCCGCATCAAGTTCAAGGCCTTGACACTCGCCATGGATCCACCACAGGCTCGGCACCAGCATATTTCGACTCGCTCCTACGAGTCTACACCTACCAGAAGCCTTCGCTCAGGTAAGGAGCGAGGCTTATGGTACCATCACAGAGAGGCATGAAATCCCTCTCCAGAACTTTTCATTCACCGCCTGGCTGGTGGAGCGATCTTCCCACCTCCATCCGGATGGCAGAATCACTGTCATCATTCAAAAGACAGCTAAAAACTCATCTCTTCCGTGAACACTTATCATAAAAAAAAAAAAAAAAACCTCTTCTCTTTTATTCCTTCCTTATTCTAGCTTAAGCTTATTCTATGTGATATCCAAAACTTGGTATTTAAGGCACTTTTGCGTTTTTCGCCTATTCATGACCGATCGCTTCCTGTACTCCTATGTTGTAAGTCGCTTTGGATAAAAGCGTCTGCTAAATGCCTAAATGTAAAATGTAAATGTAATATAAGACTGAATTAAATGGCGCCCTTACAGTGTATTTTAATTTAGAAACATCTAAATAAATAACACAATAGATATTGTATAGACACCATATCTACATGATAGTAGTAACACACCTGAACACAGAGACCAATACACATTACCGGTAACATTTTTTTATGTGTCATTTTTAGTAGAAAATGAACTCCAAATGTCACAAAATGGCAAGTTATTAAACCTAACAATAAAAGTAATGATAAAACAGTGTAAATACAGCTGGAAAACAGCCCAAAATCAACCTTAATTATTCAAGCCCAGTGCATGATGGGAACACCAGTATCAGAAAAGTTGAGTAGTTTTAATTGTATTATGTTGATATTTATGCTTTGATTTCTACAAGCTTGAATTTTACTTTTTTTTCTATTTACTTCACCATAAAATCTATACTTTTCTATACTATTGTATTTTTGTTAATATTTTGAATTAGAATTTAATTTTATGTTTCATTTTCATTTCAGCTGAAGTTTTAGTAATTTTGTTTTGTTTTTGTCTTTTTATTCATTTTTTTAAATGTGTATAATTTTCATTTTATTTATTCATGTATTTATTTATATATTTTATTTCAGTTTATTTCATTTAATTGTAAGTAATAAAATGTTTTTAAATTATTTCAGTTTTAGTTTACAATAATAGCTAACACAAAGTTACACAAATAAACCATAACATTTCTGAATAGAAGCGTCAAGCTGTCAAGTGATTAAAATGTTTAATATAATTAATTACATAATGTGCTGATTTATTATTCATTGAATTTATTGCAAATCATATCAGTTTTGGCAGAGAAATCCAAAAGATCATTTGAAGCCATTATTGTGTTAAATGAGAAAAGCATTGCGTAGAAAAGTAGCTTTAGAAATGTGTATTTTTTATGTCTGTATAGATTTATTAAGTATTAGTTTTTATTGATAGTTTATTTAGTTTTAGTAATTCAACTTAATGTTGTAAGTATAGTTGAAATACAACACGTTTTCTATGATTTATAATTTTTTTTTTTTTTATTGCTTTCAGTTTTAGTAAACCCTGGATGCCATTAAAATATAAACACATATAAACCAAAGAGTTTAAACTGCAGTCTATAAATATGAGAAACCTGTCCGACAATAATCATTATTTGGCAGTTCAGCTTGGTGACACGCTTTAACTTCTTTTAGTTAGTTGCTCCTCAACATTAGCACCTACACACAACTATAACATCATGTAAGTACTTTCTGAAATGAGTTTCTGTTGCTCTTCAGATGTGGACACACATGACGGAACAGACGTGCATGGTTACAAAGAAATCAAACCAGCAGCCGGAGGTCAGTACTGAACTGAAACTAACCCACAGGATGAAGGGTTGCCCGACACAAAGCGCCTGGCTCCTGCTCATCCGTCCGGTAAACTCCAGAAGGTGTGAAGGCACACAAACGCAGGGCTTATTGGCTGGCACGCGTCGACCTGGAAAACATGATCCCGCCTGTGTGTCCAGAATCCTGCCGTTCTCAGTGTTCCCATCAGAAACGCGTCTCTGCTCCAGATCTCACTGGAGAGAATGAGACAAATGAAAAACTTCACTTCCAATTTCCTTCAGCGCCGAACAAGGCTGAACCCGGACACATGCTGGTGTGTGTGTGTGCTCGTCACCGTCTGCATGGGGTTATTTTCATTTCATAAACGGAAAAAATGAAACAGAGAATATCATTATCATGAGAGACATACAGCTGCTAATGAATCAAACCTCAGTGACCACCATGAACAAAAGAACAAACTGTGTGAGTGTGTGCCAGCCGTTTATGTGTGTGTGTGTGTGTGCATATATGTTTGCGTATGTATTTGTGTGTGTGCAACGTGTGAGTGTGTGTGTTTGCGTGTGTGAATGTATGTATGTTTGCAAATGTTTGTGTGTGTTTGCGTGTGTGAATGTATGTATGTTTGCAAATGTTTGTGTGTGTGTGTGTGTGTATGTTTGCGTATGTGTATACGTGTGAGTGTGTGTGTTTGCGTGTGTGTGTATGTGTTTGTGTATGTATGTGAATGTTTGCAAATGTGCACGTGTGAGTGCGTGTTTGCGTGTGTGTGTGTATGTTTGCGTATGTATGTGTATGTGTGTGTGTGCACGTGTGAGTGTGTGTGTATGTTTGCATATGTATGTGTGTGTGTGCACGTGTGAGTGTGTGTGTATGTTTGCATATGTATGTGTGTGTGTGTGTGTGTGTATGTTTGCGTATGTATGTGTATGTGTGTGTGTGAACGTGTAGTGTGTGTGTATGTGTGAGTGTGTGCGTGTTTGCAAATGTATGTGTGTGTGTGTGTGTGTGTGTGTGTGTGTACTAGGGGTTGAATGACTTCCAAATTTTTAAAGTCGACATTTAGGTGATGAAAGTCGAGTCGACCTTGACTAGTCGCTGATGACGTCATTAATGAACAAAATAAGCCTGACCCTTGAGCTGAGACGCGAACACGGGTTTTCTTGGCACAGGACAGCTATGGCATATGACACAGCACTGCCCATAAGCTTATTCTACAGAACAACTTTTGTATCAGTTTTTTTGTGTTTCGTTCGTTATATTTCTCACCGATTTCTGCTCGTTCTGAATCAGATACAGATAAAGTAGCACAATAAAGATGACATGTATATGAATGCATTAGTGAGAGAGCGATTGCGTGTGAATTAATTATACTCACAGCTTCACTCTTGTAATAGTGATACTGTGAGTTTTAGGTAGGCTAAGAAACATATGCTAGAACTTTTTAGTTTCTAAGCTATTTTATTGATAAATCACAGAACAGGGTTGACAATACATTTCTGCGCTGCCGAGTGGTTCTGTGTGTGGGGTGATGTGCAATGGATGCAGCACGCATTAGTTCAGAACGGTGATAACTTACCTTTACAATAAGCGTGCATTCTCCCGATCAATTCTGAGCAGATGGTATAATCAAACATATCTTCTGGAGAGCTCTCTGAATATGCGTTTATTTGTCATTTTTAACTGTTGGAAACAGAGCGTGCGTGTCAGGAAATGGCTTATCCTGTTGCGCCCTCTATAGGCCATCGCTGGTCGACATCAAGCTTAAAGCGTCATGGCAGACCATTAAAGTCCACTAGTCTGTGCAACCTCGTGTGTGTGTGTGTGTGTGTGTGTGTGTGTGTGTGTGTGTGTGTGTGTGTGTGTGTGTGTGTGTGTGTGTGTGTCACACTAGATTCACACAAAAACATAAAATATATGCCAATGGTGTCAGAAAAAATTATCTTGTTTCCCTTTGAATAAAGTTTATTTTTGCCATTGGCAGATATTTGTTCTTGATTCTGATAAACTTTTCATAAAACAAGTCTTAATATCTAAATAATAGTTATTTTGCTTCTTCAGTAAATGTCTTGGTGTAAGAATCTTTAGATTTTTGTGCTGTAAAATACTGAGTGATTTTTATTAGTCTGGTACGGTACAAATACTACTATTGTACAGTTGGGAGAAGTTTGTTTAATGATGTAGGACGCGGTCCCTTAAAAATACAAACAAAAGGATCAAATATTCCTTCAGGAACATGAATAATAATGGATTATAAATAGTCACTGGTAAAACAATATGAAGGCCTTCCTGCAGAAGCCCGTTGGCACCTCAGGTTTGACAGCTCATTCATTCCTTGATTGTGTTCCATGTATTTATGAAACTGGAGTCACAGTAATGTTTTAAGATCCAAACATCTCATTCACCCTCTTCCAGAATATTCCGGTAAGTTTACAGGCAGCCGAACATTGATGGATTTGGTGGTTTCTCTGCCGTTCTGCTCTCTGAAAACAACACTTCAGCTCTTCTGTCCTCTCCAGGGTTCTTTAAAGGGCTGCTTGACTATGATTAGACTTCTTTAACTTTAGTGAGTGTGTAAAGTCACTCAGTGGCATAGCAAGTCAGTCTCGGACCCATATGCAAAATAAATTGTTCGCCCCCCCAAGTACATCGAAGAGACATTTATAGACGTCCACTGTAGGGTATCAAAAAACTACCATACCAAACAATACTATAAAAACACACACTCTACCCAACAATTTTTCACAACCAGAAGGAAAAAAACAAGTCTAAAATAAGCTCAGCCACAGCAGCGTTTCCATTACAGATCTGCGAAAAACTTTTGAAATATTTTGTAAATGTCAATAAAACCTATCGCGAAATGACAGCGTTTCCATTAGCAGATGTTATGCTACTAAAACATATTTTTTTCCTCTCGTGATGTCATTCCAAATATAATGCCATGTATGTTGGGATTATGTATATCCCAGTCACCGCCTAGCCATTATTTTTATTGGAAGGAGACATTGCCGTGTTTTTCAAGCTAGGGTTGTGCCGATATCATCGTCCATCGTGATGCTACACCCCCGCCCCGCTGCGAGTCTTGCGAGTCGACACACACTAATCCTAGTCTCTTCTATAGACTACAGTTAACCTAAATTATTTGCAGGGATTGCTCTGTAAATTAAATTGAGAATATAACTAATGCATAATTATGCTATTTTAAATTCTGTAGTGTGTTAGTCTGTGAAAATAGCCTACCGTGTCAGGTATTTGATATTGACATTGTTAAAATCTTGTCTTTTTTACATGTCTAACACTGTACATTCAACTGAAAATATTTAATTTTGTACAAGAAAACAGCCTATATTAATTAATTATTAGTAGCCTATTGTAGTGTCTTGGGAGATCGTGCTCATTGTATAGCTCTATGGCTATTCTGCACTGAAGCGACAGTTCAGCCTAAAATAAACCCAGAATTCTGCGAACGTTAAAGAACTTTTGTCTGGTTAATAAATAGGCCTACCTTTGTCAAATGTCAAATCAAATTAAAGAATGAAGGTGATTCTGATAACACAAATTTATTAAAACACAGAAGAACAACGAATTAAGAACAAGAAAACGGGAACAACACTCAGACCGCGGGATTTACATACATAGACCTCAGAACCTCAGAACACGGGATTTACATAGGCCTAGACGATGTTTACATTTCTATGTTTCTGGCTAGAAATACCAACATGTTCACTTTGTCTGGTTTTAATAAGCTGCGGATTAGATATGACATTCCCGCTGTGCTGAAGACCCGCTCTGATGGAGTACTGGTAGCACATATGCACAAATATTTCTGTGCTAATTTTGCCATGAACGGAAACCTTTTTTCGTTCGTTTTCCACCAAGTCAGTGGGTCCTCTTCCCCATCGATGGCCATTTCCTGCAGGTACATGGTCATTTCTGACTCGACCTTTTGCTCATCAGTGAGCGTGGCTGCAGCTGTGGCTGCTCTCTTCGCAAGAAGGCTGCCCAAAGACCACTTTTTTCTTAGGCACGGTGGCAAGCGCTGGCGTCTGGTTCCTCTCCATCTTCTCCATCTTCTCCAGCATACGAGGACTTGGTGTTGGCCTTGGCAGCGACAGCGCAATCTCTCTCACAATCTCCTCCATCATTTCCGATTTTGTAGATTGAAGTTCGGGAGGTTTCATATGGTCCCCACGGTACCTTGGGTCAAGCAGTGTTGCTTTACGCGCGTTCTCTGGATGGTGTCATCACCATATCTGCCTTCCATCTGCTCCAGGATAACACGTTTCAGGTCGGCTGTAAGTTTGGAATCATCTTCTGACTGCTCCAGCACACCTTCAAAATGGGCCACCATGGGCAGCAGTGAGGACACAGTTACGTACTTTTCTCCAGAGAGAATGTCTGTGAAGTCCGCTACTGGCTTCAGCGCGTTGTTCACAGATTCCAGAACGCTTATGTCTTGCCATGTCAGCTGGGGGAGTGGGCGGCGGCTTTTGTCTTGGGCAAACACACGTTTGATGGCTTGCTCCTGCTCCAGTATTCTCTCCACCATTTGCTGTTTTGAGCCCCATCGTGTTGCACAGTCCTGTCAGTAAAGACGCAGTAAATAATAAAATAGGCCTACATATTAAATAATTTAAACAATATTATTAAAATAATTTTTAAATAATTCGTTAGTTGTTAGTTTTAAAGATTACCGTGATCAGTGAGTGCTCAGGGAGTTTCATTTCCACTTGCGCTTTCTGCAGCTCACGTCGCCTTAGCCAGCTGTGCGAAAACGCAGCGTTGACTGCCCGGCAAACCCCGAAAGCTCGGTCTGTGCTTGCCCTCTGTTGCGCAAGCGAGTTGTTTATGGCCAGGTTCAAGTTGTGCCCAAAGCAACTTAACCAAGGCCATTTCAACTGTCGGATGGCTGCAACAATATTTGCCCCATTGTCGGTAGTTATACAGGCAATTTGTTTCTCCTGTAGTTTCCAGTCATTAATTGCCTCGCGCAGTGCTTCTTCCAAATTATCTGCAGTATGGCTTTCGGGCATGAAGCAAGTTTGTAAGCATTTGGACTGCAGTGTCCACTCTTTATTTACATAATGCACTGTCACAGACATGTAGGGCATCATATTGCAGCTGGACCACATGTCCGTTGTCAGGGCCAAATATTCTACATCACCCAGCTCTTTCGTGATGTTACTTCTAACCTTGTTGAAAAGGTTTTGGATAGCCGTCTTTGAGAAATATTTCCGACCTGGCAGCTCGTACTGTTTATCAAAGGTATGCAACATGGCCTTGAATGACGGCTTCTCCACTGTATTGAACGAAACCATCTCTTTGGCCAGGAACCGAGTTACCGCATCTGTCAACTGCCTCCATCTGTCACTGTCGGTTTTATATTTAGTGCTTTTCGCAAAAGCCCCAGTTATCGTCTGCTGACCCAGGCTAGCTTTTTTGCTAGGCCCAGCACGTGCAGGCAAGGTGGCATATTCTGCTGGATGGCGAACACGCAGGTGGTCATGAAGATTGGTCGTCTGTCCATCTTTTGCGTGGATCACACATGAACAGATCTTGCACACAACTTCAGTCAGGTCCCTTGGCTGCCCACTCTCATCAGGTCTAAATCCAAAAAATTGCCATATAGGCGAAGTAGTACCCTTTTTAGCAACCAATACCAACGCCATTGTATCAAATCTTTAAGTGGAAGCACGCTACTTTTTTCCGCTCACGTGCAACCTATTGGTAAGCCCGGATGACGAAATTATAGTTTTTAAGAAAAAAATATTTTAAGAGAAAATTAAAGTAAAGAGATATTAAAATAAAAAGTGCTTCAAAGTGCACAGTTCTTCTTAAGTGGAAGGAAGCTATTTTTCCCCTTACGTGCAAACTTTTGGAAAGCGCGGATGAGTCATTAGTTGAGTTAGTAAAATAACGAAATTATTGCTTTTAAATAGAAAAAAAAAATTATGTAAAGAGATATTAAAACAAAAATAGCTTAAAATGCACAGCTCTTCTTAAGTGGAAGGAAGCTACTTTTCCCCCTTACGTGCAACCTATTGGAAAGGCCGGATGAGTCATTAGTTGGGAAATAAAATAGATAAAGTAATAAAGTAAGATAATGAATAATAATTAAATAATAACTAATAATAACGAAAATTTTATTATTTATTATTATAGATATCGTCCATCGCGATGTTTTAATGTACACATCGTCAGCTGCCGATTTAGGTGACATCGCCCAACCCTAATTCAAGCATTGATTACAATGAAAAGAGTGAAATGTTTGCATGTGCATGGCGGTAACTCAAAGTTGTTGTTTGTTTTTTGTTTTTTTATCATTTCGTTATTTTTTTAATTATGCTTTTGAAATTAAAAACTTTGTGTTTCTAAAAATGACCGAGGATTGTGAGGGAAAATATCCATCCGAAGCGCCGGAGGCTTCATCGGCCATGGGTTAAAGAAACCGTGGCCTATTTAGTTTCATAGTTAGGCCATGTTTAAATATTAGCTTATGATGTAATAAAAAATAATAATAATAATATTTCATACGTTGATTATGAATAGTGAGCAGCATGAGCAAGATAATATGCGTATGTCTGGAGACATGGAGTGGGGTCTGATATGATTTTCAACACTTCATTAGGGCTGTAGCTATCGATTCTTTTAGTAATCGAGTATTCTACCAATTATTCAATCGATTAATCGAGTAATCTGATAATAATTACTTTTTCTTTATTAAAGAGCAATACTAAATATATAAGAGAAAAAAAGACAGGTATCTTAAAATTAACATCTAATTTGTTTTCTTTTTTAGAAAAATAAAGTTTTATTGCTGAAATTGCATAGATTAATAACTGTGAAAATAACCCATTTTAATGCCTTCAATTGCCACATTATAAAAATCTATTTCAAATGACTTTAAAAAGGAAAACATAGTTCAGTCTAAAACTAAACCTACAACCGATAAACCAAAACAATATTAATATAATAAATAGCAATAATGCCTAAACATTGCATGTATGTTGAGCAACTTAACTTTAAAGTTCCAGCTTCAGTTCAGGCATGACATAAGCCTTTACTGTCTTCTGAAGGCTGTGTGGCTTCTGTAAGAAGCAAACAATATTGGACAGGAAGGAAACTTGAAATAAGAACAAGAGTAGAGATGGTCATCCTAGAGATGCGCGGATCAGCTCCAACGTCACCGAATCCGCTGTTAAAAACAAACCATCCGCACCCGATCGTCACAAACTCAAATCCTCAGTGTAAGCGCGATGCTTTCGTCACATAATAGCTACACTGAAGTAGGTTTGCTTTAAAACAAATCTTCTTTGGCCAAATTACAAGTTTTAAATAACCTAAACGGGTTGACAATCTCTACATCACACGGAGGAGTAACCACTGGAACATGAGCAAACGCGAGAGATGAGTTTGTGTTTAATTCAGATAAAGTACATCGCACATACACATCTACATTTTGAGCTAATCATATTCATCATTGTAACACAGCTTGTTTTATTAAGTTAGTAGCTATAAATATTGCTTGTATCTCCTCAGCTGCAGCGCGAACTGCTGCAAATGAAACCTAAATGTTCAGTGTCGTATCCTGAAGCTCAACACACAGTTGTCTTCATTTAAAAATAGCGAGACTAAATGATATTAGCAGTGCTGATGCCAATCTCTCTCGCATTGCGGTCTTTAATCTCGACATGAGCTGAAAACGAAAGTTAAAGAGCGACACATTCATTGCGTTTTACCGTGAAATGAGTTCCGCATCTTAATTAAAATTAAAACATTAATGATTTCTCTCATCCACCTGCAATTTTTGGGATTTTTACCCTCCTGAACCACGGATTTAACCGCAATCCGCGCATACTCCGAGTCCTTACACACAAAAAAAATATTTCTGCAACATCCGTGTGTAGTTAAATGAACTAAACGAAGCGTCGAGGCAGATGATTTTTCAATTCGAGTAACTCGAGGAATCATTTCAGCCCTACACTTCATTGAGTATTGTTTTGTAGAAAGTCTTTATTTAAAGTGAATTTCCTTTTGTATAAATTCTATTTTAATTTTGATCAATATTTCATGAACTAATATCTAATGCCTACCTATATTTAATAAATAAGAAGTAAGAATGTCAGGAATGGATTGAACACACTGGCCTGTTTCTCTGGCCTTTGAGTAAGACTGAAACTATACTGTCTTTCTCTTTTTAACACATTTCTTGAATATATTTCTGAATTACAGTAGGGTAATTATATATGGCAGTAGGCTACAGTAATTATATATGGGAGTAGGTGTAGTACTCATGAAAACAAGGGAGAAAATAAAGGGAGGAACACTGATGATGGCTTCTCGTCTCTGCATTTACTACGAATGAATTAATAAAAATTATATGCGTCTTACAACTGTGCCGCATATTACATAATATACATATATGGTCAACACATGTATACCTTATGCATAGTAATGACTGAATATAAGCATTAACAACTTATTTACTCATCAAAACATTTAGCATATTCAGCATTTACATTCTAATCTGTAATTTCTCTATATAATTTTCACTAGTATTTGACCTTTATCTCATTAATAATTAAGTGCAAACACATTTAAACTACAATCCATATTCTGAAACATACTGCTTAGTTCGTTGTCTGATATTACATAGAATGGTAAGTCATAAAATTCACTCTTATAATAAATTCACTCCAATGTAAAGCATAACACCCAGTTAACAGACATCACTGCAGATTAAACGACCACATGTATAAATTGAAGATAACTAATAACACTGAACAATAATACCTCTTTAGATTCAAATATTATACATGCTTTAATACCATTCATATACAGGGCGGGCTTTCGCGCTAATCGCCGAGCACTTATGCTAATCATGTGCTCGACCGCACTGAACTCATGACAAACTTTTACTAAGGTATAAAATAACAGCGGTAAACATGTAAACTCATTTCTATTATGTTGAAGTGTTTATACTTAAACCGAAAGTGTGTTTTGTGCATTATACGTCGCTGTTACCTGACAGGGAGAAAATGAAGAGAGGAACACTGATGATGGCTTCTCGTCTCTGCATTTAATAGTACGAAGCACGTCATCACGGGCGCGCACAAAACTAGCGTGCGATGACGTCATGACGCAGGTATTCAAACTGACAATAATTCATTCACTAAATGCACAAAACATACTTTTATTCTAAATAATCACACATAACAAATTAAATACTATTTTAAGCTATTAGAAAAATAACATTAAATGAATTTATAGTAAATTTGAGAATGTGTATGTATCACATATATCAATCAATATATCACATAGGCTACAGTAATTATACATGGGAGTTTTCACAAAATTGATGACAGGTGCAAAAAATATTACACGCAAATACAAGACATGACGGAGAAATTAGTCATTATGGAGAAACAAGAAATTACTACACAACATGCATACAAATATATATGTATTGTTGCCACAAATTAAAAATGAATTCCCTCGTTTTAATTCAAAGTTCCCATCAAAGTCCCGGGCCCATTTGCACGTGCATACCCTACACGCCCAGACGCTACGCCACTGATGTCACTGTTTGAGCAGAAACAACATCTGCAAAGTTACGACGCTCAAAGGTCAAAGCAAAGGGAGATTTTTTCCTTTACAGAAATCTCTTTTTAAGGACTACAACAAACGGCTGGTAGGGACTACAATGAGTTGACATCAGTAACCCTAACATTTACATAACCCCGCCCCCGGGAACATGTGGAGAAGAGGAAGAGTTGCTAGCAGGAGTCGCTCGAGCGGTCATCCGTCTTTCACATTTACTGCGATACAGTACGAACACAAATGCAATCGCATGTCATAAAGCAATGACAACAGAAGTTATAACCGTAATTAAACTAAACTATCCCTGCTCTCTCTTCATCAGCAGATGTTCTCCGGCTCATCTCACAACAGCTCCCACACCAAAGCTTTATAGATTATCATGACAGAATATGCTAATCAATGACTGAAGATGGTTAACTCATAAACTCCTCCTCTGTCCCTTCAGAAACGTCCCGTCTCATTCTACATGTGGTCTCTTCTTCTGGAGTCTCTCCATCATTGTCTGACTCCGGTTTGATCATAAAAGGCTGAACGGTTTCTGTCATGTTCAGTGTGTGTCTGCGTGAGGTAATCAGAGCTGCTAACATGAGCTCTTGAAGCTCCGCCCTCTTCTAGAAAGGGGGCGGGAGCAGCAGCTCATTTGCATTTAAAGGGACACACCCTCAAAAAGTGACAATTTTAACAAGCTATAAAAAAGATTTGTGGGGTATTTTGAGATGAAACACACACACACACACACACACACACACACACACACACACACACACACACACACTCTGGGGACATCAGATACTTATTTTACATCTTGTAAAAGGGGGCATTATAGGACGCTTTAAGTGTCCATGCTCAAACATGTTGAGCTCTAGTTTATTTGATCCTGAGTTTATTGAATTAGTTGGTCTGACTGTAAGTGGAGAAGCTGAAGCCGCCGGTGAGTGAGACGCTCTCTCTCTCTGTTTCTCTCACACTCATGACATGTGTCGTGAACAGATGTCGCAGACGGCAACAGAACACAGGCTTCATCTGCGCCCGCGGTGTGACGAACCGTGATGGAGGGAGTGTGTGCCCGAGCGCTCGAAGTGTGTTGTCTTTCTCCAGGCGCTGGGTGGTCTGATGGGTTTGATCACATCTGCACATAAACACCAACACCTCACTGCAAAATCACATCCAGTAAAACCAAACACAATGCAGTGGTATTGTACAATAATGACTGGATATATGATTCAGCGACACAGGAGAAAGGGTTATGAACTGAGGGAGACTGAGAGACATCCGTGTGTTTGTGAGCCGTCACTCACTTCATGTCTGAGTCTGTTCTGGTCAGTCGGAGGAGAAATGCAGCGAGTATTTGCTGAAACAACATAAACACATTAAAATGTCTGAGTGCTGAGAAAGTGAGGAAACAGTCACACACAACCACTTCATGTCTGAGGGATGAACAAATATTAACCAGAGAACGAGGCACAGCGCCGCGTCCAACACAAATACACACACACACACTCGCTCACACAAACAAAAACACGCGCACACACACACACACACACACACACACACACACACACACTCTCACACACACACACACACACACACACACACACGTAATATAAACAAGTACAAACACACACTCAATCTAACAGACACACTTATTATAAATCTTAATTTACACAAAAAATCTAAATGACATTCTAAATCTTAATGACATACTAATTCATAATGATCAGATTAAAGTTGAAATTATGACATTAAAAAGTCAAATTACTCATTTTAGAAATTATGAGTCTAATAATTATGAGATTAAAAAGTCGGATTGTTTAAGACATTGTGAAATAAAAATCTAAATCATGACTTTATATTAAACTTTTTTCAGTTATATTTTCATTATGTTTGAAATTAATATGATTTGTATGTCATAATTTTGACTTTTCATCACATGAATAGTTTGATGTGATTGGTGTGTATGAATGAGATTGCTGGAGGTGGATTTTAAGTCTCTGAGTTTGTGTCTGAGAGTCACTGTGGATATACATTTGCTGAATAATGACTAACTGTCTCATATTAATCTCTCCGCCGCTCGAGTGAGTCGCTGCTCATGTGTGTGTGTGTGTGTGTGTGTGTGTGCTGCTGAAGACTCTGGGATCTGCTCTTCCTCTGGAGTCTCTGTTGAGCTGCTGAGTCTCAGTTTCATGTGGTTTGTGGATCAATGCCAAACTATGGAAAGCAGCTCCTCAGAATCCGAGAGGAGCGTCCACTTCATTCTTCAGTCTCTCGGCCCTCGCGTCGTTTCCACGTGCTCCAGCGCTGGCAGTGCTCGAACCGCTCTTGTAAATCCGGCTGTAATAATCAGGCGTGTGTGCAGAGGCCCAGAGACCCACAATGCCGTGCTGCCGGAGTTCTGAGCAGAATAAATAAATCCTGAAGAGAACTATGCAATGTTAGCCAGCAAACACACACACACACACACACACACTGGCTGGACTAAAGCCACTGCATATGGTAGTAGTAACTCTGTTTCTCTCTTGCTCTCTCTCTCTTTGCCAGAGATTCAGGCAGACTCATTTCACACGTGTCACATCTCTGCTGTGTCTTTCCACTGCTCTGGCCAGACTCTCTCACACACACACACACACACACACACACACACACACACACACACACACACACACACACACACACACACACACACAGAGAGAGAGAGAGAGATGAGAGACAAGTGTGTCCTTAATGACCACGAAGCATTAAAGAAAGTAAGAAAGATATAAGAAACATGAGGTGTGAGAAAGAGAGGTGTGTGTGTGTGTGCGCACGATCTAGTTAGTGTTATTTTAATTTTAGTTTATTATAGTGTTATTAATATTTAGAATTTTTATTATTTTGAATTAAGGTTTTTATTTTATTTGTATTTTTTCCTGCTCAATTTAAATTTTTCTCATTTTAAACTTATAGTAACCCTAAATATAATAATAAATACAATGATTTTTTTTTTTTTAAATGTTCGGTTAATGTAAATTTTTTTTCATTTTTAATTCGATTTCATTTGAAATAATTTCCAGTTAATAACTTTAGTGCTTCAGCATTTCATATTATCTGTTCAGCTTGTTTTTCAACTACTATTTATATTTTATTTGATCTCAGCTTTATTAATACGAAGATTATGTTTTTAATAGTTTTAGTTAACAATAATAACTCTATTACTATTAGAGTCCACACCAGCACATGATATCGTTCTGTTTATTATAAGCTGCAATTTTGACGTCTGTCTCTTTAAATGCTTGAGCTTGTTAGAGCAGGATGGATTCTGATTGGCTGTCAATGTTTTTATCGTTCATCAGCGTTGAGAAAATCTTTATGAAAGTTATTCCAACAATATTTTTTCTCTGTGTAGTTATCAGTCCCAGTTATCCAGTCATTGATCAGGACACAGATCAGATCCAGTAAGTGTATGTATGAGCAATGTCACACTCATATGGCTGTTGCTAGGCTATGAGTGTGACATTGCATTTATACAACAGTTCGACGGCACAAGGGAGTAAATAAATAATGTCTTTAAAAACATCTCAGGTCTCTAACGTAACCTATGTTCTCTGAACGGGGAACGAGATGCTGCGTATTGACGCATATGGGAACGCCCTCTGGGTGTGCCGATTGTCTGAAGCCCTTATAGAATCACGCCAATTAATTGGCTTATGGCGCTGTGCCACCCCTCTGCTCAACACCTTGAGCATATACCAGCGTGCGCCATCTTATCTCCAGAATTCTCTGCCGAAAAAGGTGGCTTGTCGGCAGTGCCAGGAGCTTGGCAGCGTACGCAGCGTCTCGTTCCCTATTCAGAGAACATAAGTTACGTGAGTAACCTGAGACGTTCTCTTTCATTGGTTCACTCTACGCTGCGTAGTGACGCATATGGGAACGGTATACCACACACGCCAAGCTACGTGCTGCCGCATCTGGCACAAAACGCCAGGAATAAAACCCTGCATGACTGGATTTAAACCGACAGAACATGCGAACCTGGAGCCATGTCAAGATACAAACTATAAATCTTAACAAATGTGTGCGGGGAGGACCATCCTGCCGCTACACAAATGTCTTCTAAACAAGCTCCCTTAAAAAGAGCCTGAGAGGTGAAGGAAGCCCGCGCACCTCATAAGCCAAATAAATATCCTCTGTAACCCAATGTGAAACTCTTTGTTTCGAAGCGGCGATCCCACGACGGCTGGTTCCGAAACATACTAGTAATTGGTTAGACTTCCTCTAACCACCCGAACGGTCCACATATATCTTCAATGCTCGGACCGGGCATAACAAATGCAACCTTTCGTCCTCCGAAGAGGCAAAAGGTGGAGGGTGGAAATAATGGAGGATGTTGACCTGCGAGTGAAAGGAGGTGGACAAAACCTTTGGCACATAACCCGGGCTGGGTCTTAAAGAAACCTTAACCAACCCAGGAGCAAAATCCAAACAAGTCTCGCTAACAGAGAGAGCTTGCAAGTCCCCCACTCGGTTTAGAGAGGTCAAAGCCAACAATAGAGCCACCTTAAGAGTCAAAATCCAAACTGGTGCTGACTCCAACAGCTCGAAGGGAGCCTCCGACAATCCCAACAGGACAACTGACAAGTCCCAGGAGGGAACATCAGGGGGGCGTACTGGTCTCAAGCGCCTAACCCCTCTCATGAAGGACGAAACCAATCTATGTCTTCCCAAAGGAACCTCGTCGAACTCCCGATGAGCAGCCATGGCAGCTATGGACACCCTAAGGGTAGTTGCCGCCGCACCGGCCGCAAACTTCTCTTGTAAGAACTCCAGTACCGAGCCAACAGGGCAGTTAACTGGGTCCACTGCACGAGCTGAACACCATGTCCCAAAAACTCCCCACTTTGAGGAATAGAGCTTTCTAGTAGAGGGAGCTCTAGCACTATCAATGGTCTCCTGAACAGCTGCGGGAAGACCATCACTCATAGTGGGTAGCCCCTGATAGGCCACACCCACAGCTTCCAAATTTCTGGACGAGGATCAATCAATCAATCAATCAACTTTATTTATATAGCGCTTTTACAATGACGATTGTTTCAAAGCAGCTTCACAGTGTTAAACAGGACAACATTGCAACAAAATTTGATTTGGCTAGTTTAATTTGGATAGTTTATAGATTATATATGACCAAATTAATAAATTCTATTTGTATATTTAGTTGAGTAACTTGGATCATAATTTGAGTGTCCCCAACTGAGCAAGCCAAGCCAAAGGCGACAGTGGCAAGGAACCAAAACTCCATCAGGGCATGATGGAGAAAAATAAACCTTGGGAGAAACCAGACTCAGTCGGGGTGCCAGTTCTCCTCTGGCCTATTATTAACGGTGTATAATTATTACTCTGGCAACCTTGCAGGTCATAAATCATATTAGATAGGAATATTCAAAATTTTGGGTATGGCCTTGCGAGGCGGTTCATTTAGGATGGCGCGTCGATTACACAAGAATATGAATACTTGAAAGATCGGAGTTATTGCGCTGGAGCGGGTTAATTGAGGATGACGTTCGGTGAGGCAAATTCAGAGGAGACACTAATGGACACGGTCTCAGCAGACACTCCAGGATGAGCTGGTCATGTCCAGATGCAGGTCCACCATCCGATCCGGACACGGCCTGGATCCGGCCGACTGCAGTAAACCTCGGGATGCCAGATCCTGCCCTGAAGCTGGGACAACAGGTCTTCTCTGACCGGAATCTCCCAGGGAGGGGAGTCCAGAAGAAGAGCTCTGAAAACCATATCTGGGATGGCCACCTCCGCCCTGCCAAACCTCTACCAAATCTGGGCTACTGTTAGCTGGTTCAGCCTCCATTCTACTGACCTGAGTTTCTGCCTCGATAGAAAGTCCGCTGCAAGGTTCAGGATCCCAGGAACATGGACCACCCTGAGGGACAGGAACTTGCCCTGGCAGCGCATGCCTGTCAGGGTGCGTGACCGCGATCCCCAGGCGATTTACATGAGACACCACCGCCATGTTGTCTGTCCTGACAAAGACATGAGGGAAGGGGGAAAGTGCCAAAGGCCCAGGAAGACCGCTCTCAGCTCTAGACAGTTTATGTGCAAAGCTAGAGCTTCTCCGGTCCAGACTCCACATGCTGGCCGGCCTTCGAACACCGCACCCCAACCGGTGAGAGAGGCGTCCGTCATAATCATCTGGCGACGGAAAACAACCCCCATGCTGACTCCTCTTTGTAGAAAATGAGGGTCTCGCCACACTGACAGAGCTCGAGAACAACTTTGCGACACTCTTAGCAGGCGATGGGGTGATCATGTTGATCGAACCCCCGCAGACTTCATCCACCAGTGGAATGGTCTCATGTGAACCAGTCCCAGAGGAAGCACTTGGGAAGCTGCGGCCATAAGACCCAGAAGTCTGCAACAGGTCCCGACAGATACATAATGGCCATGCAAGAAGCGGGCCAGACATGTCCTGATACTGGAAATCCGAGCAGGAGCCAACGGGCCTGCATTGACACGGAATCCAGACAGACCCCTAAAGAGACGGTCTGCTGGGACGGTATGAGAACACTCTTGTCGGTGTTCACTCTCAGGCCAAGAGACTGAACATGGCGAAGCACAATGTCCCTGTGACAGCTCGCCAGCTCCCTGGACTGAGCCAGAAGGAGCCTCAATGGGGCCAACACAGCATCAATACACTTTGTAAATGTACTTGGCGCTAGAGCAAGGCCAAAGGGTAGTACTTTGTATTGAAAGGCCTTTCCCTTTAAAGGCAAACCTGTGGAACTTTCTGTGTCACCGAACGACCTGAATATGAAAATAAGCATCCTTCAGGTCTATCGAAACGAACCAGTCCCCTGCACGAACCTGGACAATGATACACTTCAGTGTTAGCATTTTGAACCTCCCTTTGATGAGGGAGAAGTTCAAGCGACGCAAGTCTAGTATAGGCCGCAGACTGTCGTCCTTCTTTGGAACCAAGAAGTAACAGCTGAAAACCCCGGCTCTACGTCCGTAGATGGAATCTCTTCTATTGCCCCCTTGAGAAGGAGGGAGGATAATTCCTGCTGTAGCACAGAGGCCTCTGAGGCGCTGTTCACCACAGTTTGGAGGACCCGTTGAAGCGGGGGTTGCGGCAAAACTGAAGTGTGTAGCCTGACAGAATCGTGCAAACTACCCATGGTGACACCCCTGGCAGATGTTTAAACTCGTGGAAGAAATGAGACAGAGGAAGCAGAGTGGTGAGGTGCAGTGAGCATACCTGTATTGCCGAGGTGATGGGCTGGACCTCGGTAGGGGGTACATCTGACCGCAACGGAGAGCCCTTGGTGTCCGAATGAGTAGTAAGAAATTCCATGGCCTTGGGAAGACAACTGAGGGTTGAAACCGCGCATTGTTCATTCCCTTTTCTGTTTAGAGAGAACTGAGCCTTTAAATCTCCTTTCTAAATGCTTTACAAGGCATACATAGTCCTCACTTTAGATGAGCTCACAAAAATAGTTAACTGACAACTACTAAATGTTTTATAACTATCTGAATTAATCATAAACTACAATAGGAATACATGTTAATAAAGCATTTATTAACACACTGAGTAACTATTACTATATGTCTAAATAATAAGATGTACAAATGTACATTTAGATAGTTTATTAATCATTTACTTACACTTTCTAAACTATCTTATGAACCGCTGATGACTCCTAAATAACTGGTTTGTAAATAATCAAATACTTAATTTAGAAATGATAAATTGATCATTAATAAAGTATGAAAATACAATTATTAAACGCATTATAGATATGCTTATAAATCAAGAACAAAGCATTTACAACTGTAGTTATAAACCGCTTACTAATGTCTACTAATGCTTTATAAATGATGAATTGACTATTTGCTAATGCTTAATAGCGTGTAGTTATTATAAAGTGTTACCCAAATGTGTGTAAAATGTTGATATTTCTTATGTTTTATACAGCCAAAAGAGCTTAGACTGATGCTACAAAATGTGTACAGGACAGTGGAAAAATGTAATCATGTTAATTTTATGTTTACAGAGTTGTCCCCATTAAATTAGGAGAAGTCATTCAATCTGAAGCAAAAAAACAAAAAAACAACTTGATGTCAATTGGGTTTTTACAGACGTTACACATTGAATGGGCTCAAATTGACCCCAAAGATAATAGGAGGGTTAACCAAAATCGGTTTGCTCTGGAACAAGTAACGGATTATTAAGACCAAACATTTCCCGTTTGATATATCCCAATGAATTATCTCGTGTTAAACCATTGTCTATATACAGTAAGAGCCAGTATGGAGACAGATCAGCCTCAAAAATAATACATTTACGAAACAAAATTCATAAATGCACAGCTCAATTCACATTTATAAAATCAGATTTTTAAATTCAAAACACAATTCATAAATGCACAAGTAAAAGCATAAATATTTCCCCAAATGCTCAGACAAATGCATCTTACCTAATACATTTAAAATCTTTACACAATTATGTATATATCAAGTTCTTGAATTAATTTCCATCACACATTTATGAAACATGTTGCATATATTTATGGATCGTTGAATCTGCATTTGCGAATCGTCGCAGTGCATGGAATGCTCTGCATTTGTATGTGGGATTTTTGAGACCTTCCTGGCAGGGTATTATTCCTAAATATCTTTTTTTGGAGGATGTTCTGTTTAGCCAATCGTGGTGAGCTTTTAATCCACCAATCAAAACGTGCCTTACTGAACAGACTCAAGAAGCTCAACTCTGCGCTTGTTCTGTGCATTATTCCATGATCGGGTGCTTTATGTAAAGACATTTTAATGGCTACTCTTTTTTCTAGCACCTGATTACAATTTATACAAAACCACATTATGATGTATATTGTTCACAAAAAAAAATACAACTACCCGGTTAGCCTACTCCTGCTGTCTTATTCACCAATGTTGCACATAACCGGGGAATTACCATGGAAACGGGGCAGGTTTGACAAGCAGCTGTCACTGTTGTTTTCACTTCAGGTAAATGTAGTCCCTAAAATTACACAGATAATACATACAAATGTTGACATCAAGCGGCGTGATACAAGCGGTGAAACGGTTATAGTGCTGTTATCTCTAGAATATCACACAGATGGAAAAGGCTCTCAGCCAATCAGATTCGAGAACCAGAAAGAACTGTTGTATAAAAAATAACAAATGGACATGAAATATGAAAGACATGAAACTAGTGCAGCTGCTGTAGGACTGAGATGACGATCAGTTATACAGTTTACAGTCATTACACACACACACACACACACACACACACACACACACACACACACACACACACAGATCGACCTCAGATAACCCATAGAGACTTTAGGCTTTTCATGTGAATCTTGTTTGTTTTTTTAAGTGTTCTTGCGGTCAGTATTATATTTCCCACAGCGTGTGTTTCTTGCGTTCTGATCTTCATGGCTGTTGTGTTGTGATGGTTAAACATTATTTCTGGAGGTCAGTTGCAGGGTCTATATTTACTCGGACGGCTGTGGGCTTTACACCTGTTAAAAAAGACAATTCAACAGTTGTGTGAAACCCGACTCACTCCGAATGATGCTGGAAGCTGCTTTTCAACATGGAGATTTTAAATAGAAGGTGTTTGCTGATCGTTTGAATGCTCAGATGCTGGACGGCCCGTATTTTCAGACGCCACTACTCTATTTGAGGGTGTCAAGCTCACAGGAACATGACACCAGAAAGAGAGATGTGTGTACAGTATATATATATCTAGTTCAGTCATGAAACTCTAGAGGGCGCCGGCTGATCGCTCCTTTACATGTAATCATGGCACAAGCTGATCCTGCAGCCAATGAGATCGCTTACTCAAAATTTAAACAGTCCGGTTCAGTGTTTGCTGTGAGTCCCTCTGAACCCCTCCACCTCCCCAGCCCCACCTGCCGAGATCTGCTACAGGATTTATCTATGTCTATTTATGCAGCAGCAGCAGATCTTACATATATAGAAGGACAAAGTTTTGGGACGCCTGCCTTTACATGCACATGAAGTTTAATGCCATCCCATTCTTAATCCGTAGGGTTTAATATGGAGTTGTCCAACCCTTTGCAGCTCTTACAGCTTCAACTCTTCTGGGAAGGCTTTCCACAAGGTTTAGGAGTGTGTTTATGGGAATGTTTGACCATTCTTCTAGAAGCGCATTTGTGAGGTCAGGCACTGATGTTGGACGAGAAGGCCTGGCTCGCAGTCTCCGCTCTAATTCATCCCAAAGGTGTTCTATCGGGATGAGGTCAGGACTCTGTGCAGGCCAGTCAAGTTCCTCCACACCAAACTCACTCATCCATGTCTTTATGAACCGACGCTTTGTGCACTGGAGCGCAGTCATGTTGGGACAGGAAGGGGCCTTCCCAAACTGATCCCACAAAGTTGGGAGGATGAAATTGTCCAAAATGTCTTGGTGAAGTATTAAGAGTTCCTTTCACTGGAACTAAGGGGTTGAGCCCAACCCCTGAAAAACAACCCCACCCCATAATCCCCCCTCCACCAAACTTTACACTTGGCTCAATGCAGTCAGGCAAGTCCCGTTCTCCTGGCAACCACCAAACCCAGACTCGTCCATGGGATTGGCAGACAGAGAAGCGTGATTGGTCACTCCAGAGAACACGTCTCACTGCTCTAGAGTCCAGTGGTGGCGTGCTTTACCCCACTGCATCCCACGCTTTGCATTGCTCTTGGTGATGTAAGGCTTGGATGAGCTGCTCGGCCATGGAAACCCATTCCATGAAGCTCTCTCCGCACTGTTCTTGAGCTCATCTGAAGGCCACAGGAGTTTGGAGGTCTGGAGCGATTGACTCTGCAGAAAGTTGGTGACTTCTGCTCACTGTGACCCTCAGCATGCGCTGACCCCGCTCTGTGATTTGACTCCATGGCTGAGTTGCTGTTGTTCCCAATCGCTTCCTCTTTGTTATAATCCCACTAACAGTTGAGCGTGGAATATTTAGTAGTGAGGAAATGTCAGGAATGGCCTTATTGCACAGGTGGCAACCTATCCCGGTCCCACGCTTGAGTTCACTGAGCTCCTGAGAGCGACCCATTCTTTCACAAATGTGTGTAGAAGCGTCTGCATGCCTAGTGCTTGATTTACACACCTGTGGCCATGAAGGGATTGAACACCTGAACTCAGGGATTTGGAGTATTTTGTTTTCAGTGATTTAGGAGGTCCCAATACTTTTGGCAATATAATGTAAATGTTTATTAACTTATAATGTATATTTATGTATGATAATGTATATTATCTTACATATGTACAGGGTGAGTAAATCCTCTCATTAGTTGGTGTCAGTGGTGATGTGAGAGGATCCCAGCAGGAGACATTGTGTTTCTCTGAGCAGATCCGGGGCTCTCTGCACTGGCGACAGCTTCAAACACACTTTCCTTTCATCGGGGTTACATCAGAGAAACACACTCGACTGGAGAAGCAGGTCACGCTGGATTCATTCATCACGGCTGATTCAGTTTAACGCTCGGCACTCGGGTATTACAGCAGACGAGTGTACAGTAGATCCATCATTAGACTGGGTTTATGATGAGCTGCAGACGGGTGGATCTGAATCAGTGCATTAGTTTCACCGCAAACTGGATGAAAGATCTCATTAATTACATTTATTTCAAAGTGTGAAAATTAACTAAAAATAATTGATTATAGTAGTGTTGAGTAGTGTATAGTAGTTACACACACTCACTCACACACACACACACACACACATACAAACACATTTACGCTCTCTCTCACACAGACTCACACACACACACACACACAGACTCACACACACACACACACACACACACACACACACACACACACACACACACACACACACACACACACACACACACACACACACACACACACACACACACACACAAGTTTGTTTTTGTGAAATGTGAGACATTCCATAGGCGTAATGGTTTTATACTGTACAAACCGTATTTTCTATCCCCTACACTGCCCCTGCCCCTAAACCTACCCATCACACACACACACACACACACACACACACACACTGCCCCTGCCCCTAAACCTACCCATCAAACACACACACACACACACACACACACACACACACACACACACACACACACACACACACACACACACACACACACACACACTGCCCCTGCCCCTAAACCTACCCATCACACACACACACACACACACACACACACACACACACACACACACACACACACACACACACACACACACACACAGCCCCTGCCCATAAACCTACCCATCACACACACACTCACACACACACACACTGCCCCTGCCCATAAACCTACCCATCACACACACACACACACACACACACACACACACACACACACACACACACACACACACTGCCCCTGCCCATAAACCTACCCATCACACACACACACACACACACACACACACACACACACACACACACACACACACACACACACACACACACACACACACACACACACACACACACACACACACACACACACACACACTGCCTGCCATAAATCAACCCATCACACACACACTCACACACACACACTGCTGCCCATAAACTACATACACACACACACACACACACACACACACACACTGCCCTGCCCATAAACCTACCCATACACACACACACACACACACACACACACACACACACACACACACACACTGCCCCTGCCCATAAACCAACCCATCACACAGCACACACACACACACACACACACACACACACACACACACACACACACACACACACACACACACTCACACACACACACACACACACACACACACACACACACACACACACACACACACACACACACACACACACACACACACACACACACACACACACACACACACACACACACACACAGGAATGCTCAGACTCAGCTGTTGGTATTAATGAGTTCCTGATGTTAATGAGCTTCAGAAGGATGGTTGGTTGGTTGTGTCAGTGATGAGGTTGAGGCGACTCTAATTGTTTTAAGCAAATGAAAACAGGCTAAATTTGCTCCTTCAGGAAAACACAGTGAACGCTGCGGTCTGTAAATTTGATCTTGTGGGATTTATGGATCTCATTCTCAGAGCCAATTTACATTTCATTTAATAATAATAAACACTTTTGATGTTTTTGTTTATCCATAAAAACAGCATCTCAGTAAACATACTAGACCAACATTTAGATTTAGATTTGAGTTATTATAAATATAATATATTATATCTTGAATTGCATTATTGTATGTATATAAGCAATTCAAGAATCTCTAAATCTCTAGTTACTGGGAGAATATAATGAAATGGCTTTAAATCTTTTTTTAAATGTTCTTAGATATTTGTCAGTATCATAGTAATAGTAAACATTTTTCTTGGTCAGCCCTTTCTCGTGTGACTGAAGGGTCTGGAGGTCCTGAATCTGGTTTTGGTCTGGATCTGGTTTTGATCTGGTTTTGATCTGGTTCTGGATCTGGTTTTGATCTGGTTCTGGATCTGGTTTTGATCTGGTTCTGGATCTGGTTTTGATCTGGTTCTGGATGTGGTTTTGGTCTGATTCTGGATCTGGTTTTGGTCTAGTTTCAGTGGTTCAGTGACTCTGAATATTCATGTGAATGAAATGAGCATCAAAGCCTCTCAGAAGTGTGTTACGGCCGCTCGATCCCGTCGGGAAGCGCTTCACATGCATCTGGGTTACGCTCCTCACTCGTGCCTCGTGTTTATTTTCTTTTAAGATGCCACAAAACATGAGAGAATATGAATATGAGTGTTTAATAATGGAGAAAACTAATCCGAGATATCTTTGAAGCAGTCAGGATGTGATGATTCTTGCCCAGATAACAAAAAAATTGTTCTAAGAATGTTTTTCAAACGTTTCCATTAAGTTGTGAAAATGTTATTTCCAAAGTAACATTTAGACAAACTAAAACATTTCAGAAAACACATTCCATGAACAATGTATAGATGTTTTTGTGCTAACGTTTTGAGAACATTATTAAAGACCAGATACCTTTGAATGAACGTTGTGTTGTGTTTGTTCATAACGTTGAGAGAACCTTGCCAGAACGTTGCCTGAGCTGGGTGAGTTGACTGTGGTTTTCGTGGCTTGTTCACACAGTTAAATCTGTCTCTAAACAATCTCTTACACTGTTTCTAATTTCAGAATATCACAAACATCCCATTTTTCATTGGCATGTTTCCTGGTCAGTGTTCAGCAGGGATTCGCACGGTATGTTTTGCACTGTAATGTGGACATGAATGCATATTCATATGGCGTGACTGTAGTCACAACACTGAGGTCTGGATTCTGCTGTCCATCTTTGTCTCTCGCACCGCAGACGGTTTCACCATCGGATCCTGTGAGCCGACTAAAGGTGCCCACAAATATCTGTGAGAATGTCCTGGCTCAGCCAAAACATCCTGCAGGACCATTACAGTGTCATTTCAGATTAAACTGAGATTTCAGGAACGTTTATGGTGGTCAGATTGATCTGCTGTTCAGTCTAGAGAGTCAGTCTTCAGTTTATTTCAACATCACTTTTTTACATAATTTCTAGTGCTGTCAAATCGATTAATCATGAATAATCACATCTAACATAAAAGTTATATATAGCCATGACCTGTTGAGACATGGACTCCACTAGACCCCTGAAGGTGTGCTGTGGTATCTGGCACCAAGATGTTAGCAGCAGATCCTTTAAGTCCTGTAAGTTGTGAGGTGGGGTCTCCATGGATCGGACTTGTTTGTTCAGCACATCCCACAGATGCTCGATTGGATTGAGATCTGGGGAATTTGGAGGCCAAATCAACACCTCAAACTCGTTGTTGTGCTCCTCAAACCATTCCTGAAGCATTTGTGCTTTGTGTCAGGAGCATTATCCTGCTGGAAGAGCCACAGACACCAGGGAATACCGTTTCCATGAAAGGGTGCACATGGTCTGCAACAATGCTTAGGTATGTGGTACGTGTCAAAGTAACATCCACATGGATGGCAGGACCCAAGGTTTCCCAGCAGAACATTGCCCAAAGCATCACACTGCCTCCGGCTCGCCTTCTTCCCATAGTGCATCCTGGGGCCATGTGTTCCCAGGTAAGCCACACACGCCATCCACGTGATGTAAAGAAAACATAATTCCTCAGACCAGGCCACCTTCTTCCATTGCTCCGTGGTCCAGTTCTGATGCTCACGTGCCACTGTTGATGCTTTCGAAGGGGTCAGGGGTCAGCATGGGCACCCTGACTGGTCAGTGGCTGTGGCCCCATACATAACAAACTGAGATGCTCTGTGTATTCTGACCCCTTTCTATCAGAACCAGCATTAACTTCTTGAGCAGTGTGCTCCAGTAGCTCGTCTGTTTGATCGGACCACGGGCCAGCCTTCGCTCCACACGTGCATCAATGAGCCTGAGCCGCCCATGACCCTGTGGCCGGTTCTCCACTGTTCCTTCCTTGGAGCACTTTTGATAGATCCTGACCACTGCAGACCGGGAACACCCCACAAGAGCTGCAGTTTTGGAGATGCTCTGACCCAGTCGTCTAGCCATCACAATTTGGCCCTTGTCAAACTCGCTCAAAATCCTTACGCTTGCCCATTTTTCCTGCTTCTAACACATCAACTTTAAGGACAAAATGTTCAGTTGCTGCCTAATATATCCCACCCACTAACAGGAGCCGTGATGAAGAGATCATCAGTGTTATTCACTTCACCTGTCAGGGGTCATAATGTTATGCCTGATCAGTGTGTGTATATATATACTATACCAGTATATTATATAAACACAGATTGTAATGTTAAATGTGATTAATAGCATTAATTATTAGACAGCACTATTGTTTTCTAATCTAATTTACAAAACTGATTTCTTGAAATTCTTGAAAGGTAAATCAGTCTGTTTCAGGGTTGTTAGTAAACTAAATCTATAAATAAACATTCCCGTTGACGTAAACTGTAACATTAAGCATTAACTGAAATAAAATAGTATATTGAAAAAAACGTACACTTCATTTATTTCTCCTAAAGCAATTTGCATTTAGTTTGGCTACTAAAATATAAAAAATAGTTTAAATACTAAAATAACTAAAACAAAAACTATATAAAAATGGCAAAAAATATGCAACAAATTGTAACCTGATACACTAAAATAACTTAATCTGAAATACAAATAAATAAAAACTTGGCAACAACTTGGTATACTAAAATAATTAATAAAACATATGAAAAAAATTATAAAAATTGCAACCATTGTTACAAACTGTAACTTGATATACCAAAACAACTAAAATCCAAAATAAAAATGAATATTCTTTTAAATAATCTAATAAAAATGGCAAAAAGACAACAAATTGTAACAATAATAAAATAACTAAATACCTACAAATTAAAACTATATAAAAAATAAATAAATAAATAACAAACAACAAACTGACTAAAAGTCACAACGATAACAGAAAATACTGTATAAAAATAAAAATAATTCAAAATATGAATACAAGTCTATCAGTGATTTGTACTAAAATAAACCTGCTCTGTTGACAGAAGATCATTTAGGATCGTGCATGTGTTTTTGATGTGAATATTAAAGTGCCAGTGAATCTCTCAGCGGTCAGGAATGCACAGATGAATCATAGCACTAAAGACTCACACCAGTGCTCAAACTAAACTAACTCACATCCTGGTCTTTGTGCTCCAATGCTGAGCTAATAATAGTCTCTCTCTCTTTCCCAGGTCGACCATCGTGAACCAATCCGGGTTAGCAGGGAATGTTCTCTGGAATGACAATTAAACGAAACAAAGACGAACCGGCGCATGTGAACCGGGACAAATGAGAGGGTGAGCAGCTGCCAAGAGCCTTAACTGTGCAGAGATTGATTTCATTCACTGTAAAAACTGTAAAAATGCTGTTCAAACCCAGAGTAAGGACTGATCGGATCCGCGGGGAATAGTGTTCATGGTCCTCCTCACATCCTCAAACACTGCTAAACATGATGCTCTTCCTCAGCGTTTCAGTCTGTCTGCTTTTCCACCACAAATATCTAAACATTCTTAAATCAAGACACATTTACTGGAGAAGACAATGGTCAGAAAAACAGACTTCAAATTCAAAGGGAAAACAAGATGATTTCTGACCCCGTGTTTTAAGCAGAAACTGCAGAAGCTTGCATTCGAAAAAGGTACTTTTATCTCACAATTCTGAGGTTTTCACACAATTGCGAGTGTATATCTGACAACTGACATGTCTGAATTGTCAAGTCAAGTCAACTTTATTTATATAGCGCTTTTAACAATGCAGATTGTTTCAAAGCAGCTTCACAGTGTTAAACAGAAAAATAATGCAACAGAATATATTTTGATTATCATACAGTAGCAATGTGGGCTTTAGATCAGTAATTAGATCAGTAATTTGGTCTATATGGTTAATTTAGTTTAATAATTAGATTTATTTTGAAATATATTTGAAAAATAGTTTTTTGCAACAATGCTTAGGTATACGATAGAATTGTGAGATTGTAACATTCAGTTTGGTTTCTGTTTCATTTGCATGGACTTTTAGTTCGTACACTGTTTCTTACTTAGTATTTTTGACTTGTTTCCAGTCTAAATATCAAAAAATTCAAGATGCTAGATAAGTGAAATAATTTCGTTTTTCAAGCAAAATGTCTGCCAATAGGGTTTCATTTTACAGAAAACAAGAAACAATATCTTGTCATTTTACTTAAATGCAGCTTGATTGAAGAATTGTTTGATATTTAGACTGGAAACAAGACAAAAATACTAAGTAAGAAAAGCATTTTCTGCAGTGTTTCTTTTTTGTGTCCATGGTTCCCTAGCATGTTTCCATTCGTTACCATAGCGACTGATTGATTTGCTTCACCTGTTCCTTGTTTAGTTTGGTTTCTGTAGAACCATGCAGAACAGAGAGAGACAGAAGCAGCTTTATTCCTGCTGTTTTAACAGTGTTGAATAATAAACAGGGGTTTTATCTGTGTATATGTATGTTTATATAGGTATAGGCATGTGTATGTGTAGGGATGTTTATCTGTATATGAATGTACAGGCTCTAAAGGGCGTTTAAAGAGATATAAAATTCACAATTACCTTTTTTCTTTCCGTTTTGGAAACAAACTTCCATAAGAAACTAATTTAATTTGAATCAGTTTCTCAGAAAAC
This sequence comes from Gobiocypris rarus, assembly GCA_023029165.1. Classification (NCBI taxonomy): domain Eukaryota; kingdom Metazoa; phylum Chordata; class Actinopteri; order Cypriniformes; family Gobionidae; genus Gobiocypris; species Gobiocypris rarus. The sequence goes on from CM040932.1 coordinate 49,143,620, forward strand.
GAGTCTTTGTATCTTTTGTATATATGTATTATATGTATTTTAATAAATGTATTTTGATTTAACCCTGTAAAGCCTGACTGTTTTGTTCACGTAAAGCTCAGCTGCTTCAGTCCAGATGAAATATTACTTACAATATCAGAATTATTCTTGCGTTTTCTTGATAAAATCAGTGCGGATTTAAAGACACGTGAAGCACGAGGACGTTTGGACAATTATACCGAAATACTTTTACTTCATAAAAGAGTCTAAACGATCAATCAGAGACCGAAGGACTAGAGATTGAGTGAGACAGGTTTATCAGATCACATAGAGGGCTTTGCGTATCAAATACGATAGAACTTAAAGGGTTAAATATTTGCACTTTTGGCAGTATGTGAAATACCCAGATGTTCTGCTGCATTTGCCAGACATGCATTTATCAGAGCACACTGTGAGAGATACTGTATCCCACAATGCAATGCGTTCGAGTGATGAGTAAACCGAAAGAGTCTTTAACCACAGTCGTATGTGTGCATGCTGATTCACACAGTAGGGCTATCAAAACATATACAGTGTGCAGATTACATAAATAACACCCAGAACTTAAAATATTAAAGTTCAAACAGACAGAAAGATGCTTTTAAGGGGAGTTGTGCAAGCATCCCTGCGTGTGGAATAGTAATGAGCGTGGGTTAATGCCGAAGGGCCGCGGGACGGGGGCTCTGTGTCCGTCTCTGAACAACCCCAGCTAATTAATCCTCCGTCCTGCAGTTGACGAGCTCTCGGCTGGACGTCTTTGTCTCCGCATTCACACAGTGTGAGAATCGGCCTGTTGAGCTTGTTTTCCAGCGAGTTCAAAGCGACAGAACAGAGATTAGACATTGTTCCTGCTCCGGGACGCTCATCTACAGCTGAGCGGATTGAAGAACCTCCGCACAACAGGAGCAGTCATGTGTGAGACTGAGAAAATGAGCTGGATATCACTGATCAACACACACTTACACACGCTTTGAGTCAGGCACATCCGCGGACAGCCCGATCCTCCGCAAAGCTCATATTGAAATGATCAACATGCATTAATCATACTCGCAAATACAAAGCCATATCCCAACGTACATAAGCAATGCTTTTATCTCTTGTTTCCACTGCTTTTTTTTTGCCTGTGTTTTGATCAGGAGATTCTCTGCTCTTTCAGATGAAGTGTATCAGCGCTTATTAATGTATCAACACAGAAAGCCGCGAAATTCAGTCAATAGTGGGGAAGCGTTAAACACCAGATCTGAACTAACATTCTATTAACGGTTCTATAAGAACATTTGTTCATAACTTTGAGAGAGCTTTCACTGGAGAGAACATGGTTTATTTCAGTAAACTTAAGTTTTTTACGTAAGGTTAACTCAATGCCATTTAGTTAAATCAGATTAACGTTCTTAATTTTGCCCAAAACTATTAAGTTTAATTGATTGATTTTATTTAGGAAATACTATTTTTCCAACATTTACAAAAACTTTCACAAGATCTTATTGGCCAGCCAGAAGATGGTTTTGTTACATCCATGGCATGGCCAAAGTAGTTGTTTTTGAATTGTAATGTTCAGGTCCTCACCCCAAGCAGATGCTCTGGACTTCACCACAATGCTAACCTCCAAAAACACCAACATAACACCAACTTTTAAATACCAACATAAAACATTAAGCATTAAAATGTCTCTCGATTTTATCATCTGGCTAAAAATGCACTTTATCTAAACATTTACTCTCCGAATTCAGTCATTTTGCAAAGCATGATGGGAAGTGAAAGTCCTGTTTGATTGGGTTACTTGATTGAAACATGTTATTTCAAAATGAAAACATCAAGTTATGTCAAAGAGTAACGAATAAAATTGCTTAAATACAGTGAACAGCATCATAAAGTAATTTTTTGAGTTTATAAAGCTAATTTTGCCCTTCATGAGAACTGTGAAGGGGTGAATTATTTTATAACTCATCCGTTTAAATTATATCAAGCCTTATAGTTCTGCATAATTAAGGGCGTGGCCACTTGAGTGACAGGTGGATTGCTGCTGTCACTACCGTTGAGCTAGGTGGGTGTGGTTTCAGCTCCAGACACCTCAGCTCCAACCATGTCCCGCCTCTTTGCCCATTTTTGATTATCCGGGAGTGACGCATGCCAAGATGGCGCTGGCCGGCTCTGCCCACTTTAAGCCCCAATCAGACCTGATAAAAAATAAATTTTGCAATGAGAGGCCTTTTTAAAATTGTTTTCTATTGGCAGTGAGCATTTTGCGTGCTGTTTATGCATTTTTGAGCACTCGAGCACCTAAAGTTGAAAAAAATTGACTTTTACAGGGTTTTTTTCCCCTTTGTCCAATCAAATGAATGGAGAGGCGGGCCTTCTATTGTGGTGAGATTTACCTTGATTAAACTGACAGGACAGCTGATTTGGGGAAAAATGTCTAAATTCACAGTACCCATAAAAGAATATAAAAACATTCCCAGATGATCTACTTCCGGTGAGATTCTGAAGTGTGCAAACGATGAACACTTTACTATCCCATGAGGCCACGGGAGAGGATTTAGGAACGGCAGAGAACAAGTGACACAAAGCTGCAGGTCACATGATAATAACAACATGGTGAATGTAGCCTAATATGTCTGGATTGGGCCTACATAAAGAATACATATAGTATATAGAGCACCTTTTGCGGTTTTTCAAAATAACTCAAGAGATGTGATTTCGGACGCAGCCATTATCGCCGGTTCTGAACGTGTCTGCTGTTCACTGCGCATGCGCGCTGAAGCACTACGGTAATCGAAGATGTGATGTTTATGGGCTCTAAGTACAACTTTCAGATAATCTGAAATCGGATTGAATTCACTTGACAAAAATGAGTGCGTGTAAATATTTGTTTTAGGTGAAAGTGTGAGTGTTTGAGCATGTGCTGTGAGTGAGGCAACTCGAGCGGCTCTGTAAAAGAGCTGTGTAATTTCCTCACAGTTAACGGCACGTTTCCTTCATTACCGGAGCTGCTGCGTTTGTAGTGTAAAATCAGTCTTCAGATTAGCAGCGCCGCGGCCATATGGAGCTCATAAACACACGGCGTAAAAACATATCACGGCTCTCGAAGCGACGGCGCTTTTAAAGGCGTATTACTTACAATCAGAGCTGAAATCTGCCATCTGTGCCGCGTTACTCGAGCGCGGATCACTGTCACACACACACACACACACACACACACACACACACACACACACACACACACACACACACACACACACCCAGCGGCTCGGAATGAGCAGCAGTCATGCCAACAGGTGCGTGATTGATTTGTGCGTGATTGCACAAACTCTGTCAGGACGGCATGATATCTTCATGAGCACTGTATGCTGCAGATCACTGTCAAATTGGCTCCATTTACTTTCACCTGAAAGGCGTGTAGCCTAAATCCTGACAGGTGCAACATGATAAATGTCTCCCCCATCCATTCCCCTGAATATACTGCATTTTCATGTGTGTGAGTTGTTGTTGAATTATTCCTGTAAATATAATCAATCTCTCTTCCAGAGGATACTGAGTTGTTGACATGGCATTTTCACTGTCACACAAGATGATAATGAATATAATTGTTGTCATCATTTAAAATGCAGTACAATGGTTAAAGTCTTTGTATTCCTTGGCCCTGTTGATATAAAAACTGCTTTGTCTTTATAGATGATGTACATTTCTGAGCCGAATCTCAATGGTGTGACTGTCTCAAGCATGGGTCAATAAATTACAAATTACTTTTATAAATGAAAAAGAAAAGCATACAAATGTTAATCAATACCCCAGGCATCATTTTAGAAAATGACGACCACTTTCTTCATCCATATATTTCTAAAAGCGTAGGATCTTGATACATTATGTCTTCGGGTGTGACCGCATATCCTGACTTTAAATCGGGCAATTCCTCTGACAACTTTAATTAGTTGAAGGACCCCAGTGAAGCTCATGCAAGGGGTAAATCAGCCCCCGGGAAGCACCTGCATGTTACCATTGACTCCCATTCATTTTGGCGTCACTTTGACAGCGAATAACTTCACATCTGAGGCGTTTAAAGACTCCATTTGTCCATTGTTTATTTATAAAGAAACACGACAATGTATAAAAGGCTCCATTACCTTGTATCTTACACCATCGTAGAAGCCGTAGAAGTTTTTGTAAAAATAGTCTAACGAATTGCATCATAACCACGTGACTCTCTGTCGCGGAGTAAAAACGTACCGTATAGACAGGAGGAGACGCTCGCAGGCAATCTTTTACTGTCTATGAGGCAATCGGGGGGACATGGAGGCGTAAAGTCCGACAAACACAAGGGAGAAGAATGGGGAGAAGCCCATAGAGAGCCAAAAGCAATGGAGATTTCACTTTGCACAACTACCAGAAGATTTTCAAAGTTCAGACAGGTTGCTCACGTCACATCATCAAGCTCAGTACGCTCAGCCATCAGGAAGGGATGTCACACCACAGGACACATTTCAGTACAAATGTTCAAAAAACAGTCAAAGAATGGACAATGTTAGTGAGCCCTTATATTTTCTCAAACATCACACTACATTACAATATGCATTCTTTCTTTAGAAGTGGTGTTTTACAAAAAAAAAGCATTTTTACTGCTTGATTGTCTACTACCCACAAATACACAAAACATAAACCTTTGTAGTCTCAGTGTTTTGAGTGATAATGTCTTTGTGTCTTCCTGGTTTCCTGGAGTTCATCAAACAAGCTCAAAGTGTAATCTCTGAAAGTCTCTCCATCACCGATCACATGGAGCTTTATGAGCAGATGAAGCTCTCCTGTCCTCCCTGATCGTGACACAGGAAGCAGTTTTGTGCTTAATGCCACATGATTTCCTGACTCTCTCACGAGCGCTCATATAACTAGAGTTACAGATCCGCGTGTAATCCCCACGGCGGCAGAGAAATCATATTTCTGCTGTAAAACATGACGTGCACAATGATTCTGGCAGATGATTCACTTCGGAGCGAGTCGTTTTTCTTTCCTCTGGAGACGCCCACAGCTTACTATCTGCACTGGTTTGGGGGATGTGAAGATATCATGGGCTCTGTTTCCACTGCACATGGAAAAGGCCCACAGTGTGTCCGGCGAGATTTAGACGCTCCCGCTGGAGTTTATCACCCGCTGAACCTGGTGTTATCAAGTCTGAACTGCAGCCACTCCTCTGAACTGCTGTTATCACTGAACACACACAGATCCTCCTAGAATCCTGTCATACACCCACACTGCACATACTACATACTGCACATACTGCACACTGCACATACTACATACTGCACACTGTACGTTACACACACTGCACACACTACACACTGCACGCTACACACACTGCACACACTGCACGCTACACACTGCACACACTACATACTGCACATACTGCACACTGTACGTTACACACACTGCACACACTACACACTGCACGCTACACCCACTGCACACACTACATACTGCACATACTGCACACTGTACGTTACACACACTGCACGCTACACACCCTGCACACACTACACACTGCACGCTACACTGCAAACTACGTACTGCACACTACACACTGCAAATTATGTACTGCACACTACACACTGCACGCTACATACCGCACACTACACACTGCACGCTACACACTGGACACTACACACTGTACACTACACACTGCACGCTAAATACTATACACTAAACACTCCACGCTACACACTGTTCACTACACACTGCACAATACATACTGTGCACTGCACGCTACACACTGTACACTGTTACGGCATATGCTCTCAATGCAAAATGCTGAACAGTTAATACATGCGTTCATGAGCTCAAGGCTAGATTATTGTAATGCTCTACTGGGTGGTTGCCCTGCTCGCCTAATAAACAAACTCCAGCTGGTCCAAAACGCAGCAGCTCGAGTTCTTACTAGAACCAGGAAGTATGATCACATTAGCCCGGTTCTGTCAACACTGGACTGGATCCCTATTAAACATTGCATACATTTTAAAATCTTGCTAATTACTTATAAAGCAATAAATGGTTTAGCTCCCCAGTACTTGAGTGAGGTCTTAACATATTATACTCCATCACGCTCTAAACTCTGGCCAATTGATAATACCTAGAATATCAAAATCATCTGCAGGCGGTCGATCCTTTTCCTATTTAGCTCCTAAACTCTGCAACAGTCTTCCTAGCATTATTCGGGAAGAAGACACATTGTCAGTTTAAATCTAGACTAAAAACACATCTCTTTATTATGGCATACACATAAAACATGATCAATTTATATTAATCAAATCAGTAAATGAATGTTAGGCTGCATTATCTAGGTTAGCTGGAACCGGGAACACTTCCCATAACACCTGATGTACTCGTTACATCATCAGAAGAATCTACACTAATGTTAGTCTCTCTGTTTATCCCGAGGTCTACTGCAGTCAGCCGGATCTGGGCCATATCCAGATCAGATGGTTGACCTGCACGCCTACACACTGCACGCTAAATACTGTACACTACACACTGCACGCTACACACTGTACACTACACACTGCACGCTACACACTACACACTGCACGCTAAATACTGTACACTACACACTGTACACTACACACTGCACGCTACACACTACACACTGCACGCTACATACTGTACACTACACACTGTACACTACACACTGCACGCTACATACTACACACAGTACACTACACACTGCACGCTACATACTGTACACTACACACTGTACACTACACTGTACACTACACACTGCACGCTACACACTGTACGCTACAAACTGTACACTGCACGCTACATACTGCACCCTACATACTGTACACTGCACACAACACACTGTACACTACACACTGCACGCTACATTGTGTACACTACACGCTACACACTGTACATTACACACTGCACGCTACAAACTATACACTGCACGCTACATACTGCACCCTACATACTGTACACTGCACGCTACACACTGCACGCTACATACTGTACACTACACACTGCATGCTACATACTACACACTGTACACTACACACTGCACGCTACATACTGTACACTACACTGTACACTACACACTGCACACTACGTACTGTACGCTACAAACTGTACACTGCACGCTACACACTGCACGCTACAAACTATACACTGCACGCTACATACTGCACCCTACATACTGTACACTGCACGCTACACACTACACACTGTACACTACACACTGCACACTACACACTACATACTACACACTGTACACTGCACACTACAGACTGTACACTATACACTGCATACTACACACTGTACACTGCACGCTACATACTGCACCCTACATACTGTACACTGCTACACACTACACACTGTACACTACACACTGCACGCTACACACTGTACGCTACAAACTGTACACTGCACGCTACATACTGCACCCAACATACTGTACACTGCACACAACACACTGTACACTACACACTGCACGCTACATTGTGTACACTACACGCTACACACTGTACATTACACACTGCACGCTACAAACTATACACTGCACGCTACATACTGCACCCTACATACTGTACACTGCACGCTACACACTGCACGCTACATACTGTACACTACACACTGCATGCTACATACTACACACTGTACACTACACACTGCACGCTACATACTGTACACTACAAACTGTACACTGCACGCTACATACTGTACACTACACACTGCACACTACACACTACATACTACACACTGTACACTGCACACTACAGACTGTACACTATACACTGCATACTACACACTGTACACTGTAGACTACACACTGCATACTACACACTGTACACTGTAGACTACACACTGCATACTACACACTGTACACTCCACACTATACACTACATACTGCACACTGTAGACTACACACTGCACACTGTACGCCACACACTGTACACTGCACGCTGCACACTACACACTGCATAATACACACTGTACACTGCACACTACACACTGTACACTATACTGCACAGTACAGACTGTACACTACACACTGTATACTAAACACTGCACAATGTCTCCACTATAACACTGATACAGTATCACTGCATCCGAAATCAAATACTTCCCCACTATATAGTGTGTGAAAAACAGTATGCCTAAAGAGAAGTAAGTCCAAATACATAGTATATGATAAACAGTAGGTGAAAACCCTGGTTCACAGGTTGACCACTAGTTCACAGCTTCACACAGCTTTTGATATGGCAAAATGATACAAAGGTCCGAAATGGTTGTCCTTTTTTTGTACAAAACATTAATCAAGTGTTTTTCCTTTTAGGACCTTTTATCACTCACTCACTCACTCAACTGACACACATGAAAATATATTCAGTGAAAATATGAATAATTTGTCATGCTGGACCTCTCAGGATTTACACTCCTGTCAGAAAATGTCCGAACTCCGGTGTTCAGAATCCCAGACTTTACCAGAGGCCTGTTTATGACAGCAAACATCCAAACACACGACGCCTAAATGATTTACCAGCTGGTTTCCTCACAATATAACAGTCTCAAACTACACACTTTTGTTTTTGTAAATGTTCATGAAAAGCAGTGCAAAAGTAAATATTCATAATGAATTTTACATCAATGCACAGGTGTGTTTGAAATGGACTGGACATCTACAAATACTCCTCATGAATGAGTTTGGCGCAGCTGAAACCCCTTGACGTGAGGAATTCCAACATCCAAAGCTCAGCCCTGAATTCAAGGCCGAGGATGAACCGCAGACCCCCGGGACACACACAGACACACACCACACAGAGAGACAGACAGGAGAAGAAGACATGATGTGATGAAGTGAAAAACAGAACCGATTATCCCCTAATTCCCATACACACACACACACACACACACACACACACACACACACACACACACACACACACACACACATGGACATCTGTCTGATATTATTTACTATTCAACATGTTCAGGGTTCAAACCAAAACACATTTATAATCCAGTGCTGGTGAAGCCACGTCCAAGCTTCAGCTGTGCTTCTTCCTCTGAATGTGTCGAGCGAGGGATCAGGACGTGACCACACTGATGAGCCGACCAACTTCAGTCAAGCAGAGTGACACCACAAGCAGCCACTGAAGCTGGTTAAGGGAACAATGTTTTTACAAATTAAATATAGAAACATATATAAATACATCACAATTAATTCACTTTTTGAATTCTTTTTTACAGTCAGAGCAGTATTTATCTGACACATTTTTTTTAAATGTGTGTGCGTGCGTGTGATTTTGTATGTGATTGTGTGTGTGTGTGATTTTGCATGTGAGTATGTGTTTGTGTGTATGAGTGTGTGTTTGAGTGTGTGATTGTGTGTATGAGTGTGTGTTTGAGTGTGTGATTGTGTGTATGAGTGTGTGTTTGAGTGTGTGATTGTGTGTATGAGTGTGTGTGATTGTGTGTGTGCGTGTGATTGTGTGTGTGTGCGTGTGTGTGATTGTGTGTGTGTGTGTGTGTGTGTGTGTTTGTGCGTGTAATTATGTGTATGTGTGCGTGTGATTGTGTGTATGAGTGTGTGTGTGAATGTGTGTATGAGTGCATGTGTGTGTGTGATGGGTAGGTTTAGGGGCAGGGGCAGTGTGTGTGTGTGTGTGTGTGTTTAGGCAGTGTGTGTGTGTGTGTGTGTGTGTGTGTGTGTGTGTGTGTGTGTGTGTGTGTGTTGTGTGTGTGTGTGTGATGGTAGGTTTAGGCATGGCAGTGTGTGTGTGTGGTAGGGGCAGTGTGTGTGTGTGTGTGTGTGTGTGTGTGTGTGTGTGTGTGTGTGTGTGTGTGTGTGTGTGTGTGTGTGTGTGTGTGTGTGTGTGTGTGTGTGTGTGTGTGTGTGTGTGTGTGTGTGTGTGTGTGTGTGTGTGTGTGTGTGTGTGTGTGTGATGGTAGGTTTAGGTGTGTGTGTGTGTGTGATGTGTGTGTGTGTGTGTGTGTGTGTGTGTGTGTGTGTGTGTGTGTGTGTGTGTGTGTGTGTGTGTGTGTGTGTGTGTGTGTGTGTGTGTGTGTGTGTGATGTGTGTGTGTGTGTGTGTGTGTGTGTGTGATGGGTTGGTTTAGGGGCAGGGGTGTGTGTGTGTGTGTGTGATGGGTAGGTTTAGGCAGGTGTGTGTGTGTGTGTGTGTGTTAGGCAGGGGCAGTGTGTGTGTGTGTGTGTGTGTGTGTGTGTTTAGGCAGGGGCAGTGTGTGTGTGTGTGTGTGTGTGTGTGTGTGTATGTGTGTGTGTGTGTGCAAAATGTCCCCACAAAGATGGCAATATACATTTTTGGTCCCCATGAGGAAAACATCTTATAAATCACACTGTGTGTGTGTGTGTGTGTGTGTGTGTGTGTGTGTGTGTGTGTGTGTGATGGGTAGGTTTAGGGTCAGGGCAGTGTGTGTGTGTGTGTGTGTGTGTGTGTGTGTGTGTGTGTGTGTGTGTGTGTGTGTGTGTGTGTGTGTGTGTGTGATGGGTAGGTTTAGGGGCAGGGGCAGTGTGTGTGTGTGTGTGTGTGTGTGTGTGTGTGTGTGTGTGTGTGTGTGTGTGTGTGTGTGTGTGTGTGTGTGTGTGTGTGTGTGTGTGTGTGTGTGTGTGTGTGAGTGATGGGTAGGTTTAGGGTCAGGGGCAGTGTGTGTGTGTGTGTGTGTGTGTGTGTGTGTGTGTGTGTGTGTGTGTGTGTGTGTGTGTGTTTAGGCAGGGCTGTGTGTGTGTGTGTGTGTGTGTGTGTGTGTGTGTGTGTGTGTGTGTATGTGTGTGTGTGTGTGTGTGTGTGTGTGTGTGTGTGTGTGTGTGTGTGTGTGTGTGTGTGTGTGTGTGTGTGAGTGATGTGTGTGTCAGGGCAGTGTGTGTGTGTGTGTGTGTGTGTGTGTGTGTGTGTGTGTGTGTGTGTGTGTGTGTGTGTGTGTGTGTGATGGGTAGGTTTAGGGGCAGTGTAGGGGGATAGCATGTACAGTTTGTACGGTATACAAACTATTACGTCTATGGAGAGTCCCCACAAAGATAGTGAACCAGACGTGTGTGTGTGTGTGATTGTGTTTGAGTGTGTGATTGTGTGTATGAATGTGTGTTTGCATGTGATTGTGTGTGTGTGTGTGCGTGTGTGTGAATGAGTGTGTGTGTGTGTGTGTGAGTGTGTGAATTATTGTGAGTGTGTGTGAATTAGTTTGAGTGTGTGTGAATTAGTGTGAGTGTGTGTGAATTAGTGTGAGTGTGTGTGAATTAGTGTGAGTGTGTGTGAATTAGTGTGAGTGTGTGTGGTCGGTGTGTGTTTGATGGGACTCTATGATGTGAATGTTCTTCTGTTTCCTCTGTATCAGCAGCTTCACACTGAGAGAAGGTCAGTTATGGCGCTCTCGTTCTGCTCGGCTGCGCTGAGGGTGTTTAATTCCTGCTCTCCCATTTAAAAACGACCAGCACGCTTCCAGCTATTGTGAAACAGGATACGAGAGCTGCTCCCAAACTTCCTGCTTTCTATGGCAACTGGCACAGACGCTGCCATCGAGAGTCCCGCTGAAGCGCCATCCCAGTCCAAACCTCCGACCGCAACACAGACAGGAGTCACGTGTATTTTGTTCTCATCTGATAGTGTCAGTGCAGTCAATAAGCAATAATATTACTGAATATTAATTGTCTTTTTAACCCCAACTGAACAAGCCACAGTGGCAAGAAGCCAGAACTCCATCAAGAAGTGATTTGCAGTGATCTCTGAGATACACACACTCATGTGGATGAACTCACACACACTCTGCGGCTTCATCTGGCCCTCCGTCCTCACTGGGGTTTGACACAGCGCTCAAAAGTGACGCTGAATTTACAAACAGTTCAATGTTTCACTGCTGACTGAAATTCGGCCAAATCAAGCAAAACGACTGTTCAAATTTCATATTCTCAAAGACCCTTTGAACGCGTTTATTTTATTATTTTTTTTCCTCCAGAAAATGACTGACCTCAGTTTAGTCTGTCTGTTTCCCCACTGACATGATTCACTCTGACAACACACACACTCATTCACACACTCATTCACACACACACACACACACACACACACACACACACACACACACACACACACACACACATGTTGTGTTTCCATGTTTTATGGGGACATTCCATAGGCGTAATGCATTTTATACTGTACAAACCGTATTTTCTATCCCCCTACACTTCCCCTGCCCCTAAACCTACCCATCACAGGAGACATGCTGCATTTTTACTTTTCAAAAACATCACTTAGTGTGATTTATAAGATGTTTTCCTCATGGGGACCAAAAAATGTCCCCACAAGGACAAAAATTTGGATATTGCCATCTTTGTGGGGACATTTTGTCCCCATACCGTAGGGATTACCAGTCCACACACACACACACACACACACACACACACACACACACACACACACACACACACACACACACACACACACACACACACACACACACACACACACACACACACACACACACACACTGCCCCTAAACCTACCCATCACACACACACACACACACACACACACACACACACACTGCCCCTAAACCTACCCATCACACACACACACACACACACACACACACACACACACACACACACACACACACACACACACACACACACACACTGCCCCTAAACCTACCCATCACAGGAGACATGCTGCATTTTACTTTTTCAAAAACATCACTTAGTGTGATTTATGACATGTTTTCCTCATGGGGAACAAAAAATGTCCCCACAAGGACAAGGATTTCAGATATTGCCATCTTTGTGGGGCAATACACACACACACACACACACACACACACACACACACACACTTGCACCTAATTTATGTGCATTTGGCAGATGCCTTTATCCCAAACAATTTACACAGCATCCAACACACACATCTGATCAGTTCATGCGTTTAGCTTCGGTTTAAGGTACTTCTCTGACATCAAACATATTTTTACACTTGAATTGCCAAAGCAATAGCAGCGTACAATTAAAATGTAAATGATGCCAAACAACATTGACTGGCAACTGAAACCAGGTCCTTGCCACTGTTACTGCATGAATCTGCTCCACAAACACACATGCTTTTGGCCTAATCCTAAATCTGCATTGCATACTTTTAACAGACAAGCCAATCCCAGAATACACTGCAAAAACCTCAGTGGAAAAATGACGGATGAGGTGAGAGAAATGATTACTTCTTATTTATTTCAAAACAACAGGTACAGATGAAAATATAGCATGTTTTGTGTGTGTGTGAATTGAATTGCCAAAAGTTTTGGGACGCCTGCCTTTACATGAACTTTAATCCCATTCTTAATCCGTAGGGGTTCATATGAACATTCGAGAAGATCATAATAGGAGAGCTGCGTAAGGAAGTGGAGCTATCATTAGATCAATATCAATATGCATATAAAAGTAATCGTGGTACTAACGACGCGGTCTCCACATTAACACATCTTGTCTTTAAGCATCTGGAGAGTCCAACTTCTTACGCTAGGTTGCTTTTTATTGATTTTAGTTCTCCGTTTAACTCAATTCAACCACATAAATTGTTGGAGAAACTAGTTAATTTTCGAGTTAATCCTTTTATAATTAACTGGTATTATTCCTTTTTAACAAACAGGATGCAACAGGTGGAATTAAATTCAGTGTTATCAGATGTTGCAATAAGCAGTACAGGGGCTCCGCAAGGGTGTGTAAGTTCGCCACTTTTGTTCACTCTTTATACAAATGACTGCGTTAGTCAGCAGTCAAATCAATTTATTATGAAATTTTCAGATGACACTGTATTATTGCACCTGTTGACGAGATCAACGATCTTAAAATTGCCATAGAGGGCTTGTGGGCTGGTGTGATGACCATTATTTACAGACTGAAGAGGTGATCATAGACCCTAGATCAGTGGGGGATAGGAGCTCTGTTATGGTTCATGGTGAGGTTATCAAACCGGTTGCTTCTTATAAATATTTGGGGGTCCACATTGACAGTGAGCTTAAATGGCACATACACGTGTCAAGTGTGTGCACAAGGGTCCATCAGCGCCTACATTTTCTAAAGAGATTAAGATTATTTGGGGTGACCAGTAATATAATGTTAATTTTTTATAAAGCAACGATAGAGTCTGATTTAAGATATGGAATCATTATTTGGTACGGCAGCTTAACAGTAAAATTGCGAGCTCAAATAAATAACTTGTTGAAAGTGGCAGGAAAAATTATGGGGGTACAGACAATCAGCTCTTTACAAGATATTTTTGAGCTTTGCACGATCCAGCAGGCCAATGGGATTCTATCGGGACTCTTCACATGTGTTGCACCCCGAGTATGTGCTGATGATCTGGTCGGAGGTACAGGGTTCCACTATGCAGACATAATCGATTTAAATACTCATGTATCCCATTGTCTGTTAAATTAATTAATGAACAATTGCAGCAGAATGTTAAGATAAATGCAATTGATATAACAAGTAATTTAGGGATGTGTTGAGGGTTTATTCATTAATTTTTTTAATTACTTTTATGGTATGTATTGTTTTTTATGCTACAGGGTTACAGGATCAGAAATGTTGTTAATATTGTGTGTATATGTGTTGTGTGTTAAATGTTGCAGCAGTTCTCTAATCTAAAACAAATTTCTCCTAAGGGATACAATAAATGACACCTTGACCTTGAGTCTGTCCAACCCTTTGCAGCTCTAACAGCTTCAGCTCTTCTGGGAAGGCTTTCCACAAGGTTTAGGAGTGTGTTTATGGGAATGTTTGACCATTCTTCTAGAAGTGCATTTGTGAGGTCAGGCACTGATGTTGGACGAGAAGGCCTGGCTCGCAGTCTCCGCTCTAATTCATCCCAAAGGTGTTCTATCGGGATGAGGTCAGGACTCTGTGCAGGCCAGTCAAGTTCCTCCACACCAAACTCACTCATCCATGTCTTTATGGACCGACGCTTTGTGCACTGGAGCGCAGTCATGTTGGGACAGGAAGAGGCCGTCCCCAAACTGATCCCACAAAGTTGGGAGCATGAAATTGTCCAAGATATCTTGGTGAAGCATTAAGAGTTCCTTTCACTGGAACTAAGGGGCCAAGCTCAACCCCCTCAGCATGCGCTGACCCTGCTCTGTGATTTGACTCCATGGCTGAGTTGCTGTTGTTCCCAATCGCTTCTTCTTTGTTATAATCCCACTAACAGTTGAGCGTGGAATATTTAGTAGTGAGGAAATGTCAGGAATGGACTTATTGCACAGGTGGCAACCTATCCCGGTCCCACGCTTGAGTTCACTGAGCTCCTGAGAGCGACCCATTCTTTCACAAATGTGTGTAGAAGCGTCTGCAGGCCTAGTGCTTGATTTACACACCTGTGGCCATGAAGGGATTGAACACCTGAACTCAGGGATTGGGAGGGGAGTCCCAATACTGTGTATATGTGTGCTTTCTGTTTATGCAAATTTACAGATTGCTTCGGGTTCGGATGTTGCCGTTCACACAGAACGCATTTGTGTGCGGTGTTTTAGCATTGATTTTTAATGTAAACATGCACTAGATGTGTTTTGATGGTTTGACTGTTGCACTCGGCATTCTAAAACGCGGCGCTCAAGTTCAAAGAGGTTCCACAATTTACCGTTGAGCACCTCACGGGGTATCAGCGCGCAAATCAAAGAAAGCGGCACAATGCGGGGAAGAGCTTCAGTCCAAAGAAAGCAGAGCGTGAGGCGGGAATCCGAACCAGGTGCTGGAATTGGAGGCGCTTCATAGGCGAGTGTGCGCTCGTAGCTGGAGGTGTTCGGGTCGGGATGCACCAATGGCCGGCTGGATGCACTTTATCTCACGCAAAATCAAACATGCAAGAGTTTATTCAACTCTCCTGTGAATCGGAGAACTTGATGGTTTGTTAAGGCTGCAGGGCATTTAAAGGCTCGAGCCAAATCCTTCATTTTAGTATTGTCCACAGTGCAGAACATTTTCTTTGGCTTCACAATTGACATGAATCATGATAAAAAACAAAACATAAAAACCACAATAAATAACATTTATTAATTTAGCATATAGGCTATATTCTTAACAAATATGCATGCATTCTGTCCATCAAAAACATCCAACGAATCACAAGAGGAATTTGAGATAGAGTTTATAAGACTAAAATGGCAAAATCTTAGATGGAATCCAAAACTTATTTCTCATAGATATAAAGTCCTGCCCTAGGTTAAATGTTGTGTTTCACTTGTAAATATGAGGTATTAGTAAAGTAAAATGTATCTTGAATGCTGTTTGTGCTGATGTCGTCTCTGTTGTCATTCAGATTTCAGAGTAAAGCTGTAATTTAGGACCCACCTCAGCGTCTGATACAGCGGGATCTCCTGACACTGAGATTGGGATTGGGTTTCGTTCATTAAAAGGCATGTGTGAGCGAGAGAGATGCAGAAAGAGCACGAGAGAGAGAGGCTTTTATGAGGATACTGTCATGTGAATCTCTGTAAAGTGTTTCCAGCTGTGGACTCTCAGGTTGGGCTCCAGAACTGTGATGAAGGCTTTGGACCGCAGTGTGTGGCCTCAAACAAAAGCAACAGAACCGAGAGAGAAGAACCGCTCAAATACCCCCAATATTAAACGCCAGGCGCAAAAGACACCGGCGTGTTTTTCTGCTCTCGCCTCAGTCTTCATCTGCTGACCTTCTGAAAATACAGGAAATCTCATGAAGGATGAGAGACGGAATATGACAGGAGCTCAGAATCGCACGGTTCATCCGTCGGACAGTCGCACAGTCTGCTGTAGCTGAAAGTCAATAAAAACAAGCCGTCTCTGTTATGTGAGAAATGGAGCCCTTGAAATAAAAACCTTCTTTAATACACGCAAACACATTCAAAAGGTGTGTGTATTTGAACTGCACATAACATTTCCATCCATTTGGATTACTAATAAACTTAATGTGATTCATATTTGTCATACATAAATACCATACATAAACTCAATGTTTTAAATGCACAATAGCCAGGTTCATATATTTATAATCAATCAACCAATCACTAAACATGACACACACTAAACATGACAGAAACTGTTCAGCCTTTTATGATGGAGAGACTCAAAAAGAAGAGAACATGTAGAATGAGATGGGGCGTTTCTGAATGGTTAGTTGATGAATTTATGAGTTAACCATCTTCAGGCATTGATTAGTATATTCTGTCATGATAATCTATAAAGCGCTGGTTCGTGTGTTCGTACTGTATCAATAAATGTGAAAGACGGATGACAGCTTGAGCGAATGTGCTCGACTACATCAACTCTTCCTCTTCTCCACATGTTCCCGGGGGCGGGGTTTATGTAAATGTTAGGGTTACTGATGTCAACTCATTGTAGTCCCTACCAGCCGTTTGTTGTAGTCCTTAAAAAGAGATTTCTGTAAAAGAAAATATCTCCCTTTGCTTTGAACTTTGAGTGTCGTAACTTTCCAGATGTTGTTTCTGCTCAAACAGCGACATTACACACTCACTACAGTTTAACAAGTCAAATCATAGTCAACAACTTTAACTAATTAAATCCCAGCTGACAGGGAACATTCAGGAAAGGTTCTCTCAAAGTAATGAACAAACATTCTTCCACTAACGGTAATAGAACAGTTATCTGGTCTTTAATAATGTTCTCAAAACATTAGCACAAAAACATTATTAGATACATCGCTCATGGAACGCTTTTATGAAATATTTGTCTAAGGTTTTTTACATGTTACTTTTTGTTTCGGAACGTTCAGAACATTTAAACATTCAAGTGACGTAATGTTTGCAAAATGGAATGTTCAATTACCATAACCAAGAAATGCTTTTAGAAACTGAATGTTTGGAACATTCTGAGAACTTTAGAGAAATAAAGTTTTCATAACTTAATGGGAACAGAACAGATTTATGCTGATTCTAAGCCATTTAAATAAATGCATTTTGAAAATATGATTATTTAATTAAAATTAATTAGATGCAACTAGTTAATAACAAACTAAGAATCACAAAAATCTGACTTGTTTAATGTATGACTGAGAAATATGTATCAGATTAAGTTTATTATTTTATGTTATAACTGTTTAATCCAAAGGTATGGATGCAATTCAAATACATACACTTTAAATTGAGGCATAAATATATATATATATATATATATATATATATATATATATATATATATATATATATATATATATATATATATGTGTGTGTGTGTATAATGGTCTTATTGTGCATTATTTATGATGTGTCTTATGTGGAGTATTGTTTTGATGTTCAGAAATGGCTGCAGATTTGACACACATACTGGAAGAAAAAAAGTCTCAATTATTCACAGAAACACTCATTTCCCCAAACGAACTGAATTGAGGCTATGTGTGTGAGGGAAGGGCACACACACACACACACACACACACAGGTCACGCGCTGCCAGCCCACGGTTTCCCCGCGCCGTTCTGGATGGAAATCACTATTAGCTCATATTTGGCATTTTAATGTCTGTGTGACATCAACAGTGACCAAAGAAAACACTCGCAGTTGAGAAAAGAATTACAGCGTATTATTATAACCTTCCTTTCTGGAACTGCTGATTATAAATTGGACTTACATGAATTAAGGCATGTAATGACAACAAAGCTGAACCCGCAGGACAGAACAAAGCAGGCGGCCTGTTTTTCTTTGCCTTTTTTAACGGAGCTGAAATGTGAGTTTTGTTTTGAGAGCGTGTGGGAGAAGAGAGCTCTGAAGGACAGGCTTGAACTCTGAGGCGTAAAAGGTGACGAGGAGGGTGAGATGTCTGGAAGAGTGTTGAATTCTGGGACAGGTTGAGCAACATCTGACCACATTTAACTTCTCCATCCACGCGGTCAATCTAACTGTCGTTTTACATGCAATCTTAAAAATAAAGCGGTAACTACTTTAGATTGCAGCAGGAAAATTTACAAATTATTTATATTGTAAGTATGTTTTTAATTAAGAGGTAATTATCAGTGTAGTTACAGGGTTGTAAAATTAAATAGTTTGTTCTCTTCTTGTTTCAAGCACGACAATAGGTAAGTGAAATTAACCGGTTTCGCTCTGTTGTTGGTTCTCATTTCATGAGTGCCAAAGGCAGCCTCTTGTCTCTATCTCCCCAGCCTGTTGCAGGTGCGCATGACCAGGTGGGTAAAACAAAACCGGTTCCCTCTTCTGTAGGTACAGGTGTGAGGCAGATCGTACCAGCCGGCCTTGTTCTCTGCTCATGTAGCCAGAGGGTGCGTGAATTCACGACAGTGTTCTTGTTCTCTGCTTCATGCAGTTACAGGGTAAGCAGGAATCATGCCTGTACCAGCAGTGTTGTTCTCCTCTTGTTTCATGGCAGCAGTGTGACACAGGCTGTAACCAGTGGTCTTGTTCCTTTCCTGTAGTTACAGGCAAGTGTGAATCTACAGGCTGAAACAAGAGGGGAACAAACACCACTTTAATTTACAGTCCGTAGATTCATACTTACCCTGTAACTACACGACACAAGAGGGGAACAAGAACCACTTTAATTTACAGCCCGTGAGATTCACACTCTACCCTGTATCTACCCTAAACAAGAGGGGAACAAGACCCACTAATTTATTTATGGTGAGATTTGTATTTACCCTGTAACTACATGAAACAAGAGGGGAACAAGAACCACTTTAATTTACAGCCCGTAGATTCACACTTACCCTGTAACTACACGAAACAAGAGGGAACAAGAACCACTTTAATTTACAGCTCGTTGATTCACACTTACCCTGTAACTACACGAAACAAGAGGGGAACAAGAACCACTTTAATTTACAGCCCGTAGATTCACACTTACCCTGTAACTACACGAAACAAGAGGGGAACAAGAACCACTTTAATTTACAGCCCATAGATTCACACTTACCCTGTAACTACACGAAACAAGAGGGAACAAGAACAACTTTAATTTACAGCTTTCAGATTCACACTTACCCTGTAACTACATGAAACAAGAGGGGGAAAAGCACCACTTTAATTTACAGGCCGCAGATTCGTACTTACCCTGTAACTACATGAAACAAGAGGGGAACAAGCACCACTTTAATTTACAGCCCGTAGATTCACACTTACCCTGTAACTACATGAAACAAGAGGGGAACAAGAACCACTTTAATTTAAAGGCCGCAGATTCGTACTTACCCTGTAACTACATGAAACAAGAGGGGAACAAACACCACTTTAATTTACAGGTTGAGATTCACACTTACCCTGTAACTACACGACAGAAGAGGGGAACAAGAACCACTTTAATTTACAGCCCGCAGATTCATACTTACCCTGTAACTACATAAAACAAGAGGGGAACAATAACCACTTTAATTTACAGGCCGCAGATTCATACTTACCCTGTAACTACATGAAACAAGAGGGGTACAAGCACCACTTTAATTTATAGGCCGTAGATTAATTCTTACCCTGTAACTACACGAAACAAGAGGGGAACAAGAACCACTTTAATTTACAGCCCGTAGATTCACACTTACACTGTATCTACCCGAAACAAGAGGGGAATAAGAGCCACTTTAATTTATAGGCCGCAGATTTGTACTTACCCTGTAACTACATGAAACAAGAGGGGAACAAGAACCACTTTAATTTACAGCCCGTAGATTCACACTTACCCTGTATCTACCCGAAACAAGAGGGGAACAAGAGCCACTTTAATTTATAGGCCGCAGATTTGTATTTACCCTGTAACTACATGAAACAAGAGGGGAACAAACACCACTTTAATTTACAGTCCGTAGATTCATACTTACCCTGTAACTACACGACACAAGAGGGGAACAAGAACCACTTTAATTTACAGCCCGCAGATTCACACTTACCCTGTAACTACATAAAACAAGAGGGGAACAAGAACCACTTTAATTTACAGCCCGTAGATTCACACTTACCCTGTAACTACACGAAACAAGAGGGGAACAAGAACCACTTTAATTTACAGCCCGTAGATTCACACTTACCCTGTAACTACACGAAACAAGAGGGAACAAGAACAACTTTAATTTACAGCTTTCAGATTCACACTTACCCTGTAACTACATGAAACAAGAGGGGAACAAGCACCACTTTAATTTACAGCCCGTAGATTCACGCTTACCCTGTAACTACACAAAACAAGAGGGGAACAAGAACCACTTTAATTTACAGCCCGTAGATTCACACTTTCCCTGTAACTACACGAAACAAGAGGGGAACAAGAGCCAATTTAATTTACAGCCCGTAGATTCACACTTACCCTGTATCTACCCGAAACAAGAGGGGAACAAGAGCCAGTTTAATTTATAGGCCGCAGATTCGTACTTACCCTGTAAGTACATGAAACAAGAGGGGAACAAGAACCACTTTAATTTACAGCCCGTAGATTCACACTTTCCCTGTAACTACACGAAACAAGAGCGGAACAATAACCACTTTAATTTACAGGCCGCAGATTCATACTTACCCTGTAACTACATGAAACAAGAGGGTTACAAGCACCACTTTAATTTATAGGCCGTAGATTCATTCTTACCCTGTAACTACACGAAACAAGAGGGGAACAAGAACCACTTTAATTTACAGCCCGTAGATTCACACTTACCCTGTATCTACCCGAAACAAGAGGGGAACAAGAGCCACTTTAATTTATAGGCCGCAGATATGTACTTACCCTGTAACTACATGAAACAACAGGGGAACAAACACCACTTTAATGTACAGTCCGTAGATTCATACTTACCCTGTAACTACACGACACAAGAGGGGAACAAGAACCACTTTAATTTACAGCCCGCAGATTCACACTTACCCTGTAACTACATAAAACAAGAGGGGAACAAGAACCACTTTAATTTACAGCCCGTAGATTCACACTTACCCTGTAACTACACGAAACAAGAGGGGAACAAGAACCACTTTAATTTACAGCCCGTAGATTCACACTTACCCTGTAACTACACGAAACAAGAGGGAACAAGAACAACTTTAATTTACAGCTTTCAGATTCACACTTACCCTGTAACTACATGAAACAAGAGGGGGAAAAGCACCACTTTAATTTACAGGCCGCAGATTCGTACTTACCCTGTAACTACATGAAACAAGAGGGGAACAAGCACCACTTTAATTTACAGCCCGTAGATTCACGCTTACCCTGTAACTACACAAAACAAGAGGGGAACAAGAACCACTTTAATTTACAGCCCGTAGATTCACACTTTCCCTCTAACTACACGAAACAAGAGGGGAACAAGAGCCACTTTAATTTACAGCCCGTAGATTCACACTTACCCTGTATCTACCCGAAACAAGAGGGAAACAAGAGCCACTTTAATTTATAGGCCGCAGATTCATACTTACCCTGTAAGTACATGAAACAAGAGGGGAACAAACACCACTTTAATTTACAGGTTGAGATTCACACTTACCCTGTAACTACACGACACAAGAGGGGAACAAGAACCACTTTAATTTACAGCCCGCAGATTCATACTTACCCTGTAACTACATAAAACAAGAGGGGAACAATAACTACTTTAATTTACAGGCCGCAGACTCATACTTACCCTGTAACTACATGAAACAAGAGGGGTACAAGCACCACTTTAATTTACAGCCCCCAGATTCACACTTACCCTGTAACTACACAAAACAAGAGGGGAACAAGAGCCACTTTAATTTACAGCCCGTAGATTCACACTTTCCCTCTAACTACACGAAACAAGAGGGGAACAAGAGCCACTTTAATTTACAGCCCGTAGATTCACACTTACCCTGTATCTACCCGAAACAAGAGGGAAACAAGAGCCACTTTAATTTATAGGCCGCAGATTCATACTTACCCTGTAAGTACATGAAACAAGAGGGGAACAAACACCACTTTAATTTACAGGTTGAGATTCACACTTACCCTGTAACTACACGACACAAGAGGGGAACAAGAACCACTTTAATTTACAGGCCGCAGATTCATACTTACCCTGTAACTACATAAAACAAGAGGGAAACAAGAACCACTTTAATTTACAGCCCGCAGATTCACACTTACCCTGTAACTACATGAAACAAGAGGGGTACAAGCACATGAAACAAGAGGGGTACAAGTAGGGCTGGGCGATATGGAGCAAAAAATATATCTCAATATATTTTTCTATATCTCGATATACGATATATATCTCGATATCTTTGCAGGAAAAATAACCCCCCAAAAACTACTGCAAAAACAAATATGCCAAATACCACAATCTTTTTTTATTGAAGTGCAAATGTAGGAACAAAGTGCATTTGCAACATTTAAAAAAAAAATATATATATATATATCTGTATACAAAAATAATAATTTAACAATAAAATAAAGGAAGAAATAATACCTATTGCCTTCTTTTCATTCAAAAATAAAACTCAACTCGAGGTAGGCAGAGCAGGAACAAAGTGCTTCTGCGATATTTTAAGATAAAACAATATCCCTGATTACATAATAATTTAACTAAAATTAAAGAAAAAGTTAGTGGGTTTAGTGGCCGGGATCCTTAAGGCCGCAACATACTCCGCAAGAACCAAGAAAAAGTTCCAGTTCCCAGGGCTGCGAGAACAAATGGATGTCATTTCGCTCGGAGCCATGGTTTGGGAGTTCTCGCAGCTCGTTCTCGAAACATCGCCTGAGCAGAACTTTTTTCTTGTGGGTGTCCGAGAACTGTCAGAGATTTAAAGTGGGCGGGGTTTAACAGAGAAACGGAGATGTTCGGCACCTGCTGTTATCGTGAAGTATGTAATGTCCTGGCCAGAACGAACTTTGTTCTTGTTCTTGCCACCTCGAGAAAACGAACAAATTTCTCTGTTCTTGCGGAGTATGTTGCGGCCTTTAGTCTGTTGCACTCCTCGTATGCGAGCTTGTGCCTCGTCTGTAAATGGTGGAAAAGGTTTGTGGTGCTAGCTTTGGTTGGCACCAACTTTCGGCATTCACGGCAGTGGACATCTGTCTGCTGTTAGTCCGACGCCTTAAAACCAAAGTATCTCCATTTAATGTAGCCAATTGTCCTTTTTTATAGACGAGCTCTGTCGCCTCCGGGCTGATTGCAAACGTCGCCATGTTCAATGAGACAACACGCGAGGGGAGGGGGAACAAAAGCAAGATGGCGGGGCGGCGGGAGTGCGAGCACAGCACAGAGAAGGCAAACAAGCAAAGAGGCGGAACCAGAATTAAATATAAACAATATATTGATATATACGATATGTCAAAATCCATATTGTGTTTAAAAAATATCTCGATATATTAAATATATTTTAAATATACAAGCACCACTTCAATTTACAGGTCGCAGATTCACACTTACCTCTGTAACTACATGAAACAAGAGAGTACAAGCACCACTTCAATTTACAGGCCGCAGATTCACACTTACCCTGTAACTACATGAAACAAGAGGGGTACAAGCACCACTTTAATTTACAGCCCGCAGATTCACACTTACCCTGTAACTGCACGAAACAAGAGGGAACAAGAACCACTTTAATTTACAGCTTTCAGATTCACACTTACCCTGTAACTACATGAAACAAGAGGGGAACAAGAGCCACTTTAATTTACAGCCTGTAGATTCACACTTACCCTGTAACTACATGAAACAAGAGGGGGACAAGCACCACTTTAATTTACAGGCCGCAGATTCGTACTTACCCTGTAACTACATGAAACAAGAAGGGAACAAGCACCACTTTAATTTACAGCCCGTAGATTCACACTTACCCTGTAACTACACGAAACAAGAGGGGAACAAGAGCCACTTTAATTTACAGCCCGTAGATTCACACTTACTCTGTATCTACCCGAAACAAGAGGGGAACTAGAGCCACTTTAATTTATAGGCCGCAGATTCGTACTTACCCTGTAACTACATGAAACAAGAGGGGAACAAGAACCACTTTAATTTACAGGTTGAGATTCACACTTACCTGTAACTACACGACACAAGAGGGGAACAAGAACCACTTTAATTTACAGCCCACAGATTCAAACTTACCCTGTAACTACATAAAACAAGAGGGGAACAAGAACCACTTTAATTTACAGCCCGCAAATTTATACTTACCCTGTAAGTACATAAAACAAGAGGGAAACAAGAACCACTTTAATTTACAGCCCGCAGATTCGTACTTACCCTGTAACTACATGAAACAAGAGGGGAACAAGAACCACTTTAATTTACAGCACACAGATTTGCACTTACCCTGTAACTACATGAAACAAGACGGGAACAAGCACCACTTTAGTTTACAGTCCGCAGATTCATACTTACCCTGTAACTACATAAAACAAGAGGGGAACAAGAACCACTTTAATTTACAGCACGCAGATTCACACTTACCCTGTAACTACATGAAACAAGAGGAGAACAAGCACCACTTTAATTTACAGGCCGTAGATTCACACTTACCCTGTAACTACATAAAACAAGAGGGGAACAAGAACCACTTTAATTTACAGCACGCAGATTCACACTTACCCTGTAACTACATGAAACAAGAGGAGAACAAGCACCACTTTAATTTACAGGCCGCAGATTCACACTTACCCTGTAACTACATGAAACAAGAGGAACAAGAACCACTTTAATTTACAGCAGATTCACACTTACCCTGTAACTACATGAAACAAGAGGAGAACAAGCACCACTTTAATTTACAGGCCGCAGATTCACACTTACCCTGTAACTACATAAAACAAGAGGGGAACAAGCACCACTTTAATTTATAGGCCGCAGATTTGTATTTACCCTGTAACTACATGAAACAAGAGGGGAACAAGCACCACTTTAATTTACAGCCCGTAGATTCACACTTACCCTGTAACTACATGAAACAAGAGGGGAACAAGAACCACTTTAATTTACAGCCCGTAGATTCACACTTACCCTGTAACTACATGAAACAAGAGGGGAACAAGCACCACTTTAATTTACAGCCCGTAGATTCACACTTACCCTGTAACTACATGAAACAAGAGGGGAACTAGCACCACTTTAATTTACAGCCTGTAGATTCACACTTACCCTGTAACTACACGAAACAAGAGGGGAACTAGCACCACTTTAATTTACAGTCCGTAGATTCACACTTACCCTGTATCTACCCGAAACTAGAGGGAACAAGAACCACTTTAATTTACAGCCCGCAGATTCATACTTACCCTGTAACTACCCGAAACAAGAGGGGAACAAACACCACTTTAATTTATAGGCCGCAGATTTGTACTTACCCTGTAACTACACGACACAAGAGGGGAACAAACACCACTTTAATTTACAGTCCGTAGATTCACACTTACCCTGTAACTACATGAAACAAGAGGGGAACAATAACCACTTTAATTTACAGCCCGCAGATTCACACTTACCCTGTAACTACATGAAACAATAGGGGAACAAGAACCACTTTAATTTACAGCCCGCAGATTCATACTTACCCTGTAACTACATGAAACAAGAGGGGAACAAGAACCACTTTAATTTATAGGCCGCAGATTCATACTTACCCTGTAACTACATGAAACAAGAGGGGAACAAGAACCACTTTAATTTATAGGCCGCAGATTCATACTTACCCTGTAACTACATGAAACAACAATTACCCCTTAATTTAAAAGTACTTCCAGTATAAATAATTTGTCAATTTGTCAATAACCGATCACTGAAAGTTTCTTTGAGGAACCAAATATGTTTCATTCAATGTGAAAATCCTGTTCTGTAACCGTTATTTTAAAGAATGTATTCACAGTAACAATGCCCTATTCTTTTAGAAAAGATGATTCTACACTTTCAAAACCTTCATGTGTCTTTAGGATGTTTTTACATATGCAACAGGAACACATTTGGAACACACACAGACAGACACGCACGCACGCACGCTCTCATGTTGTGTTTCCATGTTTTATGGGGACATTCCATAGGCGTAATGCATTTTATACTGTACAAACCGTATTTCCTATCCCCCTACACTGTCCCTGCCCCTAAACCTACCCATCACACACACACACACACACACACACACACACACACACACACACACACACACACACACACACACACACACACACACACACACTGCCCCTGCCCCTGCCCCTAAACCTACCCATCACAGGAGACATGCTGCATTTTTACTTTTTCAAAAAACATCACTTAGTGTGATTTATGACCTCGTTTCCTCTTGGGGACCAAACAATGTCCTCACAAGGACAAGGATTTCGGATATTGCCATCTTTGTGGGGACATTTTGTTCCCATACCGTAGGGATTACCAGGACGCACGCACACACACACACACACACACACACACACAAATATATATACACACTCACACACACAGTAACCAAAACAACAGCACATGTGGACGTGAAACGAGAAAGAAAATATTTATCCCTTGTTTAATTAAGCAGCAATTTTACTATAAAATGAAGCGTTTCAATCATAATTTAAACAAACATGAAGCTAATAATATTCAGATTCATGAACGCAGACGTTTCTAAAAATGAAAGCGACACAGAAATAGCAACAATATGGAAGCAATTGACGCTAATTAAACTTTTTTTTTAAGCATTTGAATTGTGGATGTGTTTTCCCCTTTACAGTCTGTGATCAAAGCTCTCTCTCTCTCTCTCTCTCTCTCTCTCACTCTCTCTTTCTCTCCGAGGCCATGCAGACGCCCGGGGTCTATACCAACACAATTAACACAATTTACAAGAGCCCATGAGTGTTCTTCAGTCACTTCACCCATTAAAGTGAAGATCCTCTCACTTCTGAAGGGCTTTTATTACCCAAACGGCCACGGTTTGTTAGAGATGCTGTTAACTTCACACAGCTGTCAAGAATGACTGAATGAGACATTTTACAGGCTCTCTCCCTCTCATACACACAGCTGTCACACGCAGAAATGTTTCACACACTAGATATGACTGATATTCATAAACATGGAATGATTTCCTTTATTTACATCATTTTCAGTAATGACATTTATGGAGATACAAGGTAATAATTTGTTTCTATGAGATGTTATAACGTTTAAATGATAAGCCTATTAAAGTTAAAGTTCCCTTATCTTATTTACTTGGGACTATATTATGGGGAAGCACAGGCGAAGCCCTGCTACTTGGGCGCAGAGATACCACACAACACATGCACAACATACACCGGTATGTTGACGGAAGTTGTGGGATTTCATGTGTTGCGTGATATAACTGCGCCCAAGTAGCAGTGCTTCGCCTGTGCTTCCCCATAATATAGTCCCATGTCAATATCTGCCTAGGAAATCGCCTAGTCTTAATCTGCATCGCTATTACTCGTTGTGAATACGCAGGCCACAAGAAGTAATTAGGTGAGGTTTTTTTTGTTTTTTGGATCCCTTTACTCGGGTCATGCTAGCTGGCAACATAAGATTCCATTCATTATGCTAAGCTAAGCTTGCAGCGACCCTGCAAAACTTAAACAATGCATGCACTGAGATAAAAATGCATTTGCCCATATATCTAAATGTAGGAAAGAAGTTGAATAAGCCCTATTTCTAAAGATGGTGGAGTGTTCCTTTAAAAATGTAAGGCAGCAACTGCCTTTCTTTTACAGTGTGTAGTAACTATGTGTAGTAAGGTGTAACTACGTCACCTTGAAATAAAGTGTTACCCAGAAAACCTTTGGGTTTGCTTGTGATAAGAGTGCTGGTGTTTTGTGTGCGGGGTCTGAGAACAGGCTCGAGCATCAATGCCGGCCTTCATGAGCTCACTGCCTGCTAAAATAAGCAGAAGAATCCTTGAGCCGCGTCCATCGTGCTCTCTCGCCGTCTTTGACACATTTTCGTGCGTATTTAAGCAAAGACAAAACATCCTGCACGGTCGACATTCCAGCCTGTGAAACGGGAGAACGTGGAGAATACTCAGGCTCTTGGCAGCGGCTTTAGACAACATTAATTTCCACAATAACATTCATTGGCTAATTGTGCGTCTCTGTCGGTGAGTGGCGTGTTTAGCCGCGGGCTTTTTCCCATGCTCTCGTCTCTTTTCTCCTCCTCTCGTGCATTCATCTGTCACCGGACGGCCGGACTCAAAGGTTTGCTCTTCATGCTAATTGTCTCTCAATAGGATCGTCTCCTCCCACTGCCATAAAGCAGCTCACACACACACACACAATTACACACACACACACAAGCACGACTCGAGCTCACGCGTTGCGTCTGATCCAAGCGCGCTTGCTTCTATCAAACTGACCCAGCCAACAAAAAGAACATTTAGCTAACAGTCACATTTGGTTATGAAAACATAATTTTTCAATTTTCTGTGATCAATGTTGGGGGGCCTCCATGGATTGGGTTTGTTTGTTCTGCACATCCCACAGATGCTCGATTGGATTGAGATCTGGGGAATTTGGAGGCCAAGTCAACACCTCAAACTCGTTGTTGTGCTCCTCAAACCATTCCTGAAGCATTTGTGCTTTGTGTCAGGAGCATTATCCTGCTGGAAGAGCCACAGACACCAGGGAATACCGTTTCCATGAAAGGGTGCACATGGTCTGCACCAATGCTTAGGTAGGTGGGACGTGTCAAAGTAACATCCACATGGATGGCAGGACCCAAGGTTTCCCAGCAGAACATTGCCCAAAGCATCACACTGCCTCCGCCGGCTCGCCTTCTTCCCATAGTGCATCCTTGGTAAGTTTCGTCTGGGCATGAAGAAATATAGAGCTGAGTTTCATCAGCATAACAATGAAAACTAACGCCATGCTTCCTAATAATATCTCCCAGTGGTAGCATATACAGGGTGAAAAGCAACGGTCCTAACACTGAGCCCTGTGGTACTCCATACTGAACTTGTGATCGGTGTGACATCTCTTCATTTACTGCTACAAACTGATAACGGTCAGATAGGTATGATTTAAACCATGCCAATGCAGTTCCACTAATGCCAACATAATTTTCGAGTCTATTCAAAAGAATGTTGTGGTCGATAGTGTCGAATGCAGTGCTAAGATCGAGTAACACTAATAGAGAGATACAACCACGATCAGATGATAAGAGTAAATCATTTGTAACTCTGATGAGAGCAGTCTCAGTACTATGATACGGTCTAAATCCTGACTGAAAATCCTCACAGATGCCATTTCTTTCTAAAAAGGAACATAATTGTGAAGACACTGCCTTTTCAAGTATTTTTGAAAGAAAGGGTAGATTTGAGATTGGCCTGTAATTGACTAATTCTGTAGGATCAAGTTTTTTTAATAAGTGGTTTGATAATACCCAACTTAAAAGTTTTCGGTACATATCCTAATGACAAAGATGAGGGACTTTATTTCCATTTTTTCATATTTTTTTATTATTAGCTATTTACTTTGGGGCCACTTACACAACACCATTTTAAACCAAAAAAGGCTGGAGAACGCAAACCTTGAAACAGATTTTGAAATAGTTTTGAAACAATACCTGCTTCATGTAAACTATAATTTTTTTTTTTTTAAACGTGAATCTGTGAGAACAGGGACAGCATGCACATAAGCTTTACGGTTTTAGTCTATAGGCAAGCACGTTTGACAGAACCGGGCTAATGTGTTCATACTTCCTGGTTCTAGTAAGAACTCGAGCTGCTGCGTTTTGGACCAGCTGGAGTTTGTTTATTAAGCGAGCAGGGCAACCACCCAGTAGAGCATTACAATAATCTAGCCTTGAGCTCATGAACTGTTAAGCATTTTGCATTGAGAGCATATGTTGTATATGTCGAGTTAATTTAAATGTTTTTTGGTCTCTCTCATATAAATGTCCCGTTTGAGTGAGCTCAATACAGGCCGTGCCAAACATTCATATTTATGTATTATGCAGATGCTTTTATACATTGAATTCAATGCTACATTGTATCAGTTCATGTAACGCACTGTAATCCAAGCCTCCTGAAGTCATATATGCACTTTATATGAGGAACAGATTATTATAACAGTCATTATTTACTGATGACATTCAAGAAACAGGTTTGACATCAGATGACATCATTAATCTTGTGACCATTAGTTTTTTTTTTTATTATATTAAAATTTTTGAAAATACCTGTTAAACATGAGAGTATAATTTCTGCTTATACAGAACCTTTTTGGCATCAAAGATTCTTTAAAAATTAAGCTAAGAATTCTATATAGAACCCCTGACCTTCACTGATGAACCAGAAAGACTTCAGATTGAAACTTAATGACTGTCTTTGGTAAATGACAGCGGGACACAATTTAAAGTTCTCTCCTGAACCCCGATGCAGGGAATCTTTGGTCCAGAGAAGCGTCCAGAATCTCTCTGATCACACGCCACGTCTGACTGATGCCACACAAACGTCCTCACACACACGGACAGGAGCTCTGGACGAGACATGTTTGGAACAGGAATTGCCAGGCAGATTGTGGGAATCATACGGACACAGACTTCACAAAGTTCCAGAGAGAATCGAGGGTGTGTGCAAACAGTGTCAAATAACTTTCTGAAACCATCCTGAAAGATGTTCTCTTATAAAAACGTCTAACGAACACGGACACACACACACACACACAACACACACACATGTTGTGTTTCCATGTTTTATGGGGACATTCCATAGGCGTAATGCATTTTATACTGTACAAACCGTATTTTCTATCCCCTACACTGCCCCCTGCCCTAAACCTACCCATCACACACACACACACACACACACACACACACACACACACACACACACACACATGTTGTGTTTCCATGTTTTATGGGGGACATCCATAGGCGTAATGCATTTTATACTGTACAAACCGTATTTTCTATCCCCTACACTGCCCCTGCCCCTAAACCTACCCATCACACACACACACACACACACACACACACACACACATGTTGTGTTTCCATGTTTTATGGGGACATTCCATAGGCGTAATGCATTTTATACTGTACAAACCGTATTTTCTATCCCCTACACTGCCCCTGCCCCTAAACCTACCCATCACAGGAGACACACACACACACACACACACACACACACACACACACACACACACACACACACACACACACACACACACACACACACACACACACACACACACACACACACACACACACACACACACACGACATATTGCCATCTTTGTGGGACATATCATAACATTACCACACACACACACACACACACACACACACACACACACACACACACACACACACACACACACACACACACACACACACACACACACACACACACACACACACACACACACACACACACACACACACACACACATTTACCTT
Source organism: Gobiocypris rarus (assembly GCA_023029165.1). NCBI lineage: Eukaryota > Metazoa > Chordata > Actinopteri > Cypriniformes > Gobionidae > Gobiocypris > Gobiocypris rarus. The sequence goes on from CM040932.1 coordinate 49,175,943, forward strand.
TTGACTTATTAGACTTATTAAACTGAAGGGACGGCGTTCAGTTCCCACACTTCATAAGCTATTGAAGTTACAGAAGAGGGGTTTTATGAAATCGTTAATGTTTTGATTGATGCATTAAGCGACTTTAGGTGATGCATTTTTCATTTATGTAGTGTGTATTGTCTACTTCAGAAGCATTCAAATATTGCAGCGTTAAAAGAAAATTCCAAAGCGTTGAGGAAAATCGATCCCCTTCTATGTAGCATCAGTTTGGTAGGATAGAAATGATTTCATATAATCATTACATTTGGAATGACAATCATATGTGTGTAGGATAAACATTTGATCAAATTATTGATTGTTAAAACACATCTTCACCACAATCTTCCAGAGAAAGTAGCTCGATTGCGCAGGAAAACCGCAGCTTTGGCATGGATGTGACACGCTGGTTTATGGAATGTGTGATTGTTTATTCACAGTCATTTCCTGTAAGTTTGTGCAAAATCAGCTGTGTGTTGCTGCTGTAAACAAAACCCCTCAGGAGCGCATGCAGCTTTTGCTCACTTTCTACAATCTTAATTAAAAAGCGTTAAAAAGCGTTAAATGTCTTGCCAGATGCCAGATGTCTCTATTTTTGAGGAAATCCATTTTGCACCCAAGGGTGCGCTTTCCAAAAGCATCATTGGCCAAATTGGGATGGTTGCTAGGGTGTTGCTATGCGGCTGCTATGGTACTCTGGGTGGTTGCTAGGATGTTGCTATCGTATTCTAAGTGGTTGCTAGGGTAATTTGGGTGTATGCTAGGGTACTTGGCAGGGTTGCTAAGGTGTTGCTATGTGGTTGATAAGGTACTCAGGGTTTTTTATAGGGGGTTGCTATGTGGTTGCTATTGTGCTCTGGGTGGTTGCTATGCTATGGTGTTACTACCAGGTTGCAAGGTTTGGCATTTTCCGAACATTTATAGTTTCAACGAACATTTATAGTTCCAACGCAAACTTGCATTTGCAGCATCGGAGGCTTTGGCTTGTGGCTCTAAATGACAGCAGAGTTTCTAGCTAAATGACATGTGGACTAGATCTGCTCTTGGTCACAGGAGCACAAAACATCATTTAATGACAACTTAAAATCATCAACTTTCTCCATTGAAAGGGACAACTTTAATGTACATTTGATTCTGCTAATCAGCCTTTAAAACTCATGTTTCAATAATTGTGTTTATTCTGCTGAGGCCATCAGCCTGCATGATTTCAACTCATTTTTAAAATAATTGTGTTTAACCCTACAAAACTATATTAACCTAAAAATACCATACTTTGAGATTCTTGGTGGATACTATCTCAGCCTACTTCGCTGGTTGAAGCCTGAGGATTTCCTAGCAGAGAATCTCAGCTGAGGCAGCAAGAAGGACCAAGGTAATGGAGAGGAGTTGGTGTCGCTTTCACAGATCAGAGATATAAAGGGATTTGTTCATGCAACTTCTGAAGCAGCAAGAAAGCAACTTTAAGTCTGTCTGTGGAATGAATTGTGAACAATGTGAACACTCTGATTGACAAATTGACCAGGGAGACACAGGAGCTGAGAAGAAGCTTGCAATTCTCCCAGAAGGACATTGATGATCTAATATGGAAATATGAGAACATTGAGTCAGAGAGAACAATTGCTTCTGCTGAAACCAAAACAATGCAGGGGAAATTGATAGAGATGACTGAGAAAGCTGACTACTTGAAGGGTCAAACAAGAGGGAATAAACTTGTTTTGGATGGCATTCCTCAGGTCCGGAATGAACGCTGGAAGGAGACTGAGGATAAAGTCAAGCGTGTGATCAATGAGAAACATCACCTGGACAGTAGTCAGATGGTGATTGAATGTGCACATAGGACTGGCAATCCATCCAGATATTCTGGAAAGAGACCTAGGCCTATCATAATCAAATTCCTCAGATATAAAGATAAAATGGCTGTTCTGGAAAAGACTAAGGATTTGAAAGGCACCAACATCTTGGTGAATGAGGACTACCCTGAAGCCATCAGGCAAAAGCATAAGGAGCTCATTCCAGCGATGAAAGCTGCCAGAGAACGGGGTGAAATAGCCTACATCCGACATGACAAGCTTATTGTCCATCCCCCTGCCCAAAAGAATAAGGATTAGAAAGGCACCAATGGCCAGGAGCTGGAGTGAGAGACTAGTTCTCTGGTTTCCTTAACTTGTGCTCGTACTGTATTGAACTACATTTTTTTATGGATAGTAGGCCCATTGATGATAAGCATATCCTCCCTGTTTCAAAGGGTCTTGTTATGGCCATTTGAATGTCTGCAGCATCAGAAATAAGGTACTTTAACTTCATTAGAACTTAAAGAAAACACCATTCATATCTTGGCAGTATCGGAGACCTGGATGTTACTGTTCTCGACACAGAGATTCCCATTGATGGCTATAATATTTTTAGAAGGGACAGGAACAAGCATGGGGGTGGCATAGCATTATATTTTAGCGATAACTTCCCGGTAACACTGTGGTTTAGAATCCTTATGGGTTAAAGTGCATCTTCCTCACCTTAAGCCAGTGCTGATCGGCTGCTATAGACCTCCCAGGACTGATGTGCAATATCTGAATGATTTATGTGTGTCAATTGACAGAGTTACAGATGTGAATGGTGATATTTTTTTACTTGGGGATATGAACATAGACTGGTTTGCGAATCAATTTCCAATGAAACAAAAGATAGTTTCATTGCTTGATGCTTGTAATCTATCTCAGATGATTTCTCAACCAACCAGAGTCTTTACTAACAGTGCTGGCCACACTACTGCCACTTGCATATTCCTGAATGCTGCACTAAACCAGTTTCTCGATCTGTGGGTTTTAGTGACCATAACGTCATAGCAATTACCAGGAAAAATAAAAATCCTAAATGTAAGATCAATATACGTAGTACATAAAAGGATGTTCAAGAAGTTTATTCCGGAAAGTTTTTTGCCAGATGTTGGTGATATTGATTGGGCTGATGTGTATGCTGCTGAGGAGCCTGAGGTATCCTTACATATCTTTATGGAAAGTTTGAAGATTGTTGATAGGCATGCCCCTATGAGAAAGTGTATCGTAAAAGCAAGATGTCTATAGCTGAATGAGACAATAAAGAGCCTCATGAAGGAGGACAGATTCAAAAAAGATGGTAAAGAGCTCTGGAAAACCCTTAATGAAATAATGGGGAGACGGACGGCTTCCTTTGTGGAATCAGAAGGCAAGTTTCTGACCAAACCATCTGATATAGCGAATTATTTTAATGATTCCTTCATTAACAAGATCCATGCAATAAGGCAGAATATTGACAATATTGATTAGTTACCTGAAGCACATAAAAAGAATGTGATGTTAGATAAGAGTTGTACTTTCCAGTTTAATAGTGTGGACGAGTGGGAGGTAAGGAAGTTGTTGAAGTCCCTGCCCGAACACAGCTCAGTGGGTACTGACATGCTGGACAGTCTAATACTTGGCCTGGCAGCTGACTGTGTTTGTGGTCCCTTTTGTCAAATATTAAATACATGCTTAATGAAAGGTGTTTTTCCCACTATCTGGAAAGAAGTTAAAATAATTCCCTTACCTAAAGATGGCAGACTAGCACTTACTGGGAAGAACAGTAGATCTATCACTATTCTCCCAGTTCTTAGTAAGCTGATGGAGAGAATAGTTCACTCACAAATACAGGAATACTTTGAATGTAATGGTTTGAACACAGATTTCCAACATGCTTATAGACATAACCGTTCAACTTGTTCCGCCCTTACAGCAAAGACAGATGACTGGCTCAAGGAAATGGATCATTTACAGATGACTGGTGCAGTATTACGTGATTTTAGTGCGGCATTTGACGTCATAGATCACAATCTACTCGTTGGTAAACTAAAATGCTATGGATTTAATCCAAATGCTATCCAATTTATGGAGCGTTATCTCACAAGTAGGACACATCGTGTTTATTATAAGGGCAGCTGCTCTCACTCTAAGATCTTGGACTGCGGGGTCCCGCAGGGGAGCTGCCTGGGACCACTTTTATACGCCAACGATTTACCATCAGTTTTGTGTAAAGCAACTGTACAAATGTATGCTCATGATTCCACATTGTATTATGCTGCAAAAACTGTCAGTGAAGTGGACAATGTTTTATCAGCTGAGTTAAATATGGTATTTGATTGGATGAAACAAAATAAGTTGGTGCTGAACATCTCGAAAACCAAATAAATTATCTTGGGATCCAGTCATAAACGGTCATCTGCACCAAAGATGAGTTTGATCTTGTCTGGGGAACCTATGGAACAGGTAGATCAAATAAAATGACTGGGCACAATAATAGATAGTCAGCTGTCATGGGCGGAACATGTTGATAGCACAGTGAAAAAGATGGGTTGTGGTATCTCTATGGTGAGGAAATGTCTTTCTTATGTCCCTACACACATAGTGGGACAGGTGGCTAAATCTTTAATTTGATGTCACCCGGATTATTGTGCCCCTGTGTGGTCGCAGATGAGGGAAACTGCGATGAATCAAACATCAAATTAAGCAAAATGACATGGAACAAAACTAGTGAAGTCATCATTATGTGCCATGTTCGTCTCGGAGATCTTGAATAGATTAATCAGCAGAATGACTAACGTCATTAACGCCAGTCCTGTATTAAACCAATGTGGTTCAAACGACATAGATTGTGTGACCATGTTACTACGGTTTCAGGAAACAGTTATGACTGGTTGGTTAATTTCTCCAACAATGCATCGTACTATGGTAGTTAACCCTTTAATGAGTTACATCTTCGTACGGGAAAAGCAACAGATTTGAACTTCCTTTCTATAATTTAGTTGGCTCTTCAGTAACAGCCTCAATAAAGCTGCACTGATTCGTTAAACAATTTACAGTGAATGTGCTGTTGACCTTTTTAATTGAATATTACTACAATATGAAAACTACAAAAACTCAAAAGTGAAATATTTGGACTTAGAGTAATGAGTTTTTGTCATTGGAGCATTGAAAGTTGAAAGTCACGCTGTGTTTTTCATATAGACTCATTTCTGTCCACAAAAGGAGCTGTTTATGACTTTTTTAAATAAATATTTTTTTATTCTGTTATTGGCTTTTACATGTATAAATCAGACATTATGTTATAGTTTTATCAAAATAGTGGAAAATACTGATGTTACATAAGTAACAAATGTAAAAAATAAGAAGTTCAATCTTCCGCTGAAAGTAAGAACCTCATTTCCAGCATATGAAAAATATCCATAAAAACACTGATGAACCTTTAAGTTAATAAACAGTAAAAAAGTAGAAACAGTAATTTTTTTTTTTTAAACATAGAGCAAAATAAAACAACAGCGAAAACACATATCAACAGAGAACATTGACTTCCGAAGAGCTTCCTTATTAATACAAAATGTACACAAGTTCATAGTCTCGTAGCAGATGGGCATTGCGTTAGACGAGTCAAGCGTGTTTGTACGAAACCTGCAATACACCAATACAAACAACCAGAGAAAGTCATAGTGTCCGTGCTCCCAAACGTAAATCCTCAAATATCCAGAAGGCAGAGGCCTGATTAATCTCATATCTGGAGGTTTTGTTGTTTTAGACGGCAGCCAGTTATTCAGGATGAGAAACACCCGTTCTTGGCGGACGGTTCCAGAGCTTTTCTTTCTCTTTTGGCTGGAGCACGAAGAACCAGAGCCAAATACGGCCCTGCTCTTCACACCGAGCTCATGGATCTGCTTCCTAGAGGTCGAGGCACTAACACACAGGAAAATCAGCCAATTGGACAGAGCCCAGAGTCATGGGCTGCAGCGCCGGAGGGTCACAACGACCCCTCATTATGACCAACTTTATTTTAGCATTCTGATCTCAGTCAGACAGACCAGAACTGATTCACTTCATATGTGTGTTTGTGGTAGTACCGCACCTCTCCCAGCTTCCTCCTTCCTCCAGGCTGTGTGCGTTTTGTAGTAGGGGTTGCACAACTATTCGTTTGCTAGTCACAGTTACCTCAATATAAATGACTCACAATACGGCATCCAGCATGGTAAATGCGACGTTTTAGACAATCTCCTTTGTACACAGCACCAATGGGTTCACTTGATTTTCCTCTGACTAAACTACAAAAACAATTGGCCAATAATGTACAAAGATAATGGCATGCAAATAACCTGGGATGCACCTTTGCATGATACACAATTAGTCAACAGAGACCCAACACGTGAACTAATGGCAGAATGAGACGACAAGTCTGTGCAACCCCTAGTGTGTGCACTCTGTGTAGGGTGTTCGAATCAGTGCTCTGCCTTGCTGCATTTAAGTTCGTCTTAATCAAATATCAGAAAGATCAGTTTCATCACAGCTCCTGACTCCAGTCCTAGATGAGGGCTCAGTGCTTCTCATACGTACTGCTCGGCTTCGCCCTCATTCAGAATCGTGATGGAGCCATCACCGCTCTTCATTTCGATGTCTTTAGCAGCAGAGTTCTCGGGTAGCAGTGCTAAGTCTTTAAAAACGTCCACGTAGTGGGTGAACCCCGGACCCCAGTTCAGTAGGTTGTCCCAGTTGAAGTTGTTGGACCCTTGGCCCAGTTTGTGGGGTAAAGTGTGGTGCTGATACTCCGATAGGGTGTTGTGACCACTGGCCGGCCCACCCTCCGCACGCCGGCTGGAGTACCGCCTCTGTCGCAGCCTCCCCCCATGGTCCTCATCGTCAGCATCTGATTCGTTGACCTGGGAAAGCTTGGGCATGCGAGAACTGTAGGAAACAGTTTTCTCGCGGTCATACTCCATCTCCGAGCAGGTGAAGGAGTCATGGGAGTCGCTCTCGGAGGAGGATTCCGGAGCTGGGATGCCATCCGCAGGGTTCCGGACACGTGAGAGCGGACGGCGGCAGTCCTCCTCAGATGAAGAGCGCCCGTGATCGGCGCTGCAGATGCTGGGATTCCTGGGTCGAGGTGTGTTGAGGCGTTCCACCTCCTCTATGGACAACCCCACAGGCGGGCCGCTATCCAACGGGATCTGCTCGATGGGCTGCTTCAGGCGGCTCCCGGGCCGAGAGCCATGACCCGCCATGGTCTGAGGGCTCTTGCTGCGCCGACCTAACCGTGTGGCATAGTTGAACATACCAGGCTGGCACACGTCGCCGTGCAGATCGAGGGGGCTGCCCTCACGCCGTGCCAAGTTGAGTTCACGGGTGGGAGTGTTGCGGTAGAAGGAGGATGGCTTGGTGAAGGGAGCTGGGCTGTGGCGGGATAGGGGATTGGGCGTAGGGCAAGCTGAATGGCTGAGGGGGGTAGAGCGGAGCCCCTGGGTGTAGGTTGGCTGGTAGGTGTAGCTGGTGGCACCCAGTGGAAGAGGAGACTGCCGCGCAAATCCCAGCGGACTGTGACGCTGAATAGAAAACTTGGGAGTGTGGCTACGGAAGTGTTTGTAGTGTTGGATAATGTCAGCATCCGATGGAGCAATGCTGCTGGCATTGTCAATGTCATAGTGTTCCATGTCGGCCTCCGGCCCAGCACACGGAGCACAGGGAGCACTGGGAATGGTTTCGCTGTTGTGTGGAATGTCAGTCTCGTCGTAGATTAGGTAGGGGTTTTCCCGCTCAATGATGTCAGGTTTGGGGTTTCCTTCTGGCTGCTTCCGGACAGTCATGTCGTCTCCGTAGGGTGGAATGTTGTCTGGATCATCAAACGCCACATTCTCACTGCCTTTCTTTTTCTTTTTCTTCTTCTTCTTCTCCTTTGTTTTCTTCTCGTCTTTTGGCACTTTGGTTTTCTTGCGGCCCTTGCAGTGGTTGCACAGTATGAGACTCAGAACCACCAGCGCCAGGACAGTCGCGCAGCTGCCTACGATCGCAGGAACTGCCCAGATGGGCAGAACCATCTCTTCGGTGGTGGCGCTCGGACTACAGGTGAACCCTCCATTTGCTCCAAGCTTGCAATCAGTACCCTGTGGACACCGGACTCCCAGACAGGCCACCAGGCTCTCGCACACTCTGCCCGTGTAGAACTCCTCACAGGTGCAGGTGAAGCCTCCACGGGCACCGGGTGCGCAGCTGCCGCCATGCTGGCAGGGGTTCGAGGTGCAGTCGCCCGGCGGGACACACTGGTAGGTGTACCATTGATTTACACACATCAACCCATCCCAGCATGGGCTGCTCTCGCATAGATTAGGGCCACGACAGCCGATCTTCACAGAGGGATCAGTCTTGGAGATGGAAACAGTCCCGTGTTCACCGCTGAAGGGGAGCATCTCTCCATTATATTTCACATAGGCATAACACCCATCAAAACCTAGAAAAACAGAGAAAAGAACATTACCTCAAATCAACTCAGAAATGGTTTGAGTACTATTTTAGATGTACCTGCTAAAAATGACCACTTCACGATCACTAAAAGTTGAAGAATTGTCTAAGAGGGCAGATTTTTAGACAAAATAAGCTGCAAATTGTATGCTGCAAGTCAATTGTTTGGCTATGTGAGAGACTACAGCTTCCCCAACATCACAAAGAAATTAAATTGATTTGAAATGGACATTGCTTGGTTTAACGCTACACAGGGAGACATTTTGTTTGGGTTTCTGATTGCTGTAGCATCAGCCAACGTAGAAAAAAATTCCCCCCCTGGGAAACACATCAACAAATGTCGTTTTTACATCAGGAGGAAGAGAAACAGACTCTTCTCTTCAACACAAGTATCCTGCAAGCCAAAAATGCAACCTTTTAAGACCACGCCATCTGGGAAAAATCTTGATGTCACTGATTCAGACCTGCACTATCATGTTGCCTAACAACAAGCAGTCAACAATGTAAATCGATGTTTATTGAATTTATGCCCCATTCAAACTGAGAACATTTGGTTCTGTTTATTAAAGGGGAAAAGCATATTGGCCCAATTCTACTTTTCATTCTCTCTCTCTCTTTCAGCCCTTGAATCCAGGAATGGCATGACCTTACGACAACAAAACATGTTTACCTTAAGAAAGCTTGGATAATTTTATTTGATATTTTGATTTATTCCAGTAAAAAGTGGGTCACAACCCAACAGTTCAATTTGACCATATAAGAACATTAGCTGGTGATCTTCTTGCTCGGAGGTTCCTCAGTTGTGTTTCAATTAAACGATAACTTTCTTTTATTTCTTCTAAAGGCTTGTTCACACCGGGACGATAATCGTGCATGCTTATCGCCACTGTTTAACGCCACATGAATAAACAAAGGCCACCAATGTGAGTGTGCTCACCGACGCGTAAAACGGCAGGCATAAAAGCGTTATTTAAAAAAAACGCCTCAGGTTCGTTTTTTTGGTTTGATGCGCTGTGTTGAAAACTGGCTGAGCAATGAGATTGGTGCTTTTGTTTACATGCCTGGAGCTGCTGAAGTGACAGTAAAACACCACTTGGTGGTGCTCAAGCACAAAACGGTCTTGCCAGGCACACATTGATATATAAGAAGAAGAAGATGACGAAGAGGAAGAGTCAACGAGGCCAGATGAATGTAGAGCTGCTGGTCTCTTTGGTGTCTGAACACAAAAAACTTTAGGACAAACGCCACAGTGACTACACAAATTTCCCTAAGAGGGAGTTGTTATGGAGAGGAATTGCAGATCAAATGTGATTCGATGGTGAGTTTCGATTCACTTAAGACATTTTTCAATAAGTGCCATCTACTGTCAGGGAGGGAATTTGCACATTTGCACAATTTGCGCATGAAAATCACTTGGGTATGAACACAAAGAAATGTTGAAAAATGTCTCAAAAATGCTGGCAATAAGCACGCGCGATAACTATCCCAGTGTGCATGAGGCTTTAGGAAATAAAAACTCAAATGAATCAATAGTTGACTAAATTAATGTGGATAGCAGCACAGAAAGTGTTCATATTGAGATATTTTGGTAAAGCTGAGCACAGTTTGAGACTTCAGAAACTATAGACACTTTTTCCTCAGGGAAAAACATCTGAGAAGGAGACTTCGAGGCTTTTTCCCCTTTCTGTAAAATCTAATTAGTTAGACTTACTTAAAAAAAGCATGCAAACCGATTGCCTTAAAAAAACAAGTAAAGTGAAATAGGAATAGTTTTCTGTGCTAACAACTGCTTAGTTAGTATAGTTCACTAACACAAGATTTCTAGAGACTAAAAAATAACTGTAGCGAGTACTTGATAATTTACTTCAGATTCACTCTTGACTTAGTATTGCCATTTTTGTGTTTGATGCTGAATTTTGAAGTGTGTGTGTGTGTGTGTGTCTCAAGCAAGATATTGTTACAAATATAGAGGGATTATACTTTTTATTAACCCAATAAAAAAGGGAAATATTACATAGGCTCATTTTAAAAGATGACTATAGTTATTTATTCAGTCAGAAGCTAGGTCAACTTTTGAAAGCAACCCATTTATAACTTATTTTCCTTTGAAACTGCATCAATAGGAAGAGAGTTATAATAATATGAATGTTCCAAGTGCCCAACAAAAAAACTGATCACCATTATGGTGGTTTTTGTTTGGTTTTTTTTTGCTTGACAAAATGGCACTCAAACCAATCAATTAATCTTAACTTGGGTTTTCTGAGTAAACAATGAATAGTATGTGAATAGTACAAGATTTGTTCAATTAAGTTAAGACATTAAATAGATTTTACAGGGATTTTACAGGGATTTCGTGACCTCACCGAACACATCTTACTCAGCCTGTCTGGAGCGCTAATAAAGATTCCAGTCTTATCGCAGGCTAAACGTTGAGTCTCTGCGAGTGTCTGTTTTTAATGGACAGTAGTTGTGCACTGCGCAGGTCCAGCGGAGGAAAGTTCAGACATTCTTTCCTGTTGGCAGTCCGCTGTCTAACCTAGTTAGCACACAAACACACACACTTTCTCTGAACTTTCTCCTGTCACTTTCACTCGTAGAGAAAAACACTCCCAGGTTTTGATTCAGGCAGAAAATCTGAAGGACTGCGCCAAACTATGACGCATCCGCTGCCTGCGAGCCAGACGTTTCTCATTACTAAATTTGCTTCATAATTACCATGGAATTATGTAATTGTCATTTCTGCAGATTAAAATGTATTGAAAGCTGCTTAAAAGTACAAATATTACCAGGAGTATTGGTTGGTTGGTGTTTTAATACCATAATGCTAATGTCTTGGCAAGTAACAGGTTGAAATACTATTGGATTGATGGTTGACTCAGAAGTGCTTGCTAGGTAATTCAGTTTCCTGAGGGAACTCAAAACCGCACAATTTCATAGAATATGTTCAGGGTTCCCACTCTTTTTCAGTGATGTTTAAGAGATACCGCTGGAAATATTGCAAGTGTTTTGCTCTGAAATGAATACATATAATACAGAAATATAAGAGGTTGTCCAGAATGTGGGCTGATGGGAACTGACCTGAGAGAGAGAGAGAGAGAGAGACAGAGACAGTGACTTTCGAGCTGGACTCGTCGATCCGCAGAACGGTGGATGATCCGTTTCTCTGAAGCAGCAGTAGAGAGAGAGAGAGAGAGAGAGAGAGAGAGAGACAGACAGAGAGAGAGAGAGAGAGACAGACAGAGAGAGAGAGAGAGAGAGAGAGAGAGAGAGAGAGAGAGAGAGAGAGAGAGAGAGAGAGAGAGAGAGAGAGAGAGAGAGAGAGAGAGAGAGAGAGAGAGAGAGACACAGAGAGAGAGAGAGAGAGAGAGAGAGAGAGAGACACAGAGAGAGACAGAGAGAGAGGAGAGAGAGAGAGAGAGAGAGAGAGAGAGAGACAGAGAGAGAGAGAGAGAGAGAGAGAGAGAGAGAGAGAGAGAGAGAGAGACAGAGAGACAGAGAGAGAGAGACAGAGAGAGAGAGAGAGAGAGAGAGAGAGAGAGAGAGAGAGAGAGAGAGAGAGAGACAGAGAGACAGAGAGAGAGAGAGAGAGAGAGAGACAGAGAGACAGAGAGACAGAGAGACAGAGAGAGAGAGAGAGAGATTAGCAAATCAATTAAACAATAAAATAACTGAAATTCGAGGTTTTAAAATGACTAAAATTAAAAAATAAATGATCTGATGGATTCATTACTGAAATGGAAAAATAATCTTGCAAGAAAAAAAGACGGGACGACAGAGAAGAACTGCAGCGGAGAGGCAAGCTGATTTAGAGACCTACAAAATCTGGAAATGGAACATCCGTCTTGCCAAATCTGAAATGTGCGACACTGTGCTGTGATGTACGGCGAGTGTGTTTGTGTCCTTGTGTTTGTGTGTTTTTGAGTAGTAGCTCTCGGCGGCCTCACTATTCGCACAGGACGTCATGTGGGACAGCTGCAGTGAGAGACGAGGGCGAGCGGGTTCAGCTGGCCGTGCGCCCGGAGCCGGAGCGGCACACACTCTTACCCTGACGCTGGTGTAGTTGTAGCTCTCCTGTGCGTGCAGAAGCGTCCCGGATCCGCTGCGCGTGCGGAACTTCAGCTCCAGGCTGCTGTATTCCTGCACGGGTCGGCCGGGGTCCCGCAGCGCTCGCGCCAGCAACACGTCCCTCTTGCGGCTCTGACTCAAACCGTAGTCCAAACGTCCAGAACCGTCCAGAGAAAGAGCCGTATCTGCTGAGATGTCTGAGAGAAGCACACAAGAGACTCCATCATGAATCCGTTTGCAACATATAAAGCTGGATATATAGTACATCCTACTTTCGTGTGTATATACTATAGTCAATTTAATCGTTTATATCGTCTCAGAATGTACCTTATACTATATCACACAGCTCTAAATAAATATTTGATCAAACTTTATCTGTATACATGCAGTATAGTTGAGTAAAGCTAAATATACTATATAGCAAATCTTGTTTATATTGTTGAAAAATGTAACTATATTATCGCACATAGATATATTTAAAGATGGATATTTAACCCTTTGGTGTGGTTCAAAAATGGTGGGCAAAAATGACAATTTTTTTATTTAAATTAAATGAATGTACTATATTTTAGATTGATCATGCATTTTATTGAATATCTTGTATTTTTAGGGGATTTTATGGCAATAAGTTATATTTATACTGTAGTTATAATCCATTTGTCCACTTTTTGTGCACAGACCTGAAAATGAAATTAGTTAAAACTTGAATGTTTTGAGCACAGACTGAAGTTTGGTCTCTTTATAAAGACGACACTTGGCAGATTATTGCTGATGTGAAAGTTTAAAAAGTGAACTTAAAAGCTAAAATGGCAGAACTATTGTTATGAAAAATGCACAAAAATACTATTTTACATTTTTATATGAAATATATCTTTAAAAAATGTTTTCCTCTAAAACTGTGAGAAAATCAAAGCTATAAATCTAAATGAGTTGTGTTCCACATTTGAGTTTGATATCTCAAAAAATGAGCTTTCAGTCGCAGAATTCATCTCCCATTAATTTCCAATGCGCGAGGAGCACAAGTGTGACTATTTTTTTCAGGACCATTTAACCTTTTCCAATAATGTCCAATGATTGTTTGTGTGTTCACACAGCAAGTGCCAAAACTTCTGATCAAGTAAAAAAAAAAAAAACTTGAAAAGTCACTTTTAAGTGGTCTCTTAATTTTTTCCAGAGCTATATATATATATATATATATATATATAGGCCCACATCTGGTACACGTGGAATCCACACTATATATATATATATATATATATCACTCACGTATATATATATACAATCAAAGCTAAATTTATTCAGACATCTTCAACATTTCCTCACATTATCACAGTTTAGTCGCTACAGTTTAGAAAATGGTAATAAAATAAGAACTCAGAGTTAAACTGTCAGAACAAACTCCTCTTGATAATGTCAGATGACTTTGATAGAAAGGGATGTAATGGATTACAATCAACCAATCAGCTGTTAGATTAAACTACACAATTAGATAATACCAGTTCAGCTCAACCAGTGAGCAAGCAATGCTTCATTGTGTTCAGTCTGTGGTGTCAAAGGTCACGTTAGCAATTAAAGAACAAACACTTCAGCAAATCATGCTCAGCTCAAAGAGTCTCAATCATTTTGATCCCAAATGATCAGCTTTACTGGTAGTCACTGTACTGATGAATTGTAGGGTATAATATGTCACAGATGACTATTTTGTTTCTCCTCACTCACAGAAATGAACTATAGTGTCCTCACACACTAGTGAACATTATATCTGTGTCTCAATCATTTCTGGTCTGACTGTATATATATAGCAAATCTCAACGGCATCATCTGTTGCAAAATCTAATTATATTATCGTCTATTTCTAATCTGCAAAAATGTGAATATAAGGCATGGAAATATTATGATATTATAATTATTATTAGTTTTTTTTTTTGGGGGGGGGGGTTACAGTAAAGAAAATTAGGATAATCAATCAAAATACACAATGTAAGCAATCACCCAGGACATATTTGAAGTTTAATAATAATAATCAGGATTTTGGAAAAATTAGATTTTACTCTGAGAAACTACACAGCACGACTGTGATTTTGGCCTGTTGTCACTTTATCAACTAGTTAGGACACAGTGAACATCGGGATCTTATTTTTTTCTCAGGCAAATAGAAAACGTGCATTATTCAAATATTTATTTTTTTGTGAAAAATTACCATGCGTGAATAGGGTACAATATTTACTAATGGATATACTTTCCCAAGCTGATTAATCACAGTACAGTAAGACAGTTATTTTGTATTACATGTTTTCTGAAATGTTATGTTTAAATATGCAAATGATAATTTATCTGTTTAATATGCACTCATTTGCATACATTTCCAGCACATAAATCTGAGCAGTGGATAAAGCCAGATTCAAAACTCATGTTTGATTTTGTTGATTTATTAGAGTTAAAGGTTTTTAGAGAAGGGATTGTGGATTTCTGTTTTTATCACTTCATAATTCAGAAAATACTGTCAACAGCCGGAAAAAAACAGATTTTCACCATGTTTTTAGGAATTACATGTTAAATAAATCAGTGTGAATGATATATGAACAAACCCCTCACAGGAAATCTTCAGAATATAGATATGAATACAACTCTAAGTTTTGGTGTGTGTAAGTGTTACTGACGTGGAGAAACAACTCTAAAGACATGTATCATAATTAAAATCTGCAAGTGTATTTTGGACATTTTCTTTCCACTAGACTGAAAGAAGATATGTTATGGAGGCAAAATGGGCCAAAAACTCAAAATTGACCAATGCATGAAATATGCTATAGTAATATTTATATACCAGATGGCAATAACTCACATTTGTCACAGATGGGTCCAGTGAAACCCTCCGTACACTGGCACTGCTGCCATGACCACATGTCCAGACACGTACCACCGTGTCTGCAGGGCTCGGCGACACACGCGCCCTCTAACCTGGGACATCTGCCGATGAAACACACACAAAAACCTTCAGCTGGGAATATCTCAGCTACACAAGCATCCAAGATTAGCATAAGTGCAAAAGAGCTTCACTTATTTCAAAGCAACAGTCACCTGAAATAAAATCAACACTATACAAACTGCTCCAGAAAACTAACACACAGCCTCAGCCAGCTGGAGACAGCTTTCATTCAGTGTGTGTGTGTGTGTGTGTGTGTGTGTCGGACCTGTCTAGGATGCCGTGTGAGGACAGAGCTTGAGACGGTTCCAGCGGACGTCCGTTGACAGCGAACTCCATGATGCACCCAACGAAGTCGTGTGTGGCCACCTGACCTCTACGATGCAGGAGGGCTTCAATCGAGCGAACGCCGCCAACAGACAGACGGTTCGGCTGGACATCCAGAATCCTGAAAGTTGAGACAAAATCATCAGGCAACAGAGCACAGCACTCAGCTTCCAGAAGAGAAATGGGTTTCCAACAATAACCTGACAAATCTTTTAATCCAGACTGACCGTAAGAAATACGGTTTTTATATATATATATATATGAACAAACCCCTCAGTAAAAAACTTTTTAAAAAACTGAGTACAGATAGGAATAAAACAGAGTAAATATGATATATGTAATTGCTGCTGAAGTGGAGAAAATAACTTTAAAGGTATATATATATATATATATATATATATATATATATATATATATATATACAGTCAAACCAAAATTTATTCAGACATCTTCAACATTTCCTCACATTATCACAGTTTATTCGCTATAGTTTAGAAAATGGTAATAAAATAAGAACTCAGAGTATGATGTATGATGAATTGTAGGGTATAATATGTCACAGATGACTTTATTTTGCTCTCCTCACTCACAGAAATGAACTATAGTGTCCTCACACACTAGTGAACATTATATCTGTGTCTCAATCATTTCTGGTTTGACTCTATATATATTAACAAATTAATATAATAGATATAATTAAATTATATATTTTAGAAGTAGTGTAGAAGTTATTTCAAGTTCTTTAAAAATACAATTATACAATCCTGTATTATATAATACAAAATGTAAAAATTATATATATATATATATATATACAAACATGAGTGTTGGAAGCCAAAAATTATGGGTGGGTCCTCCTCCAGAAAAATGTTACTGAGTAGATGCCAAATACATTAAGTGCAGATAGCCCGCTCTGTTTACTAAACGTCTGGTTGAGCCAGACAAAGTTACATAAGACACTGAACTATTTACAGTGGTAGTACTGTAGAGGTAAGGCGCATGGCAGAAGGATTTGATGCAAATCGACCCAAGGTTCAAATCCGTCTTTTGCCGAACTCGCTCTACTCCCTTTAGGAAATAAAGCATCTAATGTGTTTAATAATAAAGTGTTTATCGGTTAGGGTTAGGTGAACAGACATGCGGCGAATTAGAGACGGTAAAAGTGAGTGGGTCCGATATCATTGGTCTTAAAAAGTTGGTGGGTCTTGTTCTGCATACATACGATGGTTCCGACGCCCATGTAATATGTGTGATTCTCACCAGTCAGTATGAACAGCCACATTGCTGACAGCACAGTATCCCTGTTCCTGTTCCTCTCCACACAGATCAACAGTGAGAGACGCCGCCTTTAAAACAACAGACAGACAGACAGACAGACAGACAGACAGACAGACAGACAGACAGACAGACAGACACGTGAGTTTAAAGTTTGTGTGCAACAGGGTTTCTGCATTTATGATGATTAGACTGGAGCATCAGCTTCATTTGACTCTTTTCGACTTCTATTTGTGAATCAACATCATGTAATAACAGTGTCGGAAGTAACATTTACATGTATGTCTAAATCAAACTAAAACCATGTTGGAATTAATTTGTGCAATAAAGTACATCAATAAATCTGTGTATTTGTTGAGTATAAGCTGTAATTATAAGCCTACAATACTGTGTTCATGTATTTGTGTATTGGAATGGTTTTATCAGTTTGAGACTATTTCATGAACCAGTGAAGCTCCTCGGATGAAACTATCCTAATACTCCAGGATAAAAACGACACCCAGATGCTGGTAAATAAATTACCACAAGACATTCTACAGTGATCTGTCCTGTCCTCTCCGTGCTTTATGAGTCCCAGGAAGAAATCTGGGAGAAAAACATCTCCGAGGCGCAGCAGCAAGTACAAAGGCGTGACATCATACAACAGCACAACCTCAACGTTCAGATAATACTGACACTTCACTTCCGCTATGGAGGAATTTCAGCCTATAAAAAGAAAATCCTGCAGTAACAATGGAAACAAGTCGTGTTTGTGTGCTGGAGCTCCGCTAAGCGCTGATACAGACGACTTCCTGCGCGGCTCGAGCGTCTGGGCATCGCATTTATGCCTCCCTGCACTTCAAAAAGACTAAACCAGACCACAACGCGCTCCCTTTTCCAGAAGTCACATGTTGCTGCAAACCATTTCGAACAGAGGAAACGATTGCGTTTACAAATGAGCATCAAAAGCACTTTAGCTGTGATAACTTTGAGCTGTAAATGCTTTAATCCAGTGCACGACTAGACTACTACAGACTGAAAATCTGAAACTGGACCCAGAGCATTCTCAGAGTATTTCAATATATTTGTCTGCTTTTGTGGAGGGTGTTTGGAAACACATGCAGCGTGTGGGTGTGCAAGCAGATTTCTAATTTTCTATTTATAATCCATCAACCTCCTATGTTGCGACACACAAACTAGAAACAAGTGAAGAGCAAAAACGTGGCGGTAGACCAGCTCTCGATAAACTCGACTCTCCTGTAAACAGAAAAACCCTGAGCTTGAGGCGGCGTGCCAGAATCCAACGCATCTGGCTGTGGGGTAAACTAGGACATCTTAACTAAACAAAAGTACCCTTGACTGTCAGAGTTCGGCTCTCTCCACGGGGGAAAACAAGGGGCCATGTATGACTTTAACATCTGCTCAAGCTCACGTCTAGAAAGAAAAGAAAGAAAAAGGAGAACGGCCCTACAGAACCACCGAAGTGACCCACATCCGCTTCTCCAAACACACAGATCAGGTTCTCTTTATTGCACCGTAGGGGCTGGGTTCTCATGACACACGGCCTTCAGTGAGGCCCACAACATTTTCAGCCTATTTTTCAGGGAACATTGGTTGGATCACACAACTGTGAGGCGTTGCAGTATTTACAGACAGCTGTGATCTGACTGTGATCAAAGAGTTTAGACTATCTCAGATGCATAAAACTCAAGCCAAAATATCAAGAAGCCTTAGTAAAACAACTGAACCAAAAAACTTTCATTTCCAGCAAACCTGTGAAATCACTGAGTGCAATTCAGGAACTTCCCCAGATAGCAAGCAACCATCGAAACAATGTTAAATCTATGTTAATGTGTCAATGTTAACTGCATTGAATCAACATCACATTTTCACTCGCAATTAATGTTGAAAGAATGTTGAAATTTCATCCAAAAATCAATGGTAATGGCATTGAATGTGTTGGTTCAACATCATGAAACACAACAACTACAACTGAAGCCACACAGCCTGAAATCAACTGAAGATAAAAAAGACAGTAATAAATCTCTCTAGATATCTGCAGAAGTAATTTTGAGAATTAACAGAGATTTAGATGTTGATGTTTTTTTGAAAATGTTTGCTCACCATTATGGTGATCAGTGTTTGCTTTATTTGGGCTCTTGGTTTTTTATGTGAAAGAAAGCTAGAAACAAAGAGGGTCAGGTGATATAGTTAAATGCTATAAATGATATCACCTGATCATCTTTGTTTTTGGCTTTCTTTGCCACAAATGATGTGTTTCAGTAAACACTGTTACAAAGACCACAAACTCACATAAAAAGCCAAACTGCCCAAAAAGTAAACACTGATCACCATAATGATAAATCATAAGTATCAATAAATCATAAGTATCTAAACCTCTGTTAATTCTCAATAAGAACTTCTGCTGAGATCTTGAGAGATTTATTGTCTTTTATCTTAATTTGATTTCAGGCTTTGTGGCTTTAAGTCAGTTGTAGTGGTGGTGTTTTATTTTCTAAGAGTGCAAGCATTATGTTGAACAAACATCACATTGTAATATAGTTTCAATGCCATAACCATTGATTTTTGGATGAAATTTCAACATTTTTTCCAACATTAATTGCGAGTGCAAGCGTGATGTTGATTCAATGCAGTTGACACATTAACAATGATTTAACGTTGTTTCGATGGTGGCTTTCTATCTGGGTTCAGTTCCTTATAAACGATTGATAGACAGACAGAAAGCACTCACCATTCCTGCCCTCCTGGCGATGACCGTGTGGAATTGGCCGTCTGAGACCCTGATGGTCGTCATGAGCTTGTAAGTCCCGCTCCCCAAGTTAAACGAGAACCTCATTCTGCCTTCAAAGATCTCAAGGGCCAAGAACTCTGCCTTGTCGCCGGTCTGGTTGTCGTGATTGTACATGAGCAAGGCGTTTTCCTTCAACGTGGCAAACTTAATGTAGATGTAGTTGTTGTTGGGGTCGAGGCTTGGGAACTCCATGTAAGAGAGCTCCTCGAATCCATAACTGTTCAGTTCGCAGTGCTTTCCAAACACACCTGCGGACGGAGAGTGATTTACTGTCTGTCTGCAGCAAAGGAATTTCTTGCAGTGAAAAATTCATGGCAACCCATGACATTCATGGTACAACACAAAAAAATAAAGTTGAGCATTTGCCATACGTGTCAACTGACAAATTCACACTGCAATTCATTTTCTGTAATCTACAACACATTTGTTTCAGTCTCACACACACACAGTCCAGAATTAATAGCAGCATTTGTAGGACCTTGAGCTAGTCCTGGAGCTGAAATGATGACTTACCAAAAGGACAGTGACAGTAATAGCCTTCCACCCGGTTCTGGCAGGAACCCCCATTAAAACAGGGGTTACACTCACAGTAATTGATGATGGAGTCACAGGCTTTTCCTGAATTCATGAAACAACACCAATGAAAACAATGAGGTGAGCATGACACATGAAAATGACTGTTCTCACATGGGGCTCCCAGAACCCCCCTGTGTTTTTTCTCTCTCTTTCTCTCACACATCTCTGGGGCACTTAATCTTTCTAATACAAACAGTTTGAATTCTTACACCTTGAAAATGGATCCACATTTCGAAGAAAGAGAGGCTGAAAGACTGTCATGAAGGTATAAGCTGTGCATGTATACATCATTCTGGGAGACCCATAAAAAAGGTGCTGATATAAAACACACATGAATACGCTGAGGACTATGACAACAACAGGATGGCTGGACACACAAATGATCAAGCATAAGTTGAGCTCTTTCCTTCTCCCTGAATATGGTGCTATAAAACAAATGGCATGAAGAACGAAAATTCCATCACCACTAGCAAAACAGGAAGTGTGGGGTTCAGCTGGAGTGCATACACACTACTGTAAGTCAATAGGTGTAATTCTCTAGCAGCCCCATTTATCTGGGGCCTCCGATGTGAATGCACTGCAGTCATTTGTTATGATCAGAATAAAAAAATTCATAATGACCATTTAGAAAACAATGTCCAAAAGCTACAGCCAACACCTGCCCAAACAGAGCTGATTCAAAGTTATTCAAAGTCAACCATCACAGTCATAGTGCCATTTCACATACATTAACAGATTTTACAGTTCCTCCAATCATGTAAACACTGAGTATTTAAAAAAACACTGACATGGCTCAAGCTAGCTAACAGTATACTTTACAACATGGGAGATGCTACATTCATTTTTTTTCTACAAGTGATCTGCAGATTTGTTTCTATGATTCTTTTTTTTTTTAAGCCAGATGCTCCTTAAACTCTTTAAAGTAACCAAAACTGCATTGCACAGGTGAAATCTGAAGGCGGTTTACAGCCATATCCTTATTAGGGTGAGAATTTGATCATCTCCTTTCATTAAAGTAAACATGACAAGTTGATCTGCATCATAGCTGATACCTCCCAGTCTGTGACCCTAATAGCAAACTGCTTTTGGCAAAGGCCACTGTATGCTTGGGTTATAACACCCCTCCAATTACTTAGAAGCAAATATTTTTCTTGGCCTAAAATGTTAACAAACTTGTGTGCAAGCTGCCTGTATGCGCCTTGCCTAACATCTGTGGTTGTGTTACTGGTAAAGTGCAAATGATGAAAGACTATACCTGCAAATCCAGATTTGCACAGGCAGTTAAAGCCCCCGGGGTAATTCTGGCATAGTGCACCATTCTGGCAGGGGTTCGAAAGGCACTCGTTGACGTCCCTTTCACATGCCATCCCAGTGAAACCCTCTGGACAGGAACAAGAGAATCCCCCCACCAAGTTGTGGCAAGTTCCACCATTGTGGCAAGGTGTTGGCTGGCACTCGTCAATGTCCATCTCGCAGAGGGCACCAGCATATCCGGGCCTGCAGTTACAGGCGTACGGCTGTAAGGGGCGATTGGACACAAGTATGATCGGCATGCTTTCCTCAGTCTTCATGTCTGGTCCAACACCCAGCCGCCTCTTGCAACTGCCCCCGTTTTGACATGGATTGTGGGAGCAGGGATCATGATCCACGGAGTCGATCTTAACTCCACTTTGTCTGTGCAGAATTTCCTTTATGCTCTGGAAGAAAGTTGCAACTCCACTTGGATTGACGTACTGCCCGTGTCCACGCTTGACTGCTGCCATCAAGAAAGTACTGTTGTTGAGTTCAAACACCCCATAAATCTGCACTCCGGTGCCTAAACCGGCTAGCTGTGAATTGGCGATGCGCAGGAAACTGAGGTAGTGATTGGTGAGGAAGTCGCTGGCGCTTTGGGAGATTACACGTATCAGGATGCTGTTGTCCACTGTGGCATTATTGAATCCAATGAAGAAGACACGCACATGGCTGTTGACGGCTCCATGGACGCCATCGCTGCTGCGCACAGATAAATCAAAGGTGCCATCTGTGGAGCGACTGTTTGAGCTGAGGTCACAGGTACCTGTGGGGATGCTGAAGAGGGCAGCCGCTGGTGGAGTCAGAGAACACTGGAACGTGTCTTGTATATCTGGATCTTGTGGTTTCACCACCCCCAGTGATCCTCCAGGGAACATGTTTCCAAAATAATGGACGTAGATCTCTACAGAGCGAGACTCAGAGGGATTATCATTCTGATCATTGACTTTGATGTGGACAGTTCCGGTTGAGGACATCTGAGGAATACCAGAATCTTTGATAACCACAGAGAGGTAGAAATCACTTATCTGTTCTCTGTCTATCTCCCTGCTGGTGGACAGCTCTCCAGTATGACTGAGGGTGAAGTAGCTGGATGCTGCTCCAGTGCTGACAAGGCTGTAGGAGAACGGGCCTTGATTTGGAGCAAGATCTGGATCACTTGAACTTAGTGTCATCACGGGTGTTCCTGCCCTCTGGTTCTCCATCACCTCCCCACTTGTAGTGACCAAAGTCGGTCCATTATCATTAATGTCCTCCAGGGTCACAATTAAAATGGCACTGCCAGTGGCAGCGGGAGAACCAGAGTCTACAGCCAGGACGGTGAGGTTGTATACTGGGATGGTTTCCCGGTCCAGTTCTGATGCCACAGACACCTGTCCTGTCTGAGGATTGATGGTGAAAGTACTTCTTTTATAGTTGGCAGCAATGGCATAGGTGAATCTGCTCCAGCTAGGGACAGAATCATAATCCTCAGCACTGACGAATGTAACCAGGCCTCCAGGAGACAGTCCCTCATTAACCTGAACATCATAGAGTTCCTGGGTAAATACTGGAGGATCATTGGCATCTAGAACTGTAATGTTCACAAGCACCTCATCAATATCTGCCCCTCTTATGCCTCCTGCATTCTTAGCTAAGACTTTGAGGGAAATCTTTTCTTCTTTTTCACGATCAAGTGGTCCTGAGACATATATCTGACCTGTCTTTTTATTAATGCTAAAACCCCTTTTTCTGCTTCTGCCAAAAATCAAGTAATACACTAAACCGTCTTCTCCCAAGTCTCTGTCGCTAGCGAACACCTCCCCAATGACAGTGCCTTTGGGTGCCGCCTCGGAGACCTCAAAGTAGTATTGCTTTGACACAAAACGAGGGACGTACTCATTAGCACCTTTCAGCTGAATGTTAACATATGCAAAGCTGCATCGTTCTTCATCTGGAACGTTAAAGGCTTTGACAGTCAGGTGATACACCTGTTTAGCTTCATAGTCCAGGAAGCCTTGTGTGGTGATGACTCCTGTGTTGGGGTCAATAATGAATAAGTCGCTGTCTGATGACTGAATGACGTACGCCATCAGGGCATTTGGCCCAGAGTCTTTATCCGTTGCATTCATTTTTACAACAGTAGTGCCACTGGGGACATTCTCCTGCACGACTGGGAAGTACTCAACAGGGTCGAACACAGGAGGGTTATCATTTATATCAGTAACATGGATGTTAACTGTAACATAGCTTGTCTTGGCAATCCACCCTCCATCTGTTGCAGAAACTCTGATTTCATGCTTCTGTTTTGTCTCATAATCCAGTGGCATTGCTAGGGATAAAACACCCGTTTGACTGTGAACTGAAAACAAGCCGTCATCATTGCCTGAGGAGATGCTGTACATAATTAGGCCATTCATTTGCTTGTCCTTGTCCTTATCTCGTGCTGATAGGGTGCGGATGGCTGTGCCAACAGCCAGACCTTCAGACACAGTGACTGTTACTTGGTTCTGTGAAAACTCTGGAGTGTGATGGTTCTCTTCTGTAACAGCTATTTTGACTGTTGTCCTAGCAGACAGAGGAGGGTTCCCTTTGTCACTTGCTGTTATTTCTAGCAAGTAAACTTTATTAGTGTCTGCAGTGAGTGAGGATGCTACTGTAACGGATCCAGTTTGTTTATCCAGGCGAAACTTGCTGGAACTGTTGCCTCCAGATACTGAATACTCTATTTCAGAGTTCAGGCCAAAGTCCTTCTGATCATGGGCTGTGACTTTAAGGAGTCTGGTGCCGACTTTTACACTTTTAGTGACAGGAGTGAAGTAAAAAGAAGATTCAAACATGGGTGGGTTATCATTGCTGTCAACAACATTTATGATAACTGTGGTTTCGCTCATGAGCGGCTTGATGCCTCTGTCTGAAGCGGTGACGATGAAACTATGCCGGTTTACGTTGACGTTACTGTGGCCACTTGAGTTTTGATACCTTAGCTGCTGTTTAATGAAGATCTCACCAGAGCTGGAGTTGATTCGGAAGTACTCTGTTTGAGATCTGATGAAGTAAAATATTTTACCGTTGAATCCCTCGTCAGGATCTGTGGCAGAGACTTGAGTCACAACGGATCCAACCTCTGTAAGCTCAGGATAGTCTAGGTAATATGACGGCTTGCTAAATCTTGGAGCATTATCATTCACATCTGTCACAAATATTGTGACGTCTGTGCTAACCGCCCATCCTGAATCATGTGCTGTGACTTTGGCAATGTAGTGGTCTGTGTCCTCTCTGTTCAGAGGTCTACTGATAGTGATGTCTCCTGTGCTGGGGTGGATGATGAAGGGAATACTTGCATCGCTGATGGAGTATCGGCTTATAGCGTTAGCTCCTGCGTCCTCATCGGTGGTGGTTACTCGGGTCACAGTGAAGCCCACTGGTGCATTTTCAGATACAGTGGCACTGAAGATTTTGGAGAATCTGGGAGCATTATCATTAACGTCCAGCACACTGATCAAGACTTTGACTGCCGTGCTTTTTGGAGGGCTGCCTCTATCTGTTGCCTTCACCCTCAAAGAATACTGAGCGGCCTTCTCTCGATCCAGTGGTCGTGTTGTGCGGATTTCACCGGTTGCCCGGTTGATGCTGAAGCTGTTTTCTTTGTTGCCATCAATGATGGCAAATTCCAGTTGCCCGTTTGGTCCGCTGTCCTGGTCGAATGCAGAGACTATGAGCACACGTTGAGGTGAGAGGTTTTCTAAAATCTCAGCGTGGAACGGCTCTTGCTTGAAAACAGGATGGTTGTCATTAACGTCCTGCACTGCGATCTCTACTTTCTCGTAGGCCGAATAAGGAGGAAAGCCTTGGTCTCGGGCCTCTATCCACAAGACGTACTTCTCAATATTCTCATAGTCCAGAGGATTTTTGATTGACAGCTCTCCTGAAAGTTGATCTATGTGGAATGCATTGTCCAGGTTTCCACTTGCAATATAGTACGACAAAGGACCTGCCCTGGGCGATGAGCCGGTCACCTTAGTTACAACAGTGTTTGTGGGTTGGTTTTCTGGGAAGGTAAAGGATTTCTCCTTTAGTCTAATATGGGGAAAGTCTCCTCCAGTAACAAAGCGAACTGTAACTGTCGTGCTGTCGGTTTTGGGGTTGATGCCTCCATCTTTTACATGGACTGTAAAGGTGACCTCTGAACTCCCTGTGAGTTTTTCATTGGCAGTGATGGCACCTCTGATCGGGTCTATCTTGAACTTTTCTGAATTGCGTCCGGTGAGCGAATAGTGAAGTTGAGCATTTGAGCCAAAATCTTCATCTGTTACTGTGACCGCAAAGACCAGTGAGCCTGCCAGCAACAGAACAGAAGGGATTAGATGGGGATCAAAACTCATTGAAACCATGAACTCGTGCAACAGAAGACGCACCTGTAGAAGTAGAAGCAGGTATGTGCGTGACATATGGATGATGGTGGAACCGTGGAGGGTTATCGTTGATGTCTGCCACCACCACAGACACTGTGGCAGAGCTGGATAGCGGTGTGGGCTGTCCACCGTCCGATGCCACCACCAGCAGCTGGTAACTCGCCCGCGACTCACGATCCAGCAGGGAGCTGGTGATGATCAAGCCTGTGGACGGGTTAATGGAGAACTGACCGTCCCCACCACTGAGACTGTAACTGTAAATCACAAACACAACAGATTCAATATATGCATGGAGACCAAACCATGTTGTTTGCTAACTACCCACATATCAAGAGATTTGAACCAGTTCTCCCTGGTTCTCGAATGTGATTGGCCGAGAGTTTTGCGATATTCTCCCAGTAACAGCACTCTCTCCGTTTCACAGTTTGTATCACTCCGCTTGCAACAAGTCTCCCAGAGAGTGCCATGGCGGATGAGCAAACTTCCATAATTTTACAAATATTACTGTGTCACGAATGTAGTATTAAGAGTTTTTAGGTGAGAATGTAGTTATTTAGACCTTAAATATGTGACTCATATATAAACATAGCGCCTGTTTTAGCTCCAGCCGTCAGTGCTCATGTACCCGCAGAGAACAGCTTCATCTCGGACAGTCCTTCAGGAGTTTCTTACTGTATGTAGACAGTGGTTTAACATGAGATTATTTATTTGGGGAATATCCACAGGCAATCTTTAGTTTTATTAATCTGTTACTTATTCGAGAGCAACCCGATTTGGGTTAAGGGGGAAATTAAACTTGTTCTAAAGTGGCGTTTCAGAATTAGTAACGGAGGCTTGTGCTCGTGTGTTAAACTGAGATTTGAGATCCGTGGCGGAAGGAAGCAGTTCTGCACAAAAGAGGGTTTTTAAAGACACCCCGTTGTTGTTTCTTGTTTATACACCCCCTTGTGCCGTCGAACTGTTGTATAAACGTAATCACACTCGTAGCTGTACAGCTGCTATGGCTGTATTTCAGCTCGCTGTGATTAATCTGATATACAGCCATATCGCACGGCTACCTGTGAGAGATTGCTCATATTATGCATTTAGCAGACACTTTTATCCAAGGTTATTTACTTGCATTCAAATTACACATTTTATCAATGCTTGCTTTCCCTGAGAATCAAACCCATGGCCTTGGCATTTCTAGATACCATTTGAGCTACAAAAAGGATACATTACATTTAATATGTTTCTCTCTGTACTGTGTCGGCACCTGCCCCAAGGCAAATTCCTTATAAGCAAGACTTCAGAACTTTATTCTCCAAGTATGTTATCCTATGGGTGGCTGGAAGATTAATTCTTTATTCATCTTTTTGTTTCTTTCATAA
The DNA here is from genome assembly GCA_023029165.1 of Gobiocypris rarus. Classification (NCBI taxonomy): domain Eukaryota; kingdom Metazoa; phylum Chordata; class Actinopteri; order Cypriniformes; family Gobionidae; genus Gobiocypris; species Gobiocypris rarus. The sequence continues at coordinate 49,203,257 of CM040932.1, forward strand.
CTCCAACCGCATGTTCTCTCAGCTAAGCACCAGTGAACCCGCACTGATCAGAAACACCACATTCGAGTCGTCCCCATGCTGTTTTGAGTTTCAGTGAGGTTCATTTTTGGGGCCTATGACACAAACTCGTTCTGACAGTAACATGCACACATGGCAACTTCACTGCGCGCTTGTGTCAGTGAGACGGGAATTCCACAAATTACAGAACAAAGTGTGAAAAACAACCCTAGCGAGAAGACAACAACATCATCCACAGTCACGCATCGTCCTCCATCACGCAAGTTCATGAGCGACACATGATCGGTGAGAACTATGATGTTACACGGACGGATCTGTGAAGTATTAAGAACTGATGTCCTGTTTCCACCCACTGGACTCTGATCTGTCTGTCACACTTCATTATCATCCTCATTAGCACGTTTTTTGGGAAAGTGGAACACGTTGAGCCCACATGAGCTCACGCAGGGGCACTTTAGAGATACATGACCGACTGGTAGCGTTGTAGTGGAATAAAAGTGTGTGATGTGGCTAAACGTTTGGGGACACCCAATCATATAGAGACTATTTGAAGTTCATTAAAATGCTAAAAGTAGAGTCCACGGTGTGTGGTACCTGATCACTCCATTGAGTCCCACGTCTGAGTCTGAGCTGTTGAGCAACAGGACATCCGTTCCGGTGGGCGCATCTTCAGGAATTGTCGTGTGGAAAGACATTGAGCTGAATGATGGGATATTATCATTCACATCACCGACCAGCACCATCACAGTACCAGAACCGCTTAGATATGGTGATCCTACAAACACAAAGAGACAAACATGTTTATCAATATATGTGTGTGTATGTTGCATATATAGTCTTCTCTGACTTAAAGGGATGGTTCACCCCAAAATAATAAATTAGCCCATGATTTACTCAACCCATTACTGAACCCTCAAGTCATCCTAGGTGTATATGACTTTCTTCGTTTTCAGACGTCAAAGTCATTGTTGCGTCAGTTACGCTTTCTTCATAAGCTGAGTAAGGAAGGCGGTTTGGCGGAAGCTAGGTATTATACTTTATAACGTGTAAATATGGATATGGTAACAATATAGAATAATGGTCCGTCTTTAATAAGCGTCTATGCAGGAAGTAATGCATGGCTAATGAGCTGTACAACATTAACACTTCAGTTACTACAATTAACTAATATAGAAACAAGCTGAACTAATCAGTTAGTAATATCAAATTTAGGAGATAATTCCTTATTAAGTAATCAATAATTACTGAATGAGATTAGCCTCATTAATAACTATTAACTAACGGACAAATTATAAAGAACATTATTGTGTGTATGAGATGTAATAAATCATCTTTTTTACTCTGAATAAAGTCATGAAATGCATCACTAATTACTCAAGTATTACCTAGTCACTAGTATGCAGGAACTACCAGTGATCTGGACCACTATTTTAAAGTGTTTGATATTTTTCTCACACAAAGCCATGGATTCCCTTCAAAAGGCCTTTATTAACCCCCGGAGCTGTGTGGAACGCTTTTATGATGGATAGGTGCACTTTTGTGATGGATAGATGGACTTTTATAATGGATAGGTGCACTTTTATAATGGATAGATGCACTTTTATGATGGATAGATGCACTTTTATGATGATAGATGCACTTTTATGATGCATAGATGCACTTTTATAGTGAAGCACTTTTATAATGGATAGATGCACTTTTATGATGGATGGATGCACTTTTATGATGGATGGATGCACTTTTATAATGGATAGATGCACTTTTATGATGGATAGATGCACTTTTATGATGGATAGATGCACCTTTATGATGGATAGATGCACTTTTATGATGGATAGATGCACTTTTATAATGGTTAGATGGACTTTTATGATGATAGATGCACTTTTATGATGGATAGATGCACTTTTATGATGGATAGATGCCCTTTTATGATGATAGATGCACTTTTATGATGCATAGATGCACTTTTATAGTGAAGCACTTTTATAATGGATAGATGCACTTTTATGATGATAGATGCACTTTTATAATGGTAGATGCACTTTTATAATGGATATATGCACTTTTATAATGGATAGATGCACTTTTATAATAGATAGATGCACTTTTATAATGGATGGATGCACTTTTATAATGGATAGATGCACTTTTATAATGGATAGATGCACTTTTATAATGGATGGATGCACTTTTATGATGGATGGATGCACTTTTATAATGGATAGATGCACTTTTATGATGGATAGATGCACTTTTATGATGGATGGATGCACTTTTATAATGGATACATGCACTTTTATGATGGATAGATGCACTTTTATGATGATAGATGCACTTTTATAATGGATAGATGCACTTTTATAATGGATGGATAGATGTACTTTTATGATGGATAGATGTACTTTTATGATGGATGGATGCACTTTTATAATGGATGGATGCACTTTTATGTTGGATGGATAGATGTACTTTTATGATGGATAGATGTACTTTTATGATGGATAGATGTACTTTTATGATGGATAGATGCACTTTTATGATGGATGGATGCACTTTTATGATGGATGGATGCACTTTTATAATGGATAGATGCACTTTTATAATGGATAGATGCACTTTTATAATGGATGGATGCACTTTTATGATGGATGGATGCACTTTTATAATGGATGGATGCACTTTTATAATGGATGGATGCACTTTTATGATGGATGGATGCACTTTTATAATGGATGGATACACTTTTATGATGGATGGATGCAATTTTATAATGGATGGATGCACTTTTATGATGGATAGATGCACTTTTATGATGGATGGATGCACTTTTATAATGAATGGATGCACTTTTATGATGGATAGATGCACTTTTATGATGGATGGATGCACTTTTATAATGAATGGATGCACTTTTATGATGATAGATGCACTTTTATGATGGATGGATGCACTTTTATAATGGATGGATGCACTTTTATGATGGATGGATGCACTTTTATAATGAATGGATGCACTTTTATGATGGATAGATGCACTTTTATGATGGATGGATGCACTTTTATAATGGATGGATGCACTTTTATGATGGATAGATGCACTTTTATGATGGATGGATGCACTTTTATAATGGATGGATGCACTTTTATGATGGATAGATGCACTTTTATAATGGATGGATGCACTTTTATGTTGGATGGATGCACTTTTATAATGGATGGATGCACTTTTATGATGGATGGATGCAATTTTATAATGGATGGATGCACTTTTATGATGGATGGATGCACTTTTATAATGGATGGATGCACTTTTATGATGGATGGATGCACTTTTATAATGGATGGATGCACTTTATAATAATAATAATAATAATGAATTTTATTTGTAATGCACTTTACATTACTGCAATCTCAAAGTGCTACAGAGCATCTAGAAGTACAATAAAAATAAATTAAAAACACAGTTAATTAAATACAAAAAATGATGGATAGATGTGTTTTTTGGGCTTCAAATTTTAGGCTGCCATTATAAAGCTTGGAAGAGCCAGGACATTTTTTAATATAACTCTGATTGTGTTCGTCTGAAAGAAGAATGTCACACACACGAGGATGGCTTGAGGGAGAGTAAATCATGGGGTAATATTTATTTTTGTGTGTACTATCCCTTTAAAACTCATCAAGTGCAAGCTGTGAAAAAATGACTTGGGCAAGTAAATAACAGCGTTATGCATCAGTTGGCTGGTAACTTTTTTAGAAGCTGCAACATATCACGCCATGGAAAGATTTAAATGAATTAGGAAATAAATTAACTGTACTGTATACATTAAAACAGAGTTTCATGTCTGTTAAGAAATGCTTAAGAGCAGATCTGAATCTCTGGCTTTTGGCAGGTGTGACCGGTTGAGTTTGGACCCTGCTTAACTCATTAAACACAGATGGTTTGATATTCTAGCAGCGCAGATTAACTTCTCAATCCAAAACATCTCTGTTCAGATCCCGAGCTGTAGTGGGTGCCATCTGTCTGCACTCCTCCACGGCGCTAATCTCCGACTCAAAACTCTCTGGAATGTTTAAATGTATCTGGAGCGTTGCAGGGGGCGGCACGGTTTACAGATGCAATCCTGCTGTTTAAAACACTGAGGCACACGGCAGAAAGACTGCTATTTTTCTGTGCGCCTCCGGGCCAGTGACGAGAAACTGAGGGGATCGTGCTAAATGAATAGCAGATGACGAGAAGCACAGAGAGGTGAAGTGATTCAAACATCTGCCCCCTCTCGCTGCCATTAAAATGAATTTGCTCCATGCATAAATTCAGCCTCTGATAGCATCATGCGTGTACAGTGCGGCAACACACACAGAAAATCCTGCTCGTAAAAACAAGAGGCAGAGAGAAGAAACATGGCCGATTGCAGCTGAAACTTTTCCCCTCGTCTGCAACCAATCTGAGGCTTTTTCAGAGCATGTTGTTCCTGAAGGCCTCGGCTGCTCCAGACGATTAGTGTAACTAATAACACATGCTAATAAGCTGCTAGCACACGCTTTAATCGCCTCATCCTCACTGCGAAGACAAAGAGATTAGCATGGTGTCAGATTAGCATTTATCTGATGAGCACAAAGAAACGTGTGTGTGTGTGTGTGAGTGTGTGTGTGTGTGTGTGTGTGTGTGTGTGTGTGTGTGTGTGTGTGTGTGTGTGTGTGTGTGTGTGTGTGTGTGTGTGTATTTCTCATTCAGAGACGTCCAGATCTGACCCGTGTCTGATGAAGATCCTGAGAGAACGTCTGCTGTCTCACACATTTTAAGAACAATACAATCCTATTTAAAGCTGCACACACACACACGCACTTGAGCATTCACGAACACACTCATACACACACACGCCAGGCATTCACGAACACACTCATACACACACACGCACTTGAGCATTCACGAACACATACACACACACGCACTTGAGCATTCACGAACACACTCATACACACACACACGCACTTGAGCATTCACGAACACACTCATACACACACACGCACTTGAGCATTCACACGCACACACAAACACACTAATTCATGCACACACTCACAGACACACACGCATACACACACACACACGCTAGCGCGCAAACACACGCATTCAGAAACACACACGCATGCACACACACACACGCTAGCGCGCAAACACACGCATTCAGAAACACACACACGCAAACACACTCACACACAGTGACGCACACTCACATGCACACAGTCACACACGCACATACTCACACACTGACACATGCACACAATCACACACACAAGCACACACACACGGACGCACACTCACAAACACGCACACACACGCGCACGCACAAGCACAACAAACCAGTTTAGTTAGTTTGATCTTTATGTTGTGAATGCAAACACTTTGCACTCTATTAAAATGATGAATGATAATGAATAATGTGTACAAGTGAATTATAACTAGGCCTATGTTTGGCGCACAAAACCTCAACAAACATCACAAATGGAAAAGCATAACACTGCAAGAGTGAAGAAGCCACTACACGTTTCACTCAAAAACACAGTCTTAAAGATCGTGTGAGGCAGCATCAGAGATCCCTCGGACACGTGATCATGACACACGATGGGTTTATTGATTACTCATATAGGTTGTGTTTAGAAGAACCAGCCGCTGACACACACACAGACGCAGGTGTGTGTGTGTGAACGTGACAGGTGTCCATTACTCATCACTCAGGTGGATTATCAGACGTCTGATCCACTAATGTGATCAGTTCATATCTGTGTTCCTGCTTTAATACGCACCCGTTTACAGCTGTGTCGCGGATAAATACAGCAAAGCCACATATTTTCAGAATCAACTACACTTAAATGTTAAAATTAAGGAGTTTCCTGTATGGATATTTTGAGTTATGCATCACATTGTGTTTTAGGGTTAAAAGTTCAAACCTAGGACATCTAGGACATTATTTTTTCTGTCTTACAACTACAAGACAACTGTAGTTGTAATCAATGCCATAACGTGAACAATGGGAGGGACCAAAGTTGTTGTTGTTTTTCTGCAGTTTTTTAAAAGAGTTGAGTAATTTGCATCACTGTATGTTACTGTGGGTCATTAAACATATCCATCGTGTTTATCAACATACATCTTTCACTGTAAAAACTGTCTTCAGTGAACATTAAGCCCCGCCTCCTTTGATCTGATTGGCCAGCATTTTGACATTGACGAGCGCTGATACTTTTTTTTTGTTTAACTTTTTAAAATGTCTGCCATCCTAACAGCAAACAGAGCAGTGTGTAATGGAGAGCAATATTGGGGAACAATTTGGCCTTTTCCAATTATTGGAATAATAATTGGAAATCTGTTAACTCAGAAACGCATTACATTATGAAAGCTAAACCAGTTGTAAAAACTGTCAAACGGACTCTTTCTCTGTACATAAACTGATCAGGGTCTTCCCATCTTCCCATTTAAAGCTTCCTATTTATGAATGTTCTCAGAATGTTCAGAACATCCAGTTGTAAATGTTGCAAAAACGTTTTTGTAAAACTATTGTAAAATGATGGGAACGGAATTTCTCGGAACATTTCGAAACGAGAAGTAGGAACGTTTAAAAAAAAACATCGAACGACCGTGGTTTAGTTTGATTATAGCTTTATTCATATTCTGCTTTTATCTTTAGTTTTCATGTTACATTTTTAGTAATTTCAGTATGTGATTTTATCATTTTATTCTATATTTGTACATTTATTTTTAGGTTTCATTTGTTTTTATTTCAGTTTATTTTCCATTTAATAATTCCACTTAAACTGATTTCAGTTTATTGCCAAGGCAACCTTTTTTGTTTAGTTTAAGTTTTGTAACTAATATTGATATTTGATTTCAGCTTTATTTAAATGAGCAGGCCTGTTTTTGATAGTTCTAGTTTTAGTTCAGCACAGAAACACTTCCTCAGCATTGTTTCAGCGTCTGCTCCTGTTCTCCAGGATTCTGCTGGACGCGATCCAGGCGCTTCCACTTTGACTGCAGGAAGTGACATCATTACCTGTTTACGAGCATGACATTGGGTTTGGAGGAGACCTACACACACACACACACACACACACACACACACACACACACACACACACACACACACACACACACACTCACTCTCACACACACACACACACACACACACACACACACACACACACACACACACACACACACACACACACACACACACACACACACACACACACACACACACACACACACACACACACACACACACACACACACACACACACACACACACACACTGCCACACACACACACACACACACACACAGCTGATCTGCTGTAGTTGTGACTCATGAGCAGATGTGTTTGTATATTTGGCTCAGATCATCAGTTTCTATATTTCTATTGATTTCTGTGTGTCAGATTTACTGCATTTACCGGAAAACTGATGAATCCAATTAAACACATGAAAGACACGGAGCATGAATCTCATGACCTGAACATGTGCGGCTCAAATTTCACCATAACGTCGAACGAAATTTCCACCAAGACAATGAAGGTTATTTATAGTTTAGTTTTTTTTGTCATTTGCAAAAAAAAAGAAAATGACTTTGATTGAAATGGTACTTTTTTAATCATTTTAGGGATTATTCACTCGTTTCCCAAATTACTGTACAATCATTATTTCATTTTAAATCAGTATAAAGCACAGGCAGTGCAACAAACTATTACAATTTAAACCTAAGTTTTTCTTGTAGTGAAGTAATGAGAATTTCCGTTTTGTAATTAATTTCCTTAATGCAAAAAATATAGCTAACTTTTTTCTTTATTATAATTTTGAGGTGAAAAGTGACCAAGACTAAGACACATAATCAAAGGACCTGGAGAGTCACATTTCACTTGTCCTCGCCTGACGTGAGATTAGATTATAAACCGAAGGAGTGTAAGTGTGTGTGTGAGTGTGTGTGAATGTGTGTGTGTGTGTGCGCGCGTGTGAGTGTGTGTGTGCGCGTGCGTGTGTGTGTGTGTGTGTGTGTGAGTGAATGACAGAAGCACAAAACTCCACTCATGAAGCTATCTTTGATGATAAAACACCTGATGGATAAATGATTCACTCTGAATCTCTCTGCATGTCCTTCTGAACTGTGATGTTCATTCACTCACACAATCCACAGACAAATACGATGAGAAGATTCACATTCAAGAGTTATTATCGTTAACTAAAACCAAAACTAAAACCATCATATATATATATATAGGTTGATTCAGAAATATTAAATATTTAAGTAGCTGATATAAAAACCTTTCTTTTTATATGCATTATATATTTATTTTATTTTAGCTACACTAAAAAAACAGTAATCTAAAACTGACAAATCAATGATCAAAACTAACCAAAAGTCCAAAATATTATGTGATATTGCTAAATTAAACAAAATACATTAATTTATACCAAGAAAATACATTTTTATAGGTTAAATCAAGTGAAAAGGTCTTTAAGGTCTGTAAGGTTACCACTGCAGATCACCACATTCCTGTTTAGTTAAGGGTTATTTTTACTAAAATAACTTAAAAAATGTATCTATGCAAAAAATACCAGAAAAAATAAAAATAAAAAACAATATATATATATATATATATATATATATATATATATATATATATATATATATATATATAAATGACTAACACGCAACAGAATTAACTGAATTGAAAATATGATCAAAAACTATAATAGTACATCAATGATTGATACACACAAACACAAAAGATGACGAGTTGATTCACTTTCAATGAATCAGTTCAAATGAATCAGATCGAATCCTTCACAGCGAACTGACTCCTTCAGGCCGTTATGATTTCACATTAGCACATTCAGTGTTGGTAATCATGAAATAATCGGTGTTCAGTGCTCATGTCACACACAAAGCTCAGCCCTGGAGACTCGTTTCAGACTCCTTAGCTGGATGAGAACTAAACCGAGCGTCTGACTGCGGTAAATGTGCTCCATCTGTCCTGGTTCCCCGCTCTGTAAGTCATTCAAGCGTGTGCTGCATGTTAATTCGGCTGTAAGCTCAAGACAAACTCTGTCTCGCACAAACATATGGAGCCACATAAGCCGCTTATGAGCCACATTAATACTGACCTGCTGCGTATGTGTGTGTGTGTGTGAGTGAGTGTGTGGGTCCTATCAATGTATTCTGCATTTTTACATTTTTAAGGCTATATTACATTAATTCACATAAATTTGACACTCTCCCAAATGGACATATTTGAAAAGGCATTTGTTTTCGCGTTGTAGTGTTGACTGTGAAAACGATAAAGCATGTTTAGTCATGTGACACATATTGCACGATAGATAGCTATGGCGACTGACAAATTATGCTATTATGTCGACTGAAAAATAGGGTCTGACTTGGGAGCCCCAAACACAGTTTAAGAAAAACGGCATATGGACGTCCAATGGAATTGGCGGGTGGAAGCAGTCGCTCTTTCCGATCACCTGCGATAGAAGCGCTAGAGTTGCAGAAGGGGTCTCTCTGGGCTGGAAGGTCTAAGGCCCATTCATCGGTGGTTCACCAGTGTCGAGGGCGTCCCCCTGTGGCATCTACATCTGCTCCGGCGTGACCGGAAACAACATCCAGGCCACCCCATCGAGCCTCCCGCAGGAAGGCGATGCAAAGTTCCCAGCACTCCTTTTCTGGACCAGGTGTTGAACTTACAAGGAGGAGCAGCCCTTATGGCATGGAGGACTATCACTTGGGCTGGATAGGTTACGACTTTAGATCTGCATCTCTGTGGAGGGATTGGGACTCCAAGATGATGGCATCCACTATCCAGTGGGCCAACCTCTGTTCAGCCTTTCCCTTCTGCTGACCTCCAAAGCAGCGAAAGAGCTGCTCAGAGCTTCTGAAATTCTACATGCGGTCCACGAAAAGACGCAGGGTGCGAACAGGACACAGCAACGCAGGGGCTGGACCTGCCTCCTCTGGTCCCGAAAGGAGTGGTGGGAACTTTGGAGGGTTTAGTGGCCTGAAGTTCAAGCTGGAGGGGCGGCCGAAAGGTGGTTTCCGGTCACGCTGGAGCAGATGTAGATGCCGCAGGGGAAGCCCTCGCGTTGGCCAAACACCGCTGAATGTGCCTTACACCTTCTAGCCCAGAGAGACTCTTCTATCGCAGTTGATTGGAAAGAGCAACTGCTGTGCGCAACCACTGGGCTCTGAAGCAAAAATCTGAAAGAGTGGATGCGTGCCGCCATCTTATATATCCGTATGTATGGGGGAGAGGCTTGGCCTGCAAATTCCACTCACCAATTCCATTGCCCGTTTTTCTAAAACTCAGAGGTGATCGTGAAACCCCATTTGTCAGTTCACATAACATCTACGCTCCCTCCATAAGGAAACAAGATGTTATGCCGACATTACTGTGCCTGCTAATCACTTTCACAGAGTTACTTTGTGTAATCTTCATATTGCATTCCTGTAAAGATTTCTGTCAAAAAACAATGATTGCGTTTTGAATGTTTAAATGTTTCCTGAAGCACTAGAAAACTCACAGGCTCTGAAGGATGAATGAATAGGAGAGTAAATTCATGGGGCAGTTATTTACTCCCCTTCACACCCACAGAAAGAGAGACACAGTCAATAAAACTCCAGTGAACACTGGCAAATAAGATGTTTGCGCGAGTGAAGATCTGTTGCCCTGTTACTGCAACGCTCAGTGCTTTATTAAGTGTGTGTTTGGAGAGGCTTCAGGAAGGACAAACACTCTCCGGCTGCGTCCCGAACCTGACAAACGCTTCCTTCTCTTACCGCGTCCGCTATACTGATGACCGAAAAACACTTCATTATGTTTATAATCAATCAGTCAATCAATCACATTTAATTCTATTGCACATCTACTAACACACACTCACACACACACACACACACACACACACACACACACACACACACACACACACACACACACACACACACACACACACACAAACTCACACACACACACACACACACACTGGATCTGGATCTGGATCAACAGATGTTACGTTGTCTGTAAGCAGTTTTAAGATGTCTTAACCAACTGAAATGCTAATGAGTCACTGACTAGCTAGTTTCAGACACAGTCACCATCTCAAAGTGGTTCTGATTCCACACATCTGTAAACTGCATTAAACCGGTCCATCTCAACACTCAATTAATACAGATCTGCATGTTTGAAAGGAAAAGTATGAGCAGTGGTCAGATGTAACTTTCACCTTTTCCATTTGTAGATGGTCGTCCCCTAATAATAAACACTTTAAAAAAATGCCTCATTATACCAGAACAGCTGCGCTATATATACATACACTATATTGCCAAAAGTATTGGGACGCTCCTCCCAATCCCTGAGTTCAGGTGTTCAATCCCTTCATGGCCACAGGTGTGTAAATCAAGCTTCTACACACATTTGTGAAAGAATGGGTCGCTCTCAGGAGCTCAGTCAACTCAAGCGTGGGACCGGGATAGGTTGCCACCTGTGCAATAAGTCCATTCCTGACATTTCCTCACTACTAAATATTCCACGCTCAACTGTTAGTGGGATTATAACAAAGAAGAAGCGATTGGGAACAACAGCAACTCAGCCATGAAGTGATAGGCCACGTAAAATCACAGAGCGGGGTCAGCGCATGCTGAGGGTCACAGTGAGCAGAAGTCACCAACTTTCTGCAGAGTCAATCGCTCCAGACCTCCAAACTCCTGTGGCCTTCAGATGAGCTCAGGAACAGTGCGGAGAGAGCTTCATGGAATGGGTTTCCATGGCCGAGCAGCTCATCCAAGCCTTACATCACCAAGTGCAATGCAAAGCGTGGGATGCAGTGGGGTAAAGCACGCCACTGGACTCTAGAGCAGTGAGGCGTGTTCTCTGGAGTGACCAATCACGCTTCTCTGTCTGACAATCCCATGGACGAGTCTGGGTTTGGCGGTTGTCAGGAGAATGGGACTTGCCTGACTGCATTGAGCCAAGTGTAAAGTTTGGTGGAGGGGGGATTATGGGGTGGGGTTGTTTTTCAGGGGTTGGGCTCGGCCCCTTAGTTCCAGTGAAAGGAACTCTTAATGCTTCACCAAGACATTTTGGACAATTTCATGCTCCCAACTTTGTGGGATCAGTTTGGGGTGATGATTCCTGTCCCAACATGACTGCGCTCCAGTGCACAAAGCATCGCTCCATAAAGACATGGATGAGTGAGTTTGGTGTGGAGGAACTTGACTGGCCTGCACAGAGTCCTGACCTCATCCCGATAGAACACCTTTGGGATGAATTAGAGCGGAGACTGCGAGCCAGGCCTTCTCGTCCAGCATCAGTGCCTGACCTCACAAATGCCCTTCTAGAAGAATGGTCAAACATTCCCATAAACACACTCCTAAACCTTGTGGAAAGCCTTCCC
>CM040932.1:49225707-49255707 GCA_023029165.1 Gobiocypris rarus
AAGCCCTCTCTCTCTCTCTCTCTCTCTCTCTCTCTCTCTCTCGTGTGTGTGTGTGTGTGTGTGTGTGTGTGTGTGTGTGTGTCCAAATAATGACTCCGGCCTGCCAAGATCTCTCCGCTGAGCTGCCAGCTTTCCTTCAGAGAGAGAGAGAGAGAGAGAGATCATATGGAAAGATATTGTGGAGATTTCTAGGGACAAAGAAAAGCAAGAGGTTAAAGGTCGAGACTGTACAGCCGGAAAATTCAGTAAAGCTGAAGGAATGTGGCGAGATCTGTACGAGTTCAGCTCAGGATCGATAAACTGATACAGAAATACAGACATGAGCCTTTAACATTTGAACACTTTCACATTATACCAAAAATCATGATTATGACACTACAACCATTCAAATAATCAACATATGACAGCCCTCATTTACATATCGACGGCCTGGAGCGCAGCAGCGCGAGCTACACCGTCATAACAGACGTCATTTACATATAGAAGTCTTAAAGGGACGGCAGCAAAAACAGCGCGTTTCCCTTTAACAGTCAGAAATTAACCACAAGATACTTTAATGATAACCACGAACAGGAACTACACAGCACACAATCCAGAAACGTTACCGCCGAACAATCAACAGAGAAAAACACGACAAATGAGAAATTATGATTTAAAAAGTCAAATTACGACATCATAAATCAAAATTATGACAATCGAAATTATGATATAAAAAATCTAAATTATGACATAAAATAAAAAATTATGACAAATTTGAAATTATGATTTTAAAAAATCCAATTACGACATAAAAAGTCAATATTATGACACTTCAAATTATGAATTAAAAATCAAATTACGACATATGTAGATTATGACAATCGAAATTATGACAATTCAAAATTATGACAAATTCGAAATTGTGATTGAAAAAGTCAAATAATGACATTAAAAAAAATCGAAATTATGACTTAAAAAGAGTCAGTCAGAATTGTGACAAAAGTAAAGATGAATTCTGACTTTTTATCTCATAATCATTTGTCATAGTTTCAATTTAATATGCCATAATTTAAAGTCATAATTTTTACTTTTCATTTAATGATTATGACTTAGTATGTAATGACTTTTTACATCATAATTATGATTAACCAGAGCATGTTATTTTCCCTTATGTGGTGGAAATGGGCTTCCACAGAAAAACTGCATTAGGAATATGAGAAATAATGTCTGGTGAACGTGTCAATGGGGTTTGAGTCTGATCCGAATCACAAATCCACGGGAAGCCCAGGAATGGGAAAATCATTGAGAGGGTCCAGGAGAGCTCAGCCGGAGCGTCCAGGCGCTCTCCATATTTCACTATCAGCACACAATGGGCTCTTTCTGCCGCGCTCAGGAGTTTGCTTCTGCTCAGGAGGGTGCTGGAGGACACTTTTGAGCTTTTGGGCAAACAGTGTCAAACACGGATAAACATTTGCAGAATTAATTACAATGTGTTTGTGCTAAACATACGCACTCAACATTAACTTTGAAACATATTCACTAATAACTGCAAGTAACACTAAATACAGTCTTGAAGAAGAAAGACTGAACTTTCCCTAAACTGGTGTCCTGGTCCAGTCAGGCTGGTTTAGAGCACTTTCAGACCCGTTTAAAGAGTGTTTTCCAGCAGGGAAAGGGTCTGTAACAGTGCAAAACTCACACATCTGATCACGTTTAAAGCCAGCGCACAAACTCCAGCAGATTTACTACCAAAACCAGTGTAGAAAATGTAAGAAACGTCTGCAGATTGTGCACGGGCCAAAACATCAGTCATAGTTTCAGAGTTTCTCTCTGTTTCCGGCTCTTGGCAGATACGGACGCTATTTATTGTCAGAAGTTCTCTGCAACGTCCAGAGCAAATCCCTGGCGTTACAGCGGGTCACGTGACCTCAGAGGAATGGACCAGAGGCACCAGTCGGCCGAGACGGTTAACCAAAGACCAGAGAGCTGGAGTTAACCTGAACACACACACACACATTCTTCACAACAGCTCCAGAGCGACTAAAGTGGGAATATTTACTAGAAAGTTACTTCATATGAGTGAAGCCTGTCAAGAAGAGTCTGATTTCAGTCCTTCTCAGAGTCAACATAAACCTAAGACTGAACTAAGGCATGTTTTGAAGCACATTAAGACATCTGGATACATTTGAAAAGCATCTTTTTCTCTACATTTCGTCCTTCTGCTGACACGAGACACACTTTTGTCCTGAGCTTTTTGCAGACGCTCTCCCAGTGTGGATGAATTGGAAAGAGCAGTGTTCGTGCTGAGGTTTGACTGTGGAGGAGGAGGCGTTCGTTTGTATGTTTAAGCATCCCAGCAAACACAGAACGTTGCCCTAACGTTCTCCTAACGTTCCCATATGGTTATTTTTGGGGAACCAAATTTTTACGTTTTATTTTATAACCATATGTGTCATTTTTCATAAACAAATTATATTTTGCAGATAATTAAAACCTGGATTAGATCAGTCAAAACGCAGATATATCCAATTTTACAGCTACAAATTAAGCCGTAGTATGAAAAGCATACAGATCAGAAATACATATGGTGCTTTAATGTAAAATCTGTTTCAGTGATACAAGCAACACAATATTGCAGATCAAATCATTCTATGCAAATCCATTGTTTTGTCCAAAACCAAACATGGTTTGTAGTTCTGATTATTGACGTCCATTCATCCGTCTTCCATGTGGGATGCGGGAGAATGTGATGAAAAGAGGTCAAGGGAACGGTCTATTTCCATAGCGAACACTTTCCTGGCTAGCCAAAAACAAACGTTACAAATGCATGTTTTGGGAACGTTCTTTGAATGTTCTGGGAACCAAGTATTGTTTGCTGGGATCTGACGCTTGGTAATACCAACATTATCACACACTTTAAAAATGATGCTCTTCCTCCGTGTTTCTGTCCTGTTCTCCAGCACAAATATCTGATCATTCTTACATCAACACACATTTACTGGAGAACAACAATGACTGAAGATATTAAGACTTGATTAATTAAAACAAGAACAAATATCAGCCAATGGAGTCAGGTTATTGTGTTTTAAGGCCAATTCACGCTGTACCAACATGGATAATCCCCAGATTTCAGGACATTACGTCTCAGACACTGTGAAAACGAGTGCAGACCAACGGCAGGGGAACACATTGATCCGACTCACCAGACGAAATGCCTGTTTCCGTCTGGAAGAGCGATTTCCAATATTTTTCCAATAAAATGATTGTGCCAGAAGATCAGCGTGAGAACTTCATAACATCAGGTCTCTCGCTATCATCACAGGAAGAGGATTTAAAAGTGTGGATGAGAAAGAGTTTCTGGATTATTGTAGGCCGGTCTTACCTGCGTCATGCGCCGTGATGACCAGCGTGTATTTGTCCTGAGTCTCCCGGTCCAGCGTTCGGATCAGGTTCAGCTGACCGCCGGATGTGAGGCTGAACGATCCCGCTTCGTTCCCGCTGGTGAGGGTGTAGCTGATCTGACCGTTAGCGCCCAGGTCATCATCACGAGCCACAACCTGCCGGACAGTTAAGACTATTAAAGACCTGCACAAATACATAACCGCTCAAAATAAATAAACCATTCAACGAGGACGTAATACAGAACGAGATTTTATGTAATATATACATGCAAACTAATATGAATTAGAGGTCGATTGATGTCGGATTTTGCTGATATAATAGTAGTGTGTTTAAAGAAAGGCAATACACAGATTATTGTCCTGATATTGTGCAAAATCTTTATATTGTATGAGTTCAATAATGTTTTTAGTCTTTTCTTCCAGTTAACGGTGCGGATCAGAGAGAGTTTGCATTGAATTAAATGTCAGATGCTGTTCATTGTGTAACCAAAATACCAGTAATAACCAGTTCAATTTGAATTTAACTGCAACCAGTTTCACAATCAGACGGATGGAGCACAAAAAGACGATTACAAATATTGCACAACTCCAGAATGATCAATAAAAAACACCAGTTACCATAACAAATGAACTCTGAATGAGCGTTTGTAGTGGATCTGAAAGTCATATCAAAGTCGATGAAAGATTAAATTATTTTAGCAATTTCTTTGTGTTTTAAAGAAGCCACTTGTGATTTAGCATGAGGTTGGTATATATTCTCATTCTGTCTCCTGAGGTTCTGAGTTTGCGTGAGAGGCTGAACCACTGGCACACCTGACTCCAGCTCATTTCCCCTCTCAGGTGAGGTTTGTTTGGACTCGGACATTCGAGGAAACCCTCATTATGGCATTTATCCGTGGCAGTTGCACTCTGTCACCCTACAGTGGGAAGCCGGAGCCGAATTCACGCCCTGCATTTATCATTCCAGCGACGTCAAACTCTTCCAGTCACGTTTCCAAACATGAGCATGCTTTGAGTTGGAAATCGGCTCTTGCATTTCTGCACGTTAAAGCAAATTCAGAAATGATGCCGCCCGCTCTAATGAGAGGAGCTAATGCTGCCTTTACATGCTATTCCCACTTTTTAAATTCTGATTTTGTCACTTTTCTTGCCTATTTTTTGGGGAAATCGTATTAAAGCCCGAATGTATTGAAGATATTTAGTCAATATCCATTTTAAATGTATTATAATGTCCCATTCATTGACAACATAAACTATACTGCCAACAGTTTTGGGACGCCTGCCTTTACATGCACATGAACTTTAATGCCATCCCATTCTTAATCCGTAGGGTTTAATATGGAGTTGTCCAACCCTTTGCAGCTCTAACAGCTTCAACTCTTCTGGGAAGGCTTTCCACAAGGTTTAGGAGTGTGTTTATGGGAATGTTTGACCATTCTTCTAGAAGTGCATTTGTGAGGTCAGGCACTGATGTTGGACGAGAAGGCCTGGCTCGCAGTCTCCGCTCTAATTCATCCCAAAGGTGTTCTATCGGGATGAGGTCAGGACTCTGTGCAGGCCAGTCAAGTTCCTCCACACCAAACTCACTCATCCATGTCTTTATGGAGCGATGCTTTGACCACTGGAGCGCAGTCATGTTGGGACAGGAAGGGGCCGTCCCCAAACTGATCCCACAAAGTTGGGAGCATGAAATTGTCCAAAATGTCTTGAAGCATTAAGAGTTCCTTTCACTGGAACTAAGGGGCCAAGCCCAACCCCTGAAAAACAACCCCACCCCATAATCCCCCCTCCACCAAACTTTACACTTGGCTCAATGCAGTCAGGCAAGTCCCATTCTCCTGACAACTGGCAAACCCAGACTCGTCCATGGGATTGGCAGACAGAGAAGCGTGATTGGTCACTCAGAGAACACGTCTCACTGCTCTAGAGTCCAGTGGCGCCGTGCTTTACCCCACTGCATCCCATTCCATGAAGCTCTCTCCGCACTGTTCCTGAGCTCATCTGAAGGCCACAGGAGTTTGGAGGTCAGGAGCGATTGACTCTGCAGAAAGTTGGTGTCTTCTGCTCACTGTGACCCTCAGCATGCGCTGACCCCGCTCTGTGATTTTACGTGGCCTATCACTTCGTGGCTGAGTTGCTGTTGTTCCCAATCGCTTCCTCTTTGTTATAATCCCACTAACAGTTGAGCGTGGAATATTTAGTAGTGAGGAAATGTCAGGAATGGACTTATTGCACAGGTGGCAACCTATCCCGGTCCCACGCTTGAGTTCACTGAGCTCCTGAGGCGAGCGTAGAAATGTGTGTAGAAGCGTCTGCATGCCTAGTGCTTGATTTACACACCTGTGGCCATGAAGGGATTGAACACCTGAACTCAGGGATTGGGAGGAGCGTCCCAATACTTTTGGCAATATAGTGTATAATAAATGCTGCTTTCGCTGTGTACATGCAATGTGCATCAAATGATTATTTATATGCATAAATATACATTATACATTACAATATTGTGATATTCCTTAAAATAAAGTTTTATTAATTGTATTATTTTTTATTATAATTATTCCTTGTTATTGTTTTTATAACCGTGAGAGGTGCTTTCTACTGTTCAATAATAATATATTTATGATATCATTTCTTCAAGTTAAACAGAACTGTTATTTTGGCGTTGCGGTGAAGAACCGTGAGTTTGTGTGTATATCTAAAAGTTTTCTGTACTTTTATTTTGGCGTGTTGCGGTGAAGAACCGTGAGTTTGTGTGTATATCTGATCGTTTTCTGTACTTTTATTTTGGCGTTGCGGTGAAGAACCGTGAGTTTGTGAGTATATCTGATCGTTTTCTGTACTTTTATTTTGGCGTGTTGCGGTGAAGAACCGTGAGTTTGTGTGTATATCTGATCGTTTTCTGAACTTTTATTTTGGCGTTGCGGTGAAGAACCGTGAGTTTGTGTGTATATCTGATCGTTTTCTGTACTTTTATTTTGGCGTGTTGTGGTGAAGAACCGTGAGTTTGTGTGTATATCTGATCGTTTTCTGTACTTTTATTTTGGCGTTGCGGTGAAGAACCGTGAGTTTGTGTGTATATCTGATCGTTTTCTGTACTTTTATTTTGGCGTTGCGGTGAAGAACCGTGAGTTTGTGTGTATATCTGATCGTTTTCTGTACTTTTATTTTGGCGTTGCGGTGAAGAACCGTGAGTTTGTGTGTATATCTGATCATTTCTGTACTTTTATTTTGGCGTGTTGCGGTGAAGAACCGTGAGTTTGTGTGTATATCTGATCGTTTTCTGTACTTTTATTTTGGCGTGTTGCGGTGAAGAACCGTGAGTTTGTGTGTATATCTGATCGTTTTCTGTACTTTTATTTTGGCGTGTTGCGGTGAAGAACCGTGAGTTTGTGAGTATATCTGATCGTTTTCTGAACTTTTATTTTGGCGTTGCGGTGAAGAACCGTGAGTTTGTGTGTATATCTGATCGTTTTCTGAACTTTTATTTTGGCGTTGCGGTGAAGAACCGTGAGTTTGTGTGTATATCTGATCGTTTTCTGTACTTTTATTTTGGCGTGTTGCGGTGAAGAACCGTGAGTTTGTGAGTATATCTGATCGTTTTCTGAACTTTTATTTTGGCGTTGCGGTGAAGAACCGTGAGTTTGTGTGTATATCTGATCGTTTTCTGTACTTTTATTTTGGCGTTGCGGTGAAGAACCGTGAGTTTGTGTGTATATCTGATCGTTTTCTGTACTTTTATTTTGGCGTTGCGGTGAAGAACCGTGAGTTTGTGTGTATATCTGATCGTTTTCTGTACTTTTATTTTGGCGTTGTGGTGAAGAACCGGAGTTTGTGTGTATATCTGATCGTTTTCTGTACTTTTATTTTGGCGTGTTGCGGTGTGAAGAACCGTGAGTTTGTGAGTATATCTGATCGTTTTCTGAACTTTTATTTTGGCGTGTTGCGGTGAAGAACCGTGAGTTTGTGTGTATATCTGATCGTTTTCTGTACTTTTATTTTGGCGTATGTGAAGAACCGTGAGTTTGTGTGTATATCTGATCATTTCTGTACTTTTATTTTGGCGTTGCGGTGAAGAACCGTGAGTTTGTGTGTATATCTGATCGTTTTCTGTACTTTTATTTTGGCGTTGCGGTGAAGAACCGTGAGTTTGTGTGTATATCTGATCGTTTTCTGAACTTTTATTTTGGCGTGTTGCGGTGAAGAACCGGGAGTTTGTGTGTATATCTGATCGCTTTTCTGTACTTTTATTTTGGCGTGTTGCGGTGAAGAACCGTGAGTTTGTGTGTATATCTGATCGTTTTCTGTACTTTTATTTTGGCGTATGCGGTGAAGAACCGTGAGTTTGTGTGTATATCTGATCGTTTTCTGTACTTTTATTTTGGCGTGGCGGTGAAGAACCGTGAGTTTGTGTGTATATCTGATCATTTTCTGAACTTTTATTTTGGCGTTGCGGTGAAGAACCGTGAGTTTGTGTGTATATCTGATCGTTTTCTGTACTTTTATTTTGGCGTGTTGTGGTGAAGAACCGTGAGTTTGTGTGTATATCTGATCGTTTTCTGTACTTTTATTTTGGCGTTGCGGTGAAGAACCGTGAGTTTGTGTGTATATCTGATCGTTTTCTGTACTTTTATTTTGGCGTTGCGGTGAAGAACCGTGAGTTTGTGTGTATATCTGATCGCTTTTCTGTACTTTTATTTTGGCGTTGCGGTGAAGAACCGTGAGTTTGTGTGTATATCTGATCATTTCTGTACTTTTATTTTGGCGTGTTGCGGTGAAGAACCGTGAGTTTGTGTGTATATCTGATCGCTTTTCTGTACTTTTATTTTGGCGTGTTATGTGAAGAACCGTGAGTTTGTGTGTATATCTGATCGCTTTTCTGTACTTTTATTTTGGCGTGTTGTGAAGAACCGTGAGTTTGTGAGTATATCTGATCATTTTCTGAACTTTTATTTTGGCGTTGCGGTGAAGAACCGTGAGTTTGTGTGTATATCTGATCATTTTCTGAACTTTTATTTTGGCGCGGTGAAGAACCGTGAGTTTGTGTGTATATCTGATCGTTTTCTGTACTTTTATTTTGGCGTGTTGCGGTGAAGAACCGTGAGTTTGTGAGTATATCTGATCATTTTCTGAACTTTTATTTTGGCGTATGTGAAGAACCGTGAGTTTGTGTGTATATCTGATCGTTTTCTGTACTTTTATTTTGGCGTTGCGGTGAAGAACCGTGAGTTTGTGTGTATATCTGATCGTTTTCTGTACTTTTATTTTGGCGTTGCGGTGAAGAACCGTGAGTTTGTGTGTATATCTGATCGTTTTCTGTACTTTTATTTTGGCGTTGTGGTGAAGAACCGGGAGTTTGTGTGTATATCTGATCGTTTTCTGTACTTTTATTTTGGCGTGTTGCGGTGAAGAACCGTGAGTTTGTGAGTATATCTGATCGTTTTCTGAACTTTTATTTTGGCGTGTTGCGGTGAAGAACCGTGAGTTTGTGTGTATATCTGATCGTTTTTCTGTACTTTTATTTTGGCGTTGCGGTGAAGAACCGTGAGTTTGTGTGTATATCTGATCATTTCTGTACTTTTATTTTGGCGTTGCGGTGAAGAACCGTGAGTTTGTGTGTATATCTGATCGTTTTCTGTACTTTTATTTTGGCGTTGCGGTGAAGAACCGTGAGTTTGTGTGTATATCTGATCATTTCTGTACTTTTATTTTGGCGTGTTGCGGTGAAGAACCGTGAGTTTGTGTGTATATCTGATCGTTTTCTGTACTTTTATTTTGGCGTGTTGCGGTGAAGAACCGTGAGTTTGTGTGTATATCTGATCGTTTTCTGAACTTTTATTTTGGCGTATGCGGTGAAGAACCGTGAGTTTGTGTGTATATCTGATCGTTTTCTGTACTTTTATTTTGGCGTTGCGGTGAAGAACCGTGAGTTTGTGTGTATATCTGATCGTTTTCTGTACTTTTATTTTGGCGTTGCGGTGAAGAACCGTGAGTTTGTGTGTATATCTGATCATTTCTGTACTTTTATTTTGGCGTGTTGCGGTGAAGAACCGGGAGTTTGTGTGTATATCTGATCGCTTTTCTGTACTTTTATTTTGGCGTGTTGCGGTGAAGAACCGTGAGTTTGTGTGTATATCTGATCGTTTTCTGTACTTTTATTTTGGCGTTGCGGTGAAGAACCGTGAGTTTGTGTGTATATCTGATCGTTTTCTGTACTTTTATTTTGGCGTTGCGGTGAAGAACCGTGAGTTTGTGTGTATATCTGATCGTTTTCTGTACTTTTATTTTGGCGTTGCGGTGAAGAACCGTGAGTTTGTGTGTATATCTGATCGTTTTCTGTACTTTTATTTTGGCGTGTTGCGGTGAAGAACCGTGAGTTTGTGTGTATATCTGATCATTTCTGTACTTTTATTTTGGCGTATGTGAAGAACCGTGAGTTTGTGTGTATATCTGATCGTTTTCTGTACTTTTATTTTGGCGTGTTGCGGTGAAGAACCGTGAGTTTGTGTGTATATCTGATCGTTTTCTGTACTTTTATTTTGGCGTTGCGGTGAAGAACCGTGAGTTTGTGTGTATATCTGATCGTTTTCTGTACTTTTATTTTGGCGTTGCGGTGAAGAACCGTGAGTTTGTGTGTATATCTGATCGTTTTCTGTACTTTTATTTTGGCGTTGCGGTGAAGAACCGTGAGTTTGTGTGTATATCTGATCGTTTTCTGTACTTTTATTTTGGCGTGTTGCGGTGTACTTGCCTGTAAGATGTTCTTGGGCAGGTTTCCTAAGTTCTCCTGCACGCTGACGCTGTACGGCGAGAGCTCGAACACAGGCGAGCAATCGTTCACATCCAAAAGCACGATGTTCACGGTGGCGCGGTCCACACGTGGGCTGCTCCCACGATCCGCAGCCTGAACTGACAGAGAATAGGAAGACCGCGTCTCCCGATCCAGGAGCTTCGCCACAGAAATAACTCCGGTCACTGAGTCGATGCGGAAATCGGAGTTGGCGTTCCCGCCGGCGATGGAAAAGCGGATCTGCCCGTTGGTTCCCTCGTCCGCGTCGCTGGCGAACACCTGCAGGACGTCGGCTCCGGTGAGCGTGTTCTCCTCGATCTCGATGTCGTAGATGTTCTGGGAGAAGCTGGGCGTGTTGTCGTTCACATCCAGCACCATCATCGTGACCTCCATGGTGGACGAAAGCGGCGGTTCCCCTTTATCGGTGGCCACGATTGTCAGAGAGTAATTCGCCATCTCCTCGCGGTCCAGTTCGCCCACCAAAACCACGCCGCCGTTGATGTTCCCGATGCTGAACTTGTTTCCGAACGGCCCTTTGAGGGAATACTCCACGTAGCTGTTGGGCCCGCTGTCGGCGTCGGTGGCCAGCGCCGTGAACACCAGCGTATCCACAGGCGTGTTCTCCTGAATGTACGCCGTCGTCTGCGAGGTGAAGGTGGGGGGGCAGTCGTTGACGTCCAGCAGGATGATTGACACCTGGGCGGTGCTGGTGAAGCGGGTCACGGGGGGCGGAGCCATGTCGTTAACGGTGATGACCAGGTTGTAGAAAGACTGCGACTCGCGGTCCAAGGCTTTCCTGGTCTGTAAGACGCCCGTGTCGGTTATGGTGAACTGGGACTGTGGGTCACCTGATGCTATAGAGTAACGCAGCTCAGCATTCGGCCCTGAAAAACAACACATACAAATACTACATTAATAAACACCTCTGCTGTAATCTACTGTTGCAGAACACATAAACATTGTTTAAAAACATTGCTATATAATCGTAAATAATTACAATCTAATTAGAAAATTATTATTTTACGCAATATTTGTGTGTAATATGCATTTTTATGAGCAGGGTTTCCCAAACTGGGCTTTAAAATGAAAATAAATAATTTAAAATAAAAACAATTATTATAAAAACAACACTTATTAAAAAAAGATTAAAGGTTGTATGTATTAATCTGCATGTCATGTGACCACTGGGGTTGTTATCGGTAAATAATACAATTATTAAAAACATTTTGTTAATTGAAATAAAACTGAATTAAAATAAAATATACATATTACATAAAAAATAAAACTAAATTAAACTTTGTAATTAACTAAAATAAATGACTAAATGGAAATAAAAAAAATAAAATCTAAATATCAATATTGGCCTAAATATTAATATAAACAATATTAACATAATAAATAATTAGAAATATTAAAAATAAATAATAATAATACATATTTATAATATTACTTCTAATAATAATGACAAAAACATAAAGAAATAATAAACGCTTATTCAAAATATTAATAAAAACAATAACAGTATATAAAATAACACTAAAATAACAGAGAACCGTAAATATGCGACTGTTAAATTACTGAATAATGAATTAAATCATAAAAAGCTAAATTAAAATAAATCAGTATATATTATTTATAATTTACAATTATTAAAAACATTTTGTTAATTGAAATAAAACTGAATTAAAATATAAGTATTACATAAAAACTAAAACTAAATTAAAATTTGCAACAAAAGCCTTTGGGAAAAAAGCCTAAATATTAATATGAATATTAATCTAAATATTAATATTACAAATATTAACATTTAAATAAATACTTTAGAAATATAAAAATAATTGTAATAATATTAATAATGACAAAAACATCCCTAAAATCCCTAAAAATGTAACTTAATAAATAAACACTAATTTAAATAACTAAAATAACATAAACCATGAACATGCGATTGTTAAATTACTGAATAATTAATGAAATCATAAAAATGCAAAATAAAATAAAACATTTCAAACAAAAACTATCAAAATAAAATACTTATCAAGAAAAGATTAAATATTTTATTTACTAACTGAAAATAAATAAAAACAAAAATAAAAATAAAAACGAATTAAACCTAAATATTAATATTAAATATTAAATATATTAAAATAAAAAATAATAATAATGACAAAACCACATTAAAAATCCCAAAAATTAAGCTGCATAAAAATAAAATGAAATAAAATACAAAAATATGAACAAAAAATATTACTAAAGCAATAACAGTGTATAACAGGGAACCCTGAAGATGTCTGAAACGTGTGTGACTGCTTCCATGCGAGTGCGGTGTGTCTTTAGGAGTGTGTGGAGCGGTGAATGTACACACTGATCTGAACACGTAGAGCTCATGGAGTTCTTCAGCAGGCGTGGAAACAGCACAGAGCGAGAGATGGAGTACATGGGCTGTGTGTTTCGGAGGTCTGGCCGTCCTCCATGTCCAGTGAATGTGTTATTGTCCAGACGTGCTGAAGCAGCGCTAATGCTACAGTACACGGAGCGTGATATGGATCTGCAGATTTCAGAGCAAATGAGCTCTAATTGAGCGTCCGTAATGCCGTTCAGACGGCCGCTCATGTGGAACGCCGTGGCACCTTCCCACACTGGGCCTGTGTACAAAACACTGTCCGGGGTCAGAGGTCAGGGGTCAGAAGGTGCTCACAATGATGTCTCGGTCTCGAGCGCGACAGAGGAGGAAAAGCCACAGGCGCGAATGTAGGTCAGCGTAACCACATTATAGAGTCTGAGACACCAGACCGATCTCAGACACGCATGATATCAGCTCAACGCACACCACTCGTGCACGCCGCTGCACTATTCACAGATCATAACATAATAATATTAGCATTCGTCTGAACAGATATTAAAGGGAGTTTACTCTTGCACAAAACAACATGAATATTGTTCAGAAACATAGAGATTGATGATTATGAATAATGATGTGTGTATTTCATTCAGTGCAGAAAAATATTTTATGCTATAATAATAATAATAATATTAGTATTTATCACTGTTCTTACACTGAAATATAATCATAAACTAATAAAGGGAATTTAGTGAAACAATATAAAAATCATTAAGAAAATGTAGAAAATGATGATTATAGATAATTGTCTGTATATTTCATTCCGTATTTTAAACTAATTATGGAAAAGCAAAACCAGTTTTTTGGGAAAATCGAAAGGCAGAGAACAGACCAGCATATGAACTGCATATGAAAATTCATAAAACATTCGTATAAAAATGTATTTATTTGTTTAATAATTTTTGATTTCTATGCCCTTGAATTATAATATTTTATAAATACAAAACTAATGTTTTTATGTTCATTAGGGCAGGATTTCAGTTGAAAACTGATCATTAACTAAATTAAATTTTTTATAAAAAAAAAAAAAAAACATTAAAAAAATATATATATTTTTTTTATTAAAAACAAATATTAATAAATATGTATAATATTACTAATAATAATGACAAAAACATAGAACAAAATCCCTAAAAAATTTACTAAAAATAAACACTAATTCAAAATATTAATAAAAAAAATAACAGTATATAAAATAATACTAAAATAACAGAGAACCGTGAATATGCTAAATTACTGAATAATTAATTAAATCATTAAAAGCTAAATTAAAATAAATCATTATAAATGATAAACAATCCAATATAAACACTTATTAAAAAAAGATTAAAGGTTGTATGTATTAATCTGCATGTCATGTGACCACTGGGGTTGTTATCAGTAAATAATACAATTATTAAAAACATTTTGTTAACTGAAATAAAACTGAATTAAAATAAAATATACATATTGCATGAAAAACTAAAATGAACTAAAATAAATTACTTAATGGAAATAAAATAATGAATCGAAATATTAATATTACACATATTATTGATATTAAAATAAATAAAATAGAATAAAACAAACACTGTGAACATGTGCTGTTAAATTATTGAAATATTAACTTGACAAAATCAGGGGTTCTTCAAGTAAATATTTTAGCTCAAAGGGAATCGGCTGCCAAAAAGCACTGCGAATCCCTGCATCCGTGTGTCGTTTTATGTATGGTTTATGGTATGGTTTTATAGCGTTATGAGGACCATAAAGGCGTTTGTAATCCCTCCTGAGGAGCAGCAGCGCTGATGTGTGATGAGTGCACGTGAGCTCGTACCGTCATCGGCGTCTCTGCCGCTCAGGGTGAGGACGGCCGTCCCGGGACTCAGACTCTCCAGGACGGAGGAGCTGTAGATGGAGCTGTTGAACACGGGCGGGTTATCGTTGACGTCCAGCAGGTTAAAGTAGACCCGCACGGAACTGGACAGACCGCCGCCGTCCCGAGCCTGGACCGTCAGGATGTAATACTGCTGAGACTCGTAGTCCAGCGGGCGGGTGATGTTGAACACCCCGGTGACAGGGTTCAGGAGGAAGGTGGCCTCCTCGTCATCCTCCTCGATCGAGTACGTGATCTCTCCGTTTGCACCCGAGTCGGAGTCACTGGCCAGGATCGCCGCCACGATAGAACCTCGATGGGAAAAGACAGCCGAGAATACATCATAGCTCCCAAGCAAACGCAGCTCACAGCAGGGTGACCGTTATCGACCCCTGCTGCTAATATCCCTTAAACGATCTCTCCTACTGAAATATGGGGTCGAAAAGATTTACGTTATTTAAAAAATCCACATCGTTTGATATATATTTTGAACAAAGGGTGCGCCATTTTGTTTAGGAGCGCAGTCGATGATGTCAAATGGTTGCACTCAGCGAGCGATCAATAGCTAGAATGTACATTTCCTGAAGAAAATGTGAAGTGGTGCTTGCAGTGGCAAAAAAACACGATTAGCATGTTTGCTAGCACAATGCTAACATTATTAGCATTTTGTTAGCATTATTCTAAAACGATTATCATGTTGCTAGCATTATGCTAACACGATTAACATGTTGTTAGCATTATGTAAATACGAATAGCATTATGCTAACCGGATTAGCTAGTAGATAGGATGATTTGATAACACGGTTAGCATTTCGCTAGCATTGATGCTAACAAAATTAACATGTTTTTAACATAATGCTAACATGATTAGCATGTTGTTAACATTATGTTAACATGATTAGCATAATGTTACCATGATGCTAATGCGATTAGCATTAAAGTTAACACAATTAGCATTTCGTTAGAATAGTGCATAATGTTAACATGATTACTTAGTAGTTAGCATTATAAGCTAACATGATTAGAATGTTTGCTAACATAATGCTAATACAATTAGCATTTTGTTCATTATGTTTACATGATTATCCTGTTGCTAGCATTATGTTAACACGATTAGCATAATGCTACCATGATGGAAACACAATTTGCATATTGAAAACATGATGCAAACACAATTAGCATTTTGTTCGCATGTAACTAACATGACTAGCATGTAGTTAACATGATTACTTAACATGGTTAACATTTTGTTAACATGATGCTAACGTCAATTAGCATGTTGCTAGCATGATGTTAGCACATTTTGACATGTTTGTATCATTTGATTACACTAAGCTAATCACTATAAGCATGTAGCTATTCACTGTTAGCATATGTAGCATGTTGCAAGTACTGTTTGCTAGCATGAGTCAAAATACCCAACCCCCATGTGATGAATATATATCAATCAATGTGGATTTTTTAAATAACATAAATCTTTTCGACTACATAGGAGACACCATTTAAGGCATATTAAGCCATTCAAGTCTTAACACCAGAGGTTCCCTTTAACTGAGCCTGAGAGAGAGTCAGTACCTGGATTCATGTCCTCTGGGATGTCGAACGAGTACACGGAGCGGGAAAACTTGGGCGGGTGATCGTTGACGTCGCTGACGGTGATGTTGAGCCGCATGTCGGAGGACTGCTGCCCGTCGTCCGCCCGCACCAGGAGAGAATACTTCGACCTCCGCTCGCGGTCCAGGCGCTTGGTGGCGATCAGCTCGCCGGATTCGGGATCGATGCGGAAGCTGTCGTCCGCTCCGCTGATGATGGCGTAGGTCACTAGAGCATTCGCACCCTGAACACAACCACACACACACAAACATTAATCTGTGCTGAACCTGAGAAGCAAAATGATTGAGTTAAAAAATACACTTCATTTAGGAAGAGAAATCAACATCATCATTTTACTGAGAAAATCAGTGAAGTAAAAAGTACAAATAAAGGTTCACATATTTATACATATAATATATAAGATAAAAATAAACTAAATGAAAATGAGCTTTGTTGCATTATGCTATATACACTGATCAGGCATAACATTATGACCCCTGACAGGTGATGATCTCTTCATCACGGCTCCTGTTAGTGGGTGGGATATATAACGCAGCAAGTGAACATTTTGTCCTCAAAGTTGATGTGTTAGAAGCAGGAAAAATGGGCAAGCGTAAGGATTTGAGCGAGTTTGACAAGGGCCAAATTGTGATGGCTAGACGACTGGGTCAGAGCATCTCCAAAACTGCAGCTCTTGTGGGGTGTTCCCGGTCTGCAGTGGTC
This sequence comes from Gobiocypris rarus, assembly GCA_023029165.1. Lineage (NCBI taxonomy): Eukaryota > Metazoa > Chordata > Actinopteri > Cypriniformes > Gobionidae > Gobiocypris > Gobiocypris rarus. The sequence goes on from CM040932.1 coordinate 49,242,444, forward strand.
AGGATCTATCAAAAGTGCTCCAAGGAAGGAACAGTGGAGAACCGCCACAGGGTCATGGGCGCCCAGGCTCATTGATGCACGTGTGGAGCGAAGGCTGGCCCGTGTGGTCCGATCAAACAGACGAGCTACTGGAGCTCAAACTGCTCAAGAAGTTAATGCTGGTTCTGATAGAAAGGGGTCAGAATACACAGAGCATCGCAGTTTGTTGCGTATGGGGCGGCACAGCCGCTGACCAGTCAGGGTGCCCATGCTGACCTCTGACCCTCCGAAAGCACCAGCAGTGGCACGTGAGCATCAGAACTGGACCACGGAGCAATGGGAGAAGGTGGCCTGGCCTGATGATCACGTGTTCTTCTACATCACGTGGATGGCCGGGTGCGTGTGTGTGGCTTACCTGGGGAACACATGGCCCCAGGATGCACTATGGGTAAGAAGGCTGGGAAACCTTGCTGGGAAACCTTGGGTCCTGCCATCCATGTGGATGTTACTTTGACACGTCCCACCTACCTAAGCATTGTTGCAGACCATGTGCACCCTTTCATGGAAACGGTATTCCCTGGTGTCTGTGGCTCTTTCTGCAGGATAATGCTCCTAACACAAAGCACAAATGCTTGAGGAGCACAACAACGAGTTTGAGGTGTTGATTTGGCCACCAAAATCCCCAGATCTCAATCCAATCGAGCATCTGTGGGATGTGCTGAACAAACAAGTCAGATCCATGGAGGCCCCACCTCACAACTTACAGGACTTAAAGGATCTGCTGCTAACATCTTGGTGCCAGATACCACAGCACACCTTCAGGGGTCTAGTGGAGTCCATGCCTCGACGGGTCAGCAAAAGGGGGACCAACACAATAATGTTTTGCCTTATCGGTGTATATATATAGTAAAATGTATAGTAATAGTCCATGTGTCAATGCATCCCGTCACACATTCAGAGCGCTGAACTTCAGACTGCAGTGGCACCAATTAGTGAGAGTGCAAAGTATTTCATTTCCACACTGGTGTTGAGTTTCCTGGAGGTCAGATCTGCAGTCCACAGCTGACAGCAGAGAAACACAAACCCAACACACAGAGAGAGAGAGAGAGAGAGAGAGAGAGAGACAGAGAGAGAGAGAGAGAGAGAGAGAGAGGGAGAGAGAGAGAGAGAGAGAGAGAGAGAGAGAGAGAGAGAGAGAGAGAGAGAGAGAGAGAGAGAGAGAGAGAGAGAGAGAGAGAGAGAGAGAGAGAGAGAGAGAGAGAGAGAGAGAGAGAGAGTTGTGCTCTGCGGGCCTTTGAACTGAACGGATATACGGTTCCTCTGTAAATTCAGCTAATAGATCCCCTGATACCTGCGGCCAACACAGCCGCTAAACATCTGATACTGAGGAGCAATCTAACGTGGCACATGAATAACGCTGGTGACAGATTGTGCCGTCCCCATTCGAGCAGAGGACAATATGAGTTCAGACAGACACATTAAAGAAGAGACGCTACACCACATCAAAGAGCAGATCATCGAGGCAATCCATGTGTTCAAAAGGCTAGAATACACCACTGGAAACCTGCAAACTCTTTCCATTTCATTATTCATCAACCAACTTAAAAACACAAGTAAACGAGTGATTCTTCTCCTTTACTATCCATACACTCATCCATTAAAAGATGAAGTATCAGCAAACATGCTTTTCTCAGGTTTTTAACTACCCTGAATCCTGCAGCGTTCTCCTGAAAACGCTCTCTCTGTCTCACAAGTCTGCTGGAAAGAAGAAAGCAGAGAGGAAGAGTAAAAAAACGAGTGAATATGATTCCCCGGCTCCTGCTGCCATTGATCGGTGCAGCAGATCTCTGGATTTCCCATCAGCCACCTGGGCCGCCCCCTCTTCCGGCCGGCTGCCAGTGAGTGTGTGACGGCTTCAATCGCTCGTCTGGAGGCCGGCGGGACGGACGGGACATGCGGAAACTCACTCACAAGATGGAGAGGGAATGTTCCGGGACGCTGGTTTGGGAAGTTACTAGGATTATTATCGGTCACTCTAACAAACTAATGCCATTAAAAAACATGTTTGTTGCTTGAAATACCTTCTTTTTTTTATTTTATTAAATTAAATATAAAAAAATATTTTATTTAATTTAGTATAAAATAAACAAACTAATAAAAATGAATAAAAAACATATAGACATGTTTGAATAACAATTTAAATATATATATTTAATTAAAATAGAATGGAAAAGAAGATGAAATAAAATTAAATATAAATATTAGATGAAAAAATATACTTAATGAAAACTGAAATGATAAATTAAACCTAATATTTAAAAATAAATAAATAAATAAATAGAAAAATAAATAGTATACTAGAATATTAATTATTCTAAAATAACGCTGGACTGAGACACAAATGAGCGTACGGACGAACACATTGTTTAAATTAGAGAGATGATGTGAACTTTATGGTCATGTTCTTCATAAATACACGGCATAATTTGCTTCTGTTCTGTTTTAACAGATATTTATGAACGTTGAAACATAATATTGTTTATCTATGGCAACCACGAACACTGTGCATAGCAACCACACGGATTGCCTAATGTGACAGAGACTGATCCGGCTGCTTCCTCAGCGTTTAGCGTCTTTATCACGCGTGCGGCTCCAGAGCTTCTGGACACGGAGAGCCGTACAGGAATAACCCTGGACGGGATTCAGACATGCTGTTAGTGGCCGACTCTCAAACGGATGACTATTGGAGCACAAAAATCCCATAATTCCTGACCAGTGTGCCAAGGTTGTCATTTAAAAAAAAATGCTGGAAATGACCAACAAGAGAAAAAAAAGAGTTTTGTTTCTCCTGCACTAGAAGTAAATATAAGTTAAAACATTAATTTAATGTAAAATGACAAATTAATTAAATGAATCACATAAAATATATAAATGCTTTTTCAGATATTCCCTTTCATGCCGTGTGTGATGGAGCTGTTTGTGAGTGTAGAAGATCATAAACTGAGTTATCGTCCTCCAAAAGAATGAATCGATTCTGAACTGAAACGAGTCGTCAGTAAATCAGTCTCACTTCCTATGTAGATTTATAACTAATTAACATAAGGCCCGTCTCTGGTCGTGATTGGCTGAACAGCTCTTGGCCCCGCCCTCACTCACTGTATTTGTGTCTGAGACTGGAAGAGTTTGGTTGGTGTTGTTCATGTGGAGAAGACGCTGTTTTCTGCTGAGATTGATACGTTTAACCCACACCATCATTACTGTTCACATCTCTGTGTGTCAAGAGCTGAGATTCAGATATGATAATGAGCCAATCACAGCAGAGCAGCTCTCAGAGAGGCGGGGCTTAGAGAGACTGAATCTTCAAATGAAGCGTTTCAGACGCTGAGAGAAAAGAGCTGATGCTGCAGTGGAGATCATGAGAGACTTCAAGTGTTTTTCACCTTGGATGCATGAGAACCTGTTGAAGGAGACAACACTAGGACATTTGAAATAGTGTAATAGGGTACTTTAAAATAATAAATGCCTTTTATTCAGGATATCTGATTATTGTCCACCGTATTATTAAGTATGTGCGAGGTTTCTGGTGTCATTCACTTCTAGTTATTTTATCTGTACAAAAACAAGCTTGATGTTAAAACTGGCATTTGTTGCCATATTATTTTAATGTAATCTCACTGGTTTGTAGCGCAAATGGTTTTATCTCTTCCACCTTGCAAAATAAAGTGGACACTGATTTTTCCCCCAGTTTGAGTCACTTTAGTTCATCAAGTTAACACTAAATGAAAACGAGCTGGTTGTTTTTCTATCAGTTATTTGCATTCGTGTGTTTCAGTGGCGTCAGATTTCTCTCACTGTTGGGTTTAATGTCGTCTTCCTGTCAAAGACGGAGCTTTAATAGTTCAGACTGAATCCAGTGATGTAAGGTGAACTCTCTCTCGCTCTCGCTCTCGCAGGGATCGGCCGCGCGGCTGCCAACAAACCGTCATCTTGAGACGAGCACGCGGCGTATACCGAGAATCAACACTGGAAATGAGCTCGAAAGTCTGAATACCGTCACAGAACATCAGTTTATTAGACTGTGTCGCCCTCTTTTCTGCTTGATTAAAATTAATCTAGCGCTGCGGAAACGTGTCAAGCGCTGCAGATCATCTGCGCATGTGGGCGGGGCCTGACTGACTCCTCCCACACGTCTGCTAGCGACATTATCCACATCAGTCACCGCCTGACGGGCTTCATGTGCCGGCCGCTGGCATTGGTCTAATGACTGATGCCTGATGTCTGGCGTACTCCTGAGAGGATCCTTACCTCGTCTGCGTCCGTGGCTGTTAGCTGCATTATCCTGAAGCCGTCGCTGATGTTCTCCTGGATCGTGACGTCCAGCGTGTCGGTGGGAAAGACTGGAGGGTTGTCGTTCACGTCCTGTAGGGTGATTTCAACCTGAGAGAGAGAGAGAAATCAAAACATCATTACATAAAACAGGCTGGGAATCACCACGATTTTACAACAGCAACAGCATGATAAAAGACACCAATGGTCAATACATACAGCTAAAGTCTGGAGCAATTAAGATTTTTTTTATGTTTTCATAACTCCTGTGTGAATTTATAGTGCAGTGTGATTTATTCCTGTGATCAAAGCTGAATTTATCATCATTACTCCAGTCTTCAGTGTCACATGACCCTTCACTAATCACTCTCAGATGAGGATTTAAATGTACATTTAAATTAACAATTAAAATATTTATTTGTATGCATGTTATATGATTTTAATAATCATTTTGGAAAAAGTTTCAATGAGTTATAAATTTGATTAAAAGAACTTCGACCAGTGCTATTTTAGTATCATTAATATCCTATCCTATCTGTGGTTTTGTCATATTTATTTATTTATTTTAGTTATTGTTATTTAAAAACTATTTTAGAAATTTTGGACTTTAAAGTTTTGGAAGCAACTGTAGCTGAAATAAAATAAGTTAAAGTTCATCCTGTGACAACGTCTTGAAATTAGCATGGAAATGATAAACCTTTTAGTGTCTTAACTCTTGTGATATCGACTGTTATACACATGGCTTTACTAGCAATTTTAGGTCAAATTCTGATGCAAAACATATTTTGTATAAAACTTTTAGTTCAGTAAATGAGTTTTACAGTAAGTTTAAACTGTTTGGAAATGTCATTTTTGAAGCTGCTCCCCTAAAAGCACTGCGCTGAGATCTGTGTTCAGAAACGAGTGACGGTCAACAGGTCAATAAAGTTAGAAGTAGTCAGCAGTAATAGCCCTGACCTCAACAGTAGTTAACGCTACACATTTGCTCTCTCCTCTCATGGCGTTCGATTCCCTTTGAATGCAAGAACTGATGCAATGAAACACATGAAAGCAGATCCATGCCGCCCCATAACTGACCCCTTTCTATCAGAACCAGCATTAACTTCTTGAGCAGTTTGAGCTCCAGTAGCTCGTCTGTTTGATCGGACCACACGGGCCAGCCTTCGCTCCACACGTGCATCAATGAGCCTGGGCCGCCCATGACCCTGTGTCCGGTTCTCCACTGTTCCTTCCTTGGAGCACTTTTGATAGATCCTGACCACTGCAGACCGGGAACACCCCACAAGAGCTGCAGTTTTGGAGATGCTCTGACCCAGTCGTCTAGCCATCACAATCTGGCCCTTGTCAAACTCGCTCAAATCCTTACGAATTTTTCATATGTACATCGTTTTAGGGGTCCCATCATAAGATAATTTTATGAATTGAGTTTTAATGTTGTTTTGTTGTAATTCATTTTTAATTGTACTTTTTGAATGAAGCAGCTCGTAAACATTATTACATAATTACATGAAATACTATGAACCACTGAACCTTTTGTTCCATGGATAGAATCAAACTGTGTCATATTCCATAGAGTTCCATATCTTAGACAGAGTTCTTAAACTGCACACACACACACACACACACACACACACACACACACACACACACACACACACACACACACACACACACACACACACACACACACACACACACACACACACACAAACTCACTGTCTCTCTTTCTCTCTCTCTCTCTCTCTCTCTCTCTCTCTCTCTCTCTCACACACACACACACACACACACACACACACACACACACACACACACACACACACAAACTCACTGTCTCTCTCTCTCTCTCTCTCTCTCTCTCTCTCTCACACACACACACACACACACACACACACACACACACACACACACACACAAAGGAAACGCACACAAAAGAGCAGAGTGTGAATCATTGTTCTGGACTCTCTGGGTTCCCGCATGTCTTTTGTCTGGAGAACAGAAGATGGAAATTCTGCATGAACCAAATGAACGTCTTTAGTGAATCCTGAAAAACATCATAAAACACTAACGCCAGGAAGCGCTCATAGCGTCTAACGCTTTCTTCCTCAGTGTTTCTGTCCTGTCCTTAAAACAAGAACAATGCAGTCTGACTCCATTGGCAGATATTTGTTCTTGTTTTAAGCTCAAACTCACTTTGGCTTCTCCAGTAAATGTGTCTTGATTTAAGAATGTTTAGATATTTGTGCTGGAAAACAGGACAGAAATACATGCAAAAACTATAGTTTGTGTGCGATTGTGTTTCCCCTCATTAGTCAGTGTGTTCCTCATTAGCGCTCCCTCTGTGAACACACATGAATCTAGCTCAGTTATCTGCGTGTTGGACAGACTCGATCGGAGGTGAAGAGAGAGAGAGAGAGAGAGAGAGAGAGAGACAAACGCAGCAGAAGAAGAGATATCTGTCGCCGCGGCGTCTTCCTCCGGCCGGGGACGCGCTAGAGTCAACGCCGCATGAATATTTATGCTCGCTCTGAAGTGTAAATAATCCCAACGCATCGTCGAGAGGCATGAGAGATAATTGCACTTGCTGATCTGAGTTTATTTCACCCACAATCCCCTGGGAGAATCATATCAAAGCGCAGGCCGCGAAAAACAGAGAAAACCGGGAAAAGTGTGTTTGTCTACTGAGAATATATCCAGGTGAAAGACACACACACACACACTGGTTTCCACACACAGCAGATTGAGTTTTAGAGCTCAGCGTCTCAGTTTCAGCTTGTTTGGCTCTATTATTAAACTCTGCGTCTCCAGCGTGTGTCGTAGTATTAGGCTGAAGTTTCAGATGCAGAGGTGAGGTTAAGTTCACCTCACTTCAACAGTCTGGTAAAGCTCAGTCTGTGTTGACCAAACCAGCTTTAACTGATCCTTCAGCTTGATAATAACTCTCTTTCTGGAGACATCTGAATTTGTGCTCATATGGCAGTCAAAAATTACCCATTTTTTAGGGCCCAAGCCCTAGCGCCACCCGAAGTCATAGCGCCACCAACAGGCAACAGGAAGTGTGTCTCGTTCAAAATGCCTTGTTTTTACCCGGTTTGCTTCAGTCTTTGTCAGAATAATGTGAATAATGAATGGCCATGTCAAACTTTAATATTATTTTAGGATGTTTTTGAGACTCTTAGCATGCTTCAAGCTGCAGGAAACTCAACACACGCATCAGAAATGTCAGTCAGTAGCCTTAGAAACGGGCATAGAGGAGGGGATCTATAGCGCTACCCTTTGACAAGAGTGGGGGGTTAGTTTTACCTACAGTCACCAAACTCAGTACATATATAGTTCTCATCGAGCCAGACAACTTTCTAATTTCCAATCATTAGCTCCGACCAACAGGAAATCAGCTATTTTGGTTTGAATGATACTAAATCATATTTATGCTGTAGTTATAATCCATTTGTTCACTTTTTGAGCACAGACCTTGAACGGTCATAAGTCTTGAATGTTTTGGCGCACAGACTTAAGTTTGGTCCCATTTTTTTGGGGGAAAAAGTTATATGATTTTACATTTATTGTTATGAGAAATGCACAAAAATACCATTTCCAATTTTTATATTAAAAATATATATTTCCAAAACACATTTTACTCTTAAACTGTGAGAAAATCAAAGCCATTCATCTAAATGAGTTGTGCTCCAAATTTGAGTTTGATATCTAAAGAAAAAAAGGGCTTTCCATCAGATTTTGCTTGGGCGCAGTACCAAACGCTCCCATTCATTTCTGATGCAAACAGTACAAGTGTGACTTCTTTTTTCAGGACCTTTTCAAACGTCCAAAATTTGTTTGCGTGTTCACACAACAAGTGCCAAAACATGTACCTTACCATTCAGAAAAAAATATATAAATCATATGCAATGCAAAGCGTGGGATGCAGTGGGGTAAAGCACGCGCCACTGGACTCTAGAGCAGTGAGACGTGTTCTCTGAGTGACCAATCACGCTTCTCTGTCTGACAATCCCATGGACGAGTCTGGGTTTGGTGATTGTCAGGAGAACGGGACTTGCCTGACTGCATTGAGCCAAGTGTAAAGTTTGGTGGAGGGGGGATTATGGGGTGGGGTTGTTTTTCAGGGGTTGGGCTCGGCCCCTTAGTTCCAGTGAAAGGAACTCTTAATGCTTCACCAAGACATTTTGGACAATTTCATGCTCCCAACTTTGTGGGATCAGTTTGGGGACGGCCCCTTCCTGTCCCATCATGACTGCGCTCCAGTGCACAAAGCGTCAGTTCATAAAGACATGGATGAGTGAGTTTGGTGTGGAGGAACTTGACTGGCCTGCACAGAGTCCTGACCTCATCCCGATAGAACACCTTTGGGATGAATTAGAGCGGAGACTGCGAGCCAGGCCTTCTCGTCCAACATCAGTGCCTGACCTCACAAATGCGCTTCTAGAAGAATGGTCAAACATTCCCATAAACACACTCCTAAACCTTGTGGAAAGCCTTCCCAGAAGAGCTGAAGCTGTTATAGCAGCAAAGGGTTGGACAACTCCATATTAAACCCTACGGATTAAGAATGGGATGGCATTAAAGTTCATGTAAAGGCAGGCGTTGGCAATATAGTGTACTTCAAACTAAGTTTTTACATATTTCTGTGTATTATGTGCCATTCATTATTTTTGACGATTCATGCCAGGGCAAATCAAGCACACACACATGGGAGAAAATGTCCCAGATCAGAACTGAAGTTCCATATTCAGTGTGATTCTGGAGCCTGGTTTGATCCACTATCATCTACAGCCGAGAGCTTTAACTTCAATCATGAACTAAACATTTGCGCTGTACTCTGAGTTCATTCACTGTGTTAATGAGCGAATCGAAGCAGTTCAGAGGGCATTTGTGAGAGCAGAGCGCTAATTCGAGATGATGTCATTGTTAATGATGTCACAACAAGAGGTCGAGGGTCACGCGTTTGATGTTTCCTGGCTGTGTTCGGCGCGAGTGCGTATGAAGAACAGCGTGATAAAACACACACAATCTCACACCTCATCGCGTAAATGAAATGACTTCACTCGCTGGACGCATCACAGATGAACAGCAGAAGAAGAAGATTAAACTTTGGAGAGAAAACACACAAAGGAGGATGTGTGTGTGTGTGTCTGAGAGAGAAAACACATGTACTGTGTGTGCAGGCGTGTGTGTGTGTGTGTGTGTGTGTGAGTACTGTGTGTGTGTGTGTGTGTGTGTGTGTGTGTGTGTGTGTGTGTGTGTGTGTGTGTGTGTGTGTGTGTGTGTGTGTGTGTGTGTGTGTGTGTGTGTGATGGGTAGGTTTAGGGGCAGGGGCAGTGTGTGTGTGTGTGTGTGTGTGTGTGTGTGTGTGTGTTTAGGCAGTGTGTGTGTGTGTGTGTGTGTGTGTGTGTGTGTGTGTGTGTGTGTGGTGGGTAGGTTTAGGGGCAGGGGCAGTGTAGGGGGATAGAAAATACGGTTTGTTCGGTATAAAATGCATTACGCCTATGGAATGTCCCCACATTTCACAAAAACAAACATGCGAGTGTAAAAGTGTGTGTGTGTGCGTTCGTGCGTCCTGGTAATCCCTACGGTATGGGGACAAAATGTCCCCACAAAGATGGCAATATCCGAAATGCTTGTCCTTGTGGGGACATTTTTTGGTCCCCATGAGGAAAACATCTTATAAATCACACTAAGTGATGTTTTTGAAAAAGTAAAAATGCAGCATGTCTCCTGTGATGGGGCAGGGGCAGTGTGTGTGTGTGTGTGTGTGTGTGTGTGTGTGTGTGTGTGTGTGTGTGTGTGTGTGTGTGTGTGTGTTCTTGTTTATATTACATTGTAGGGTCCCCACTTTTCAAAAGGCTTAAGTGTGTGTGTAAGGGTGTAAGTGTGTATGTGTGACACTCTCATCCAGTTGTGTGTAGTCGTCATCATACCAGGGCATTAAGGGGGACAAATCCACCCAAATAATCAGAAATGGCCAAATTGACATACACTGAAAAAAAAAAGTTGAGAAAACTTAAAAGTTTAAGGGTCAATTAGTTAACTGAAGTTTTTCTTTTGTGTTTTTCATGGACAGACTTCGATGTTTATGCTTATATAAAATATATTGATAAAAGAGTCGAACTATCAGTCTGTGTTCGACTGGTTCATCCGATCGTGTTGATCAATTACAGGGTGTGTGTGTTAGATGTGATCCAGTAGCTCTACAGCGGCTGGTGTTTGATCACAGTCGCCCCCTCAGTGTCTCAATCAAACACACACACACACACACACACACACACACACACACACACACACACACACACACACACACACACACACACACACACACACACACACACACACACACACACACACACACACACACACTCTTGACCATCTAACCAACTCCTGGTTTCACTCAGTTAGACGTCACATTATGGCAGAAAATGAGTTTTGAACAGCGTTTTGAGTATCTAGGGGTTAAAGCTAGACTCAAATCATCAAATTCCAGTGTGTTTCTGCTCCGGGTTCAGTCTCAGACGTGGAAAATGAAAAGAGAGAAATGATGATGTGTTTAACATGAGTGACTCGCAATCGTCCCTCTGCCAAACAGACAGTTTCCCCCTCGCTGAGACTATTCATGGAGAGAGAGAGAGAGAGAGAGAGAGAGAGAGAGAGAGAGAGAGAGAGAGAGAGAGAGAGAAGGGCGGAGAAAGAGGACGGGGCGGATGGGTGAGAAGGGGAGAGAGAGAGAGAGAGACGGCGGATGGGTGAGAAGGGGAGAGAGAGAGAGAGATTGAGACGGCGGATGGGTGAGAAGGAGAGAGAGAGAGAGAGAGAGAGAGAGAGAGAGAGAGAGAAGGGCGGAGCGAGAGGACGGGACGGGACGGATGGGTGAGACGGAGAGCAGCAAAAGAGACTTCAGTAACTTTAGACAATGAGGCTGGTCTGTTTCTCGTCAGAATGGAGTCGTTAATCTTCATTAAGACGAGTGTTTCATGGCCTTCAGTTTAACAAAGAAAACACTCGATAATTCAATAACTATATTCCTCCCTCATCTGATTACGTCCACAAACTCACTCCGTCTCACTTTCAGCTTCTGGACAACAGGAAACACTCGCCTCCTTATGTAAAGACTCACACACACACACACACACACAAACTCACTCACACACACACACACACACACTCACATACAAACTCACTCAATCGCACACACACACATTGACACACTCGCATACAAACACACTCACTCACTCACACACATACACACACACACACTCACTCACACACACACATACACACACACACTCACTCACTCACACACATACACACACACACACTCACTCACTCACACACATACACACACACACACACACACACACACACACACACACACACACACACACACACACACACACACACACACACTGCCCCCTGCCCCTAAACCTACCCATCACAGGAGACTGCACAGTTTACTTTCTGTGAAAAAAACCTCATCCTGTGTGATTTATAAGCATTTTGAAAAGTGAGGACATGGGGAACGTCCTCATATTTCACCCTCTTTTTGTAATACCTGTGTCATACCCATGTCATTATACACATTTGTGTCCTGATATTTCACAAAAACATGCCCACACACACACACACACACACACACACACACACAAACACTCACATACAAACAAATTCACTCACTCACTTACACACTCACACACACACTCACATACAAACACATTCACTCACTCACTCACACTCACACACATACTCACACTCACCGGCTCACCAAAACTGGACAATAGAAGATTGGAGAAATGTTTCCTGGTCGGATGAGTCTGGGTTTCTGCTGTGACGTTCAGATGGGAGGGTCAGAATCTGGCGTAAACATCATGAAAGCATGGATCATCCTTCCTTGTATCAGCGCTCCAGGCTGCTCGTGATGTGTTTTATGGGCACACTTTGGGCCTCTTACTGCCGACTGAGCATCGTTTAAACACCACAGCCGACCTGAGTCCTGATGCTGACCATGTTCATCCCTTTATGAGGGTTCATCTTAATATAAAAAATATCTGTTTAGTCATTATTTTAGCAAACCGACATTGCAGAAACACACATTTGCCCATTTAATTGATTCCTCATTGAAAAAAACAAGCCCTTCCCTTCCTGACCTTTTTTTCCTCTAGTTGCACAACTCTTTTCATTCAGAAATAAACGCACTTAAAGGATTATTAGGAACACATACTAATACTGTGTTTGACCCCCTTTCGCCTTCAGAACTGCCTTAATTCTCCGTGGCATTGATTCAACAAGGTGCTGAAAGCATTCTTTAGAAATGTTGGCCCATGTTGATAGGATAGCATCTTGCAGTTGATGGAGATTTGTGGGATGCACATCCAGGGCACGAAGCTCCCGTTCCACCACATCCCAAAGATGCTCTATTGGGTTGAGATCTGGTGACTGTGGGGGCCATTTTAGTTCAGTGAACTCATTGTCATGTTCAAGAAACCAATTTGAAATGATTGGAGCTTTGTGACATGGTGCATTATCCTGCTGGTAGAAGCCATCAGAGGATGGGCATATGGTGGTCATAAAGGGATGGACATGGTCAGAAACAATGCTCAGGTAGGCCGTGGCATTTAAACCATGCCCAATTGGCACTAAGGGGCCTAAAGTGTGCCAAGAAAACATCCCCACACCATTACACCACCACCACCACCAGCCTGCACAGTGAAAACATCCCCACACCATTACACCACCACCACCAGCCTGCACAGTGGTAACAAGGCATGATGGATCCATGTTCTCATTCTGTTTACACCAAATTCTGACTCTACCATCTGAATATCTCAACAGAAATCGAGACTCATCAGACCAGGCAACATTTTTCCAGTCTTCAACTGTCCAATTTTGGTGAGCTCGTGCAAATTGTAGCCTCTTTTCCTATTTATAGAGGAGATGAGTGGTACCCGTGGGGTCTTCT
>CM040932.1:49263207-49308207 GCA_023029165.1 Gobiocypris rarus
TTAATAGCGACAGGACTTTTATTTGATAGTGACAGGACTTTATTTTGATAGCGACAGGAGTTTTATTTGATAGCGACAGGACTTTTAATTTGATAGCGACAGGAGTTTTATTTGATAGCGACAGGACTTTTAATTTGATAGCGACAGGACTTTATTTTGATAGTGACAGGACTTTTAATTTAATACAGGACTTTATTTTGATAGCGACAGGACTTTAATTTGATAGCGACAGGACTTTTAATTTGATAGCGACAGGACTTTAATTTGATAGTGACAGGACTTTAATTTGATAGCGACAGGACTTTTAATTTGATAGCGACAGGACTTTAATTTGATAGCGACAGGACTTTAATTTGATAGCGACAGGACTTTATTTTGATAGCGACAGGACTTTAATTTGATAGCGACAGGACTTTAATTTGATAGCGACAGGACTTTATTTTGATAGCGACAGAGGGGACTTTGAATTTGAAGCGACCGGACTTTGAATTTGATACACGACAGGACACACTTTGTTGATGCGACAGGACTTTAATTTGATAGCGATATGACTTTTAATTTGATAGCGACAGGACTTTAATTTGATAGTGACAGGACTTTAATTTGATAGCGACAGGACTTTTAATTTGATAGCGACAGGACTTTTACATTTTTACATTTACCCATCACACACACACACACACACACACACACACACACTGCCCCTGCCCTACACACCTACACACATCACACACACACACACACACATTATTTATCTTTTATTAACCATTTCTTTATTCGTGAAAAAATACTAAGAAACCAAGAAGCTGCTACAGAATAAATATATTTATTTTACAGATTTATTTTTTATAAATTAAAAATATGTAAAAATATAAATATTAAAATTTAATTATTTGTATATAAATATAATTTATTGTATAAATTAATAATATATTAAATAATATAATATATTCATTATATACATAAATATAAATATTTATAAAATAAAATATATAAATTAGTTATGTATATAATATACAGATTTAAAAAAATCATATTGATTAATTTTACAATGAATTATTTATAATTGAGTAAATATGTGAAATAACACAGATTTGCTCACGGCTGTCCCGGAGGAACGAGACGGGAAAAGAGGAAAACAGTTTGTGATGGAAATGTCTGATGCCGAACACAAATGTAATCGTGTAAAATGTGTGTTGGGTAATAAGGCATAAAAAGCAAAGGTTTTGTGAACGGCTGCGTTTGCAGAGAGACCGGCGACTCCGACACACACACACACACACTCACACACACACACACACACACACGCACAAACACACACACAATCACACCTCGTCATCAGCCGGCTGAAGGGAGAACAGATTTCCCTGTCGCCGCTGATAAAACTCCACTTTGCTACGGTCGCTTCCAGCGCGGCGTCGCTCCTCTGTGCCGCCATTATTAATGTTTTGCATCAGTCTGGTCAGTCGCACGAGACTCGCTGCAGTGAAACCGGAGAACAGAGCGAGTACACACACTCTCACACACACTCACGTTACAGTCTGGCTCTAAACCAGAGAATCTCCACTGATCTGACGGCTTTATGATCCGTGAATCTAGAGAAAGCCCTCTGTAAAAACACAGCGCCTGAAACACACTGCACTTCTATAATATATATGACACACTTCAGACTTGAATGAATAGTAAGGGATGAAAATGCTGGAAACTCAAACAAGGTCATGGGTCGAATCCCAGGGAACGCGTGGACTGATCAAATGCATCACTTTCTGCCAAATGAGTGTTACGGGCCAGAAGAGAATCTCAACGAGAGTTTGCGTGAATAACTGACCTAAATAACTCCGGTTTTTGATAAACATTGTCTAATAGTTCGCATGACTATCAGCAGAAATGGAAATTATATACATAACATGGATATGCAAGTAAGGTCGGGTTTAATTATATTTAACCTGATGGAAAATAACTAACCCAGTCTAAGGCGTTCAGTTCAGCTGCTCCGGTAAACATCATCGTGAGCTCAATCTGATCTGGAACACACACACACACACACACACACACACACACACTCACTCTCACACACACGCACTCACACACATGTTGTGTTTCCATGTTTTATGGGGACATTCCATAGGCGTAATGCATTTATACTGTACAAACCGTATTTTCTATCCCCTGCCCTGCCCCTAAACCTACCCATCACAGGAGACATGCTGCATTTTTACATTTTTACATTTACCCATCACACACACACACACACACACTGCCCCCCCCTAAACCTACCCATCACACACACACACACACACACACACACACACACACTGCCCCTGCCCCTAAACCTACCCATCACACACACAAACACACTGCCCTGCCCCTGCCCCTGCCCCTAAACCTACCCATCACACACACACACACACACTGCCCCTGCCCCTGCCCCTAAACCTACCCATCACAGGAGACATGCTGCATTTTTACATTTTTACATTTACCCATCACACACACACACACACACACACACACACACACACTGCCCCTGCCCCTAAACCTACCTATCACACACACACACACACACACACACACACACACACACACACACACTGCCCCTGCCCCTAAACCTACCTATCACACACACACACTGCCCCTAAACCTACCCATCACACACACACACACACACACACTGCCCCTAAACCTACCCATCAGTAGGGGTGTAACGATACATCGTTAAACGATATATCGCGATATAAAATGTGACGATATGTATCGTTGATGGAAACGATATGATTTGTGATATATATTAGTTGTTTTATCCGAGGCTTAACTTGCTGTGGTAGGCCTATTTATAAGGTAGCCTATAATTCACCCAAACACAAATTAATAAAATGTACGACAAATGTAAATTCTGTCATCATGTACTCACCATCAAGTAGTTTTTCGTTTAACTTCCAAATACAAATGAAGATTTTCTTAATGAAACCTGAAGGATTTCTGTCCCTCCATTTTTAAAGTCCATTCCTCTCAAACTTAAAAGTCATAAATGTCATAAAGGCATCATAAAAAATAACTAATTGAGTGGTCTAATTAAAAGTTTTAAGTCTTCAAGTCTTCTGAAGAGGCACAATGGCTTTATAATATGATGAATATATTTAAAACGACGCGCATACTGTAGTTAACACAGATGTTCAAATGACTGAGTGACGCGCGAAAACAACATGAGAGGCAATAAATGCAGATAGTTTAATTCTTGGATGAGCAAAACATTTACAGTTTGAGAGCGGCCATTTTGACTCTCTTTCTTGCGATTAGAACTGTGATTGATTGCATCTTCTGAAGTCAACATTTAAAGCGGCACTCCTCCAAGTCAAAGCGCAAACATCATTTAAATCACTATATCACATTTAGTTTTAGTAGTATGATTATTCAAAGCAATTTAGATGGTTCAGTCAAACAAACTGTATTAACAGAGAGATAGGCGGGACATAGCGAGCACGGAAAGTTGCGAGCATGGGGTGAGAATGCTGCCTGCATTAAAAGCACCAGTAATGCGTGAGGGGAAAAATACAGTTTACGGAGTTTCAGTGACATTATTACTTTAATAATCTTATTAAATAGAATCATATAACGACTATACATTATGTTGAATATAATATAATAATGCATAGGGTGAATATTTGCTGGATCTGATAATAATGCACAATTAATAAAATTATAATTATAATACAAAATAGTATATATATATATATATATATATATATATATATATATATATATATATATATATATATATATATATATATATATATATATATATATATATATAAAAGAAAAAACTTTATTTGGGCTTAAAATATCGTGATACATATCGTATCGGGAGTTCAGTATCGAGATACATATCGAATCGTGACATGAGTGTATCCTTACACCCCTACCCATCACACACACACACACACACACACACACACACACACACACACACACACACACACCCCCCCCCCCACCCCCCACACACACACACACACACACACACACACACACACACACACACACACACACACACACACACACACACACACACACACTGCCCCTAAACCTACCCATCACACACACACACACACACACACACACACACACACACACACACTGCCCCTAAACCTACCCATCACACGCACACACACACACACACACACACACACACACACACACACACACACTGCTAAACCTACCCATCACACACACACACACACACACACACACACACACACACACACACACTGCCCCTAAACCTACCCATCACACACACACACACACAGACACACACACACACACACACACAGACACACACACACACACACACACACACACTGCCCCTGCCCCATCACAGGAGACATGCTGCATTTTTACATTTTCAAAAAACATCACTTATTGTGATTTATAAGATGTTTTCCTCATGGGGACCAAAAAATGTCCCCACAAGGACAAGGATTTTGGATATTGCCATCTTTGTCCTCATACCGTAGGGATTACCAGTCCACACACACACACACACACACACACACACACACACTACCCATCACAGGAGACTGCTCAGTTTACTTTCTGTGAAAAAAACCTCATCCTGTGTGATTTATAAGCATTTTGAAAAGTGAGGACATGGGGAACGTCCTCATATTTCACCCTCTTTTTGTAATACCTGTGTCATACCCATGTCATTATACACATTTGTGTCCTGATATTTCACAAAAACATGCCCACACACACACTGTCACACACACACATTATCAGTCTTTACTCCACTCATAAATCCTCTGGATTAAAGCGAGAGAGAGAGAGAGAGAGAGAGAGAGAGAGAGAGAGAGAGAGAGAGAGAGAGAGAGAGAGAGAGAGAGAGAGAGAGAGAGAGACGGGGATGAAAGAGAGGCAGGCCTATAGAAATGCAAAGAAGTGGCCCTTCCTTTCTCCACTTTATTCCCTCGTTCATTTGCTGGGGCGGACGGGGGAGAAAAAGATTCTCAGAGAGGAGACTTCATTAATGCACAGTATTTAACAGAGCTACGTGTGTGAGTTCAGAATAACGACACCATCCGTCAGACCTCCATTCACACACACACACACACACACACACACACACACACACACACACAGAGAGAGAGAGAGAGAGAGAGAGAGAGAGAGAGAGACGTGCTCAACCGTAACATTCAGTGGACAAAAAGACTGACAGATTGATAGAGAAACAATACTTTCATACTGAAGTAATCATACAGAGCCGGAGAGAGGAAGAACCACAGAGACTCAGACACAAACGCTTACAGAGTATCCTTCAAAACCTTGGGACTCCCGGGAAAGAAATTAAAACTTTTACTCAGCGAGCGCGCATTAAATCAGTCAAAAGTGATGGTTAAGACACTTTTAATGTCACAGAAGATTGTGTTTCAGATCAATGCTTTCTATTCATCAGAGATCCTGAAGAATTACATTTATCACACTATCAACACTAATATGAACACTGATAATAATCATAACTGTTTCATGAGCATCAGATCCTCATCTGAGAGTGATTAGTGAAGGGTCATGTGACACTAAAGACTGGAGTAATGATGATAAATTCAGCTCAAAATACATTATATATTCACACAGAGAACAGCTGATCTACACTGAGGAATATTACACTGATACTGGAGTTATGATCAGATAATGAACAGAAGCACTATATATTCACACAGAGAACAGCTGATCTACACTGAGGAATATTACACTGATACTGGAGTTATGATCAGATAATCAACAGAAGCACTATATATTCACACAGAGAACAGCTGATCTACACTGAGGAATATTACACTGATACTGGAGTTATGATCAGATAATAATCAGAAGCACTATATATTCACACAGAGGACAGCTGATCTACACTGAGGAATATTACACTGATACTGGAGTTATGATCAGATAATGAGCAGAAGCACTATATATTCACACAGAGAACAGCTGATCTACACTGAGGAATATTACACTGATACTGGAGTTATGATCAGATAATAAGCAGAAGCACTATATATTCACACAGAGAACAGCTGATCTACACTAAGGAATATTACACTGATACTGGAGTTATGATCAGATAATGAACAGAAGCACTATATATTCACACAGAGAACAGCTGATCTACACTGAGGAATATTACACTGATACTGGAGTTATGATCAGATAATGAACAGAAGCACTATATATTCACACAGAGAACAGCTGATCTACACTGAGGAATATTACACTGATACTGGAGTTATGATCAGATAATGAACAGAAGCACTATATATTCACACAGAGAACAGCTGATCTACACTAAGGAATATTACACTGATACTGGAGTTATGATCAGATAATGAACAGAAGCACTATATATTCACACAGAGAACAGCTGATCTACACTGAGGAATATTACACTGATACTGGAGTTATGATCAGATAATGAGCAGAAGCACTATATATTCACACAGAGAACAGCTGATCTACACTGAGGAATATTACACTGATACTGGAGTTATGATCAGATAATGAACAGAAGCACTATATATTCACACAGAGAACAGCTGATCTACACTGAGGAATATTACACTGATACTGGAGTTATGATCAGATAATGAACAGAAGCACTATATATTCACACAGAGAACAGCTGATCTACACTGGAGGAATATTACACTGATACTGGAGTTATGATCAGATAATGAACAGAAGCACTATATATTCACACAGAGAACAGCTGATCTACACTGAGGAATATTACACTGATACTGGAGTTATGATCAGATAATGAGCAGAAGCACTATATATTCACACAGAGAACAGCTGATCTACACTGAGGAATATTACACTGATACTGGAGTTATGATCAGATAATGAGCAGAAGCACTATATATTCACACAGAGAACAGCTGATCTACACTGATGGAATATTACACTGATACTGGAGTTATGATCGGATAATGTGCAGAAGCACTATATATTCACACAGAGAACAGCTGATCTACACTGATGGAATATTACACTGATACTGGAGTTATGATCAGATAATGAGCAGAAGCACTATATATTCACACAGAGAACAGCTGATCTACACTGGAGGAATATTACACTGATACTGGAGTTATGATCAGATAATGAACAGAAGCACTATATATTCACACAGAGAACAGCTGATCTACACTGAGGAATATTACACTGATACTGGAGTTATGATCAGATAATGAACAGAAGCACTATATATTCACACAGAGAACAGCTGATCTACACTGAGGAATATTACACTGATACTGGAGTTATGATCAGATAATGAACAGAAGCACTATATATTCACACAGAGAACAGCTGATCTACACTGGAATATTACACTGATACTGGAGTTATGATCAGATAATGAACAGAAGCACTATATATTCACACAGAGAACAGCTGATCTACACTGAGGAATATTACACTGATACTGGAGTTATGATCAGATAATGAACAGAAGCACTATATATTCACACAGAGAACAGCTGATCTACACTGGAGGAATATTACACTGATACTGGAGTTATGATCAGATAATGAACAGAAGCACTATATATTCACACAGAGAACAGCTGATCTACACTGAGGAATATTACACTGATACTGGAGTTATGATCAGATAATGAACAGAAGCACTATATATTCACACAGAGAACAGCTGATCTACACTGGAGGAATATTACACTGATACTGGAGTTATGATCAGATAATGAACAGAAGCACTATATATTCACACAGAGAACAGCTGATCTACACTGAGGAATATTACACTGATACTGGAGTTATGATCAGATAATGAACAGAAGCACTATATATTCACACAGAGAACAGCTGATCTACACTGGAGGAATATTACACTGATACTGGAGTTATGATCAGATAATGAACAGAAGCACTATATATTCACACAGAGAACAGCTGATCTACACTGGAGGAATATTACACTGATACTGGAGTTATGATCAGATAATGAACAGAAGCACTATATATTCACACAGAGAACAGCTGATCTACACTGAGGAATATTACACTGATACTGGAGTTATGATCAGATAATGAACAGAAGCACTATATATTCACACAGAGAACAGCTGATCTACACTGAGGAATATTACACTGATACTGGAGTTATGATCAGATAATGAACAGAAGCACTATATATTCACACAGAGAACAGCTGATCTACACTGAGGAATATTACACTGATACTGGAGTTATGATCAGATAATGAGCAGAAGCACTATATATTCACACAGAGAACAGCTGATCTACACTGAGGAATATTACACTGATACTGGAGTTATGATCAGATAATGAGCAGAAGCACTATATATTCACACAGAGAACAGCTGATCTACACTGGAGGAATATTACACTGATACTGGAGTTATGATCAGATAATGAACAGAAGCACTATATATTCACACAGAGAACAGCTGATCTACACTGGAGGAATATTACACTGATACTGGAGTTATGATCAGATAATGAACAGAAGCACTATATATTCACACAGAGAACAGCTGATCTACACTGAGGAATATTACACTGATACTGGAGTTATGATCAGATAATGAACAGAAGCACTATATATTCACACAGAGAACAGCTGATCTACACTGAGGAATATTACACTGATACTGGAGTTATGATCAGATAATGAACAGAAGCACTATATATTCACACAGAGAACAGCTGATCTACACTGAGGAATATTACACTGATACTGGAGTTATGATCAGATAATGAACAGAAGCACTATATATTCACACAGAGAACAGCTGATCTACACTGGAGGAATATTACACTGATACTGGAGTTATGATCAGATAATGAACAGAAGCACTATATATTCACACAGAGAACAGCTGATCTACACTGAGGAATATTACACTGATACTGGAGTTATGATCAGATAATGAACAGAAGCACTATATATTCACACAGAGAACAGCTGATCTACACTGAGGAATATTACACTGATACTGGAGTTATGATCAGATAATGAGCAGAAGCACTATATATTCACACAGAGAACAGCTGATCTACACTGGAGGAATATTACACTGATACTGGAGTTATGATCAGATAATGAACAGAAGCACTATATATTCACACAGAGAACAGCTGATCTACACTGAGGAATATTACACTGATACTGGAGTTATGATCAGATAATGAGCAGAAGCACTATATATTCACACAGAGAACAGCTGATCTACACTGAGGAATATTACACTGATACTGGAGTTATGATCAGATAATGAACAGAAGCACTATATATTCACACAGAGAACAGCTGATCTACACTGAGGAATATTACACTGATACTGGAGTTATGATCAGATAATGAACAGAAGCACTATATATTCACACAGAGAACAGCTGATCTACACTGAGGAATATTACACTGATACTGGAGTTATGATCAGATAATGAACAGAAGCACTATATATTCACACAGAGAACAGCTGATCTACACTGGAGGAATATTACACTGATACTGGAGTTATGATCAGATAATGAACAGAAGCACTATATATTCACACAGAGAACAGCTGATCTACACTGAGGAATATTACACTGATACTGGAGTTATGATCAGATAATGAGCAGAAGCACTATATATTCACACAGAGAACAGCTGATCTACACTGAGGAATATTACACTGATACTGGAGTTATGATCAGATAATGAACAGAAGCACTATATATTCACACAGAGAACAGCTGATCTACACTGAGGAATATTACACTGATACTGGAGTTATGATCAGATAATGAACAGAAGCACTATATATTCACACAGAGAACAGCTGATCTACACTGAGGAATATTACACTGATACTGGAGTTATGATCAGATAATGAACAGAAGCACTATATATTCACACAGAGAACAGCTGATCTACACTGGAGGAATATTACACTGATACTGGAGTTATGATCAGATAATGAACAGAAGCACTATATATTCACACAGAGAACAGCTGATCTACACTGGAGGAATATTACACTGATACTGGAGTTATGATCAGATAATGAACAGAAGCACTATATATTCACACAGAGAACAGCTGATCTACACTGGAGGAATATTACACTGATACTGGAGTTATGATCAGATAATGAACAGAAGCACTATATATTCACACAGAGAACAGCTGATCTACACTGAGGAATATTACACTGATACTGGAGTTATGATCAGATAATGAACAGAAGCACTATATATTCACACAGAGAACAGCTGATCTACACTGAGGAATATTACACTGATACTGGAGTTATGATCAGATAATGAGCAGAAGCACTATATATTCACACAGAGAACAGCTGATCTACACTGGAGGAATATTACACTGATACTGGAGTTATGATCAGATAATGAACAGAAGCACTATATATTCACACAGAGAACAGCTGATCTACACTGGAGGAATATTACACTGATACTGGAGTTATGATCAGATAATGAACAGAAGCACTATATATTCACACAGAGAACAGCTGATCTACACTGGAGGAATATTACACTGATACTGGAGTTATGATCAGATAATGAGCAGAAGCACTATATATTCACACAGAGAACAGCTGATCTACACTGAGGAATATTACACTGATACTGGAGTTATGATCAGATAATGAACAGAAGCACTATATATTCACAGAGAGAACAGCTGATCTACACTGAGGAATATTACACTGATACTGGAGTTATGATCAGATAATGAACAGAAGCACTATATATTCACACAGAGAACAGCTGATCTACACTGAGGAATATTACACTGATACTGGAGTTATGATCAGATAATGAACAGAAGCACTATATATTCACACAGAGAACAGCTGATCTACACTGGAGGAATATTACACTGATACTGGAGTTATGATCAGATAATGAACAGAAGCACTATATATTCACACAGAGAACAGCTGATCTACACTGAGAGAATATTACACTGATACTGGAGTTATGATCAGATAATGAACAGAAGCACTATATATTCACACAGAGAACAGCTGATCTACACTGAGGAATATTACACTGATACTGGAGTTATGATCAGATAATGAACAGAAGCACTATATATTCACACAGAGAACAGCTGATCTACACTGAGGAATATTACACTGATACTGGAGTTATGATCAGATAATGAACAGAAGCACTATATATTCACACAGAGAACAGCTGATCTACACTGAGGAATATTACACTGATACTGGAGTTATGATCAGATAATGAACAGAAGCACTATATATTCACACAGAGAACAGCTGATCTACACTGAGGAATATTACACTGATACTGGAGTTATGATCAGATAATGAACAGAAGCACTATATATTCACACAGAGAACAGCTGATCTACACTGGAGGAATATTACACTGATACTGGAGTTATGATCAGATAATGAGCAGAAGCACTATATATTCACACAGAGAACAGCTGATCTACACTGGAGGAATATTACACTGATACTGGAGTTATGATCAGATAATGAACAGAAGCACTATATATTCACACAGAGAACAGCTGATCTACACTGGAGGAATATTACACTGATACTGGAGTTATGATCAGATAATGAACAGAAGCACTATATATTCACACAGAGAACAGCTGATCTACACTGGAGGAATATTACACTGATACTGGAGTTATGATCAGATAATGAACAGAAGCACTATATATTCACACAGAGAACAGCTGATCTACACTGGAGGAATATTACACTGATACTGGAGTTATGATCAGATAATGAACAGAAGCACTATATATTCACACAGAGAACAGCTGATCTACACTGAGGAATATTACACTGATACTGGAGTTATGATCAGATAATGAACAGAAGCACTATATATTCACACAGAGAACAGCTGATCTACACTGAGGAATATTACACTGATACTGGAGTTATGATAAGATAATGAACAGAAGCACTATATATTCACACAGAGAACAGCTGATCTACACTGAGGAATATTACACTGATACTGGAGTTATGATCAGATAATGAACAGAAGCACTATATATTCACACAGAGAACAGCTGATCTACACTGGAGGAATATTACACTGATACTGGAGTTATGATCAGATAATGAACAGAAGCACTATATATTCACACAGAGAACAGCTGATCTACACTGAGGAATATTACACTGATACTGGAGTTATGATCAGATAATGAGCAGAAGCTCTATATATTCAAACAGAGAATAGCTGATCTACACTGAGGAATATTACACTGATACTGGAGTTATGATCAGATAATGAACAGAAGCACTATATATTCACACAGAGAACAGCTGATCTACACTGAGGAATATTACACTGATACTGGAGTTATGATCAGATAATGAACAGAAGCACTATATATTCACACAGAGAACAGCTGATCTACACTGAGGAATATTACACTGATACTGGAGTTATGATCAGATAATGAACAGAAGCACTATATATTCACACAGAGAACAGCTGATCTACACTGAGGAATATTACACTGATACTGGAGTTATGATCAGATAATGAGCAGAAGCACTATATATTCACACAGAGAACAGCTGATCTACACTGGAGGAATATTACACTGATACTGGAGTTATGATCAGATAATGAACAGAAGCACTATATATTCACACAGAGAACAGCTGATCTACACTGAGGAATATTACACTGATACTGGAGTTATGATCAGATAATGAACAGAAGCACTATATATTCACACAGAGAACAGCTGATCTACACTGAGGAATATTACACTGATACTGGAGTTATGATCAGATAATGAACAGAAGCACTATATATTCACACAGAGAACAGCTGATCTACACTGAGGAATATTACACTGATACTGGAGTTATGATCAGATAATGAACAGAAGCACTATATATTCACACAGAGAACAGCTGATCTACACTGGAGGAATATTACACTGATACTGGAGTTATGATCGGATAATGTGCAGAAGCACTATATATTCACACAGAGAACAGCTGATCTACACTGGAGGAATATTACACTGATACTGGAGTTATGATCAGATAATGAACAGAAGCACTATATATTCACACAGAGAACAGCTGATCTACACTGGAGGAATATTACACTGATACTGGAGTTATGATCAGATAATGAACAGAAGCACTATATATTCACACAGAGAACAGCTGATCTACACTGGAGGAATATTACACTGATACTGGAGTTATGATCAGATAATGAACAGAAGCTCTATATATTCACACAGAGAACAGCTGATCTACACTGAGGAATATTACACTGATACTGGAGTTATGATCAGATAATGAACAGAAGCACTATATATTCACACAGAGAACAGCTGATCTACACTGAGGAATATTACACTGATACTGGAGTTATGATCAGATAATGAACAGAAGCACTATATATTCACACAGAGAACAGCTGATCTACACTGAGGAATATTACACTGATACTGGAGTTATGATCAGATAATGAACAGAAGCACTATATATTCACACAGAGAACAGCTGATCTACACTGAGGAATATTACACTGATACTGGAGTTATGATCAGATAATGAACAGAAGCACTATATATTCACACAGAGAACAGCTGATCTACACTGGAGGAATATTACACTGATACTGGAGTTATGATCAGATAATGAACAGAAGCACTATATATTCACACAGAGAACAGCTGATCTACACTGAGGAATATTACACTGATACTGGAGTTATGATCAGATAATGAACAGAAGCACTATATATTCACACAGAGAACAGCTGATCTACACTGAGGAATATTACACTGATACTGGAGTTATGATCAGATAATGAACAGAAGCACTATATATTCACACAGAGAACAGCTGATCTACACTGAGGAATATTACACTGATACTGGAGTTATGATCAGATAATGAACAGAAGCACTATATATTCACACAGAGAACAGCTGATCTACACTGGAGGAATATTACACTGATACTGGAGTTATGATCAGATAATGAACAGAAGCACTATATATTCACACAGAGAACAGCTGATCTACACTGGAGGAATATTACACTGATACTGGAGTTATGATCAGATAATGAACAGAAGCACTATATATTCACACAGAGAACAGCTGATCTACACTGAGGAATATTACACTGATACTGGAGTTATGATCAGATAATGAACAGAAGCACTATATATTCACACAGAGAACAGCTGATCTACACTGAGGAATATTACACTGATACTGGAGTTATGATCAGATAATGAACAGAAGCACTATATATTCACACAGAGAACAGCTGATCTACACTGAGGAATATTACACTGATACTGGAGTTATGATCAGATAATGAACAGAAGCACTATATATTCACACAGAGAACAGCTGATCTACACTGGAGGAATATTACACTGATACTGGAGTTATGATCAGATAATGAACAGAAGCACTATATATTCACACAGAGAACAGCTGATCTACACTGGAGGAATATTACACTGATACTGGAGTTATGATCAGATAATGAACAGAAGCACTATATATTCACACAGAGAACAGCTGATCTACACTGGAGGAATATTACACTGATACTGGAGTTATGATCAGATAATGAACAGAAGCACTATATATTCACACAGAGAACAGCTGATCTACACTGGAGGAATATTACACTGATACTGGAGTTATGATCAGATAATGAACAGAAGCACTATATATTCACACAGAGAACAGCTGATCTACACTGAGGAATATTACACTGATACTGGAGTTATGATCAGATAATGAACAGAAGCACTATATATTCACACAGAGAACAGCTGATCTACACTGAGGAATATTACACTGATACTGGAGTTATGATCAGATAATGAGCAGAAGCACTATATATTCACACAGAGAACAGCTGATCTACACTGGAGGAATATTACACTGATACTGGAGTTATGATCAGATAATGACAGAAGCACTATATATTCACACAGAGAACAGCTGATCTACACTGGAGGAATATTACACTGATACTGGAGTTATGATCAGATAATGAACAGAAGCACTATATATTCACACAGAGAACAGCTGATCTACACTGAGGAATATTACACTGATACTGGAGTTATGATCAGATAATGAACAGAAGCACTATATATTCACACAGAGAACAGCTGATCTACACTGAGGAATATTACACTGATACTGGAGTTATGATCAGATAATGAACAGAAGCACTATATATTCACACAGAGAACAGCTGATCTACACTGGAGGAATATTACACTGATACTGGAGTTATGATCAGATAATGAGCAGAAGCACTATATATATTCACACAGAGAACAGCTGATCTACACTGGAGGAATATTACACTGATACTGGAGTTATGATCAGATAATGAACAGAAGCACTATATATTCACACAGAGAACAGCTGATCTACACTGGAGGAATATTACACTGATACTGGAGTTATGATCAGATAATGAACAGAAGCACTATATATTCACACAGAGAACAGCTGATCTACACTGGAGGAATATTACACTGATACTGGAGTTATGATCAGATAATGAGCAGAAGCACTATATATTCACACAGAGAACAGCTGATCTACACTGAGGAATATTACACTGATACTGGAGTTATGATCAGATAATGAACAGAAGCACTATATATTCACACAGAGAACAGCTGATCTACACTGGAGGAATATTACACTGATACTGGAGTTATGATCAGATAATGAACAGAAGCACTATATATTCACACAGAGAACAGCTGATCTACACTGGAGGAATATTACACTGATACTGGAGTTATGATCAGATAATGAACAGAAGCACTATATATTCACACAGAGAACAGCTGATCTACACTGGAGGAATATTACACTGATACTGGAGTTATGATCAGATAATGAACAGAAGCACTATATATTCACACAGAGAACAGCTGATCTACACTGAGGAATATTACACTGATACTGGAGTTATGATCAGATAATGAACAGAAGCACTATATATTCACACAGAGAACAGCTGATCTACACTGAGGAATATTACACTGATACTGGAGTTATGATCAGATAATGAGCAGAAGCACTATATATTCACAGAGAGAACAGCTGATCTACACTGAGGAATATTACACTGATACTGGAGTTATGATCAGATAATGAACAGAAGCACTATATATTCACACAGAGAACAGCTGATCTACACTGAGGAATATTACACTGATACTGGAGTTATGATCAGATAATGAACAGAAGCACTATATATTCACACAGAGAACAGCTGATCTACACTGAGGAATATTACACTGATACTGGAGTTATGATCAGATAATGAACAGAAGCACTATATATTCACACAGAGAACAGCTGATCTACACTGGAGGAATATTACACTGATACTGGAGTTATGATCAGATAATGAACAGAAGCACTATATATTCACACAGAGAACAGCTGATCTACACTGAGGAATATTACACTGATACTGGAGTTATGATCAGATAATGAACAGAAGCACTATATATTCACACAGAGAACAGCTGATCTACACTGGAGGAATATTACACTGATACTGGAGTTATGATCAGATAATGAACAGAAGCTCTATATATTCACACAGAGAACAGCTGATCTACACTGAGGAATATTACACTGATACTGGAGTTATGATCAGATAATGAACAGAAGCACTATATATTCACACAGAGAACAGCTGATCTACACTGAGGAATATTACACTGATACTGGAGTTATGATCAGATAATGAGCAGAAGCTCTATATATTCACACAGAGAACAGCTGATCTACACTGAGGAATATTACACTGATACTGGAGTTATGATCAGATAATGAACAGAAGCTCTATATATTCACACAGAGAACAGCTGATCTACACTGAGGAATATTACACTGATACTGGAGTTATGATCAGATAATGAGCAGAAGCACTATATATTCATACAGAGAACAGCTGATCTACACTGGAGGAATATTACACTGATACTGGAGTTATGATCAGATAATGAACAGAAGCACTATATATTCACACAGAGAACAGCTGATCTACACTGAGGAATATTACACTGATACTGGAGTTATGATCAGATAATGAACAGAAGCACTATATATTCACACAGAGAACAGCTGATCTACACTGGAGGAATATTACACTGATACTGGAGTTATGATCAGATAATGAACAGAAGCACTATATATTCACACAGAGAACAGCTGATCTACACTGGAGGAATATTACACTGATACTGGAGTTATGATCAGATAATGAGCAGAAGCACTATATATTCACACAGAGAACAGCTGATCTACACTGAGGAATATTACACTGATACTGGAGTTATGATCAGATAATGAACAGAAGCTCTATATATTCACACAGAGAACAGCTGATCTACACTGAGGAATATTACACTGATACTGGAGTTATGATCAGATAATGAGCAGAAGCACTATATATTCATACAGAGAACAACTGATCTACAATGGATGAATATTACACTGATACTGGAGTTATGATCAGATAATGAACAGAAGCACTATATATTCACACAGAGAACAGCTGATCTACACTGAGGAATATTACACTGATACTGGAGTTATGATCAGATAATGAGCAGAAGCACTATATATTCACACAGAGAACAGCTGATCTACACTGGAGAATATTACACTGATACTGGAGTTATGATCAGATAATGAACAGAAGCACTATATATTCACATAGAGAACAGCTGATCTACAATGGATGAATATTACACTGATACTGGAGTTATGATCAGATAATGAACAGAAGCACTATATATTCACACAGAGAACAGCTGATCTACACTGAGGAATATTACACTGATACTGGAGTTATGATCAGATAATGAACAGAAGCACTATATATTCACACAGAGAACAGCTGATCTACACTGAGGAATATTACACTGATACTGGAGTTATGATCAGATAATGAGCAGAAGCACTATATATTCACACAGAGAACAGCTGATCTACACTGAGGAATATTACACTGATACTGGAGTTATGATCAGATAATGAACAGAAGCACTATATATTCACACAGAGAACAGCTGATCTACACTGGAGGAATATTACACTGATACTGGAGTTATGATCAGATAATGAACAGAAGCACTATATATTCACACAGAGAACAGCTGATCTACACTGGAGGAATATTACACTGATACTGGAGTTATGATCAGATAATGAACAGAAGCACTATATATTCACACAGAGAACAGCTGATCTACACTGAGGAATATTACACTGATACTGGAGTTATGATCAGATAATGAACAGAAGCACTATATATTCACACAGAGAACAGCTGATCTACACTGAGGAATATTACACTGATACTGGAGTTATGATTAATAAACACAGTTTCGGTGAGCAGAAGAGACAAAAATATTAGAAAAAAGTACAAGTTCCAACTGTGAATCATGTAAATGATGACACACTGTCACTGATCTCTGGAACAGATCCTCAGGGTTTTCTCTGCTGCCGCTCCACATACGCAGGATGTTTCTGGAGTTTATGTTTGATTCATGAATGCGGCGGGGAAATGCATCTCAAGCATCTCTGATCCTGCTGCTCAAATAAACCCTGTAATTATGGCCAGAGAATGAGACCCTGAAAAGACCTCGGCAAATCCAGAGACAAAGAGAAACCGGGGAAAAGATACATTGTGTGTGTGTGAATGTCTATTCTGGAGGTGTGTGTTATTAACCCCTGTGTGTGTGTCCCGTCAGGACAGTGAGCTGTAATTACTGACGTTTCTTCTCACGGACCACCAGGGAAGAGCCGCAGCTCATAATGAACTGCTCGTCACTTGGGCCTGAAAAGAAGCTTGAAATGCCTTTGCGGAGAAGTTTATATGAATATGTAAATATGAGCTGCATGCTTTCCTCTCAATAACATAACAAACAACAAAAATGAGAAATAAGAAGTTCAGAAAGCATTTGATCATGGAGTCACATCACGTCCATCTATACAGCACTTCATACAATAGATCGCTTTAAAGAAGACGCAACGTGTTTCTCATTTTCCTCGCTGTTTAAATCTCACATGCACCGGCGCATCTGTTCATGACCTATATGGGTGTCTGGTCTGAACACCAGGTGTGTGTGTGTGTGTGTGTGTGTGTACACCAGGTGTGTTCAGGAGCATTGCTGGAGGAGCTGAAAACCACTGCGCCATTGACCAACAATAGTCAATAGTGCAGTATTAATGTGTAATTTAAAGGGTGTGTTAGTAATATGAGCCTATAGGCAGCACACACACACACACACACACACACACACACACACACACACACACACACACTGTTTATTACAGACATTCAGTCTTTCCGCTCAAATGTGAATATTGAATCCACTCTATGGTGCGAGCGCAACTGGCTTTTAAAGGGCATGGGAGATTCTGGGAGACTAAAGGGAATGGGAGACTCTGATTGGTTCACAGCTTCAGATTCTACTGTAAAGCAGCTCTCCGGTGTGTTCATGTTTCTACTCGCATCTGAACAGAAGAAATGAACCGGAGAGGAGTCACACTTCAAAGAAGGCGGGGCCTCAGAGCCACACCCACCTATTACATCATCGCCAGAGAGTTCGCTTTGGCAAGATGTTTTAAACTCCTAATTACCAGTATTTGATATTCCTAATGCTCCATTATGCACTATATCTTCTCTGTATGGTGTTAAAATGACAAACACAGCACTCGTCAAAATCCAAATGATCATGATGGCCAATCAAATCAAAGGAGGCAGGGCTTTAACGTTCACAGAAGATAAGCACGAATTCCACTTCAGTTTCAACCAAAGAATGTATAAAACAGTTCTGAAGCGTAAAGTAGGGTCAAGCTGGCCGTTATCGTCACCGTGCGTCACTCCCGGATAACAGAAAATGGGCAAAGAGGCGGGACGTGGGCGGAGCTGAGGAGACGTGATGACTAACAGACAGCAGACAAACGTCAATCCACCTGTCACTCAAAGTGGCCACGCCCTTAATTATGCAGAACTTTAAGGCTTTACTTAATGTAAACAAATGAGTTATAAAATAATTCACCCCCTCACAGTTGTCATGAAGGGCAAAATTAGCCGTTTAGACCAAAACTAGAATTTGTCCCAGGCTGTAAATTCTGCTGTTAAGTTGGGCATTTTAACATGGGGCTCAATGAGATTCTGCTCCCTTCTGGAGCCGGTCCCTAGTGGCCAGACGATGAACTGCAGTTTAACTCACTTCCGTATTGGCTTCAAGAGAAAACGGGAGAGGTTGCCCCTTGGTTTTAACTAAAAAAATGAACTTTACGGTTCTCCACCCACTTGCACCTCTCTGGGTGTTGATCGCGCGTGCGGGCGAGACCTGAACACCACACGTTACCATCTGTGTTTAAACTAAACTCATTTAAGCCTTGCAAACACTCAAGAGCAAGACTTAACAAGAGAACTCACACCGATGACAGAACAGCGTGTGTGTACAGTATCAGTGTACTGGATCCGTGCATCTCTTAAAGTGACAGCAGCCTAATATTCCTGCGGTCTGTGTTTAATGTTAATCAAACAACAAAAGACAAGGGAACCATTCACTGCTGACTGAAGAGCTTTATAACTCTAATACGGATTCATCTTTCATTTATACAGCCAAATACGCAGTGCTTTTTAACATTTGATTATTTTATTTCATTTCTGTACCTGAAAACTAATGTTAGACCTATACCTGAAAAACCTGAAGAGCACTGTTTATTGTATTGTATGTGTTTGTGCTGTTGCTTGTAGTATGATTATTTGTTCTACTTGTTTATTCTTATTTGACAGTAGTCCTTCTTTCCCTGAACATAGCACATAGCGAACCGTGCCCAAACCATGACCTACACCGAGATACAAACCGAACCCAAACCGTGACCTACACCGAGATACAAACCGAACCGTGCCCAAACCGTGACCTACACCGAGAAACAAACCGAACCGTGCCCATACCGAACCGTGCCCAAACCATGACCCAAACCATGCCCAACACCAAGATACAAACCGAACCCAAACCGTGACCTACACCGAGATACAAACCGAACCATGCCCAAACCGTGACCTACACCGAGAAACAAACCGAACCGTGCCCAAACCGAACCGTGCCCAAACCCTGACCTAAACCGAGAAACAAACCGAACCCAAACCTTGACCTAAACCGAGATACAAACCGAACCCAAACCGTGACCTAAACCGAGATACAAACCGAACCCAAACCGTGACCTAAACCGAGATACAAACCGAACCCAAACCTTGACCTAAACCGAGATACAAACCGAACCCAAACCGTGACCTACACCGAGATACAAACCGAACCCAAACCGTGACCTACACTGAGATACAAACCGAACCCAAACCGTGACCTAAACCGAGATACAAACCGAACCATACCCAAACCCTGACCTAAACCGAGATACAAACCGAACCCAAACCTTGACCTAAACCAAGATACAAACCGAACCGTGCCCAAACCGAACCGTGCCCAAACCCTGACCTAAACCGAGAAACAAACCGAACCCAAACCTTGACCTAAACCGAGATACAAACCGAACCCAAACCGTGACCTAAACCGAGATACAAACCGAACCCAAACCGTGACCTAAACCGAGATACAAACCGAACCCAAACCGTGACCTAAACCGAGATACAAACCGAACCCAAACCTTGACCTAAACCGAGATACAAACCGAACCCAAACCTTGACCTAAACCGAGATACAAACCGAACCCAAACCGTGACCTAAACCGAGATACAAACCGAACCACACCCAAACCCTGACCTAAACCGAGATACAAACCGAACCCAAACCTTGACCTAAACCGAGATACAAACCGAACCCAAACCGTGACCTAAACCGAGATACAAACTGAACCCAAACCGTGACCTAAACCGAGATACAAACCGAACCGTGCCCAAACCGTGACCTACACCGAGATACAAACCGAACCCAAACCGTGACCTACACTGAGAAACAAACCGAACCGTGAGCAATCGGAACCGTTACACCCTGGTTTTAACGGTGAAAGAGGGAAGATGTAAGTAGCTAAACATTAAATATTTGACAATAGAAATGCCAAATGATCCACTTATTTGTCAAATTTTATGGTTCTGAATTAAAGGTAAGTGTCACATTTTTGTTTGTAAAGTGCTTTATACACTTCAGACTGTTTCAAAGCAGCAGGAAAATAACAGTTAATGTTGCAGAATTCATCAACTATGAAACAAACTCAATTGCTCAGCTATTGAGTCATTATTCAGATCAATTCAGTTCAGTAACAGAGAAAATGTTGCAAAGTCAGTGTCAATATGCGATTCATGTAATGTAACGGGACAAGAAACCATAGCAGAGCTGTTTTTTCTGTATTATTAGGCATATTTTAAAATGAAAAACATTACGTGCTCATTATTTTACAAATGCAATTAAATTATGACTTTTTTCTTTCATTTTCATTGTCTTCATTCCCTTTAAATCCTTTAATCCATTAATATAATACTTTCAACTAAAAATACATTTGAGTCAAAAAATGATTCCAGACATGATTCGACGCAGGAAAAAGAGCAGTTTAAATGTGCACACTGTCTGTCATTTGATCCAAATGAAGGGTCCGTTCATTAAAAAAGAAAATCATTTACAATCACATCAATCAGACGCTAGTGTTCTCCAAGTGCACTGTAATGAGCCGTAGTCGTCTTTAAAGGGACACAAAAAAGGAACACACCTTGACTTACTTTCTTCTGAGTCAGAACTGATCATATAATGAAGTGCGTTTTTGTCCATACAATGAAAGTCAATGGGGTCCAAAGTTTTCTGAGCCTCAGTGTTCTTCTAAATGTGTTTGTTGGTTTTTGTGTGAACTGTCCCTTTAAGAAGTAATTCAGCTGTGTTTGGTTTACACTTGTAGAAGACTTCATTCACTATCAGGCTTTATAGGGTTTTTCTTGCAGATCCTGTAGTGTTTAAAACGTATAAGAATGGAAAATATGCTGCTAGTTTGATTCATTTCTGATTCGGTTCCTTTAACTACATGTTCCAACATTTTACCACCACAGAAATAGATTTTTCTGTCTCGTGCCTTTTCAACACTAGATGTATTTCAAGCCAAACAGACTTATTTTTGTCTAATGTTCTGCGTGAAAGGTTCACTTGTGCTGTCTTTATAATCCATGACAGTTGTCCAAATATTTTCAAGGGCCGCTGCACATCTGTACTACGGTAAACAGAGGTTTCAGTGCTTCTGCTATGCCGGTTTACCACACTTGTACTACAGTAAACACGCTCAGATGAGATCTGATAAATGATCCAGACGATCACAGATAGATTCACATGAGTCCTGAGGTCATCTGAACTGCCTGTGCTTTCCATCAGTTTCAGATCTGGCAGGAATCAGATGTTCTCAAACGCGTCATGTGTTTACCTTCCCGCTCCAAACACTCTCAGAAAATAGTTTCTGTGAAAACACTAATGAAGGCTGAAAGGCCCTAAAATCTTCTGCTCTCTTCTGGATGTTTCCCAGAGAAAATGAAACCTTTCAGGATGCACTATGGGAAGAAGGCGAGCCGGCGGAGGCAGTGTGATGCTTTGGGCAATGTTCTGCTGGGAAACCTTGGGTCCTGCCATCCATGTGGATGTTACTTTGACACGTCCCACCTACCTAAGCATTGTTGCAGACCATGTGCACCCTTTCATGGAAACGGTATTCCCTGGTGGCTGTGGCTCTTCCAGCAGGATAATGCTCCTGACACAAAGCACAAATGCTTCAGGAATGGTTTGAGGAGCACAACAACGAGTTTGAGGTGTTGATTTGGCCTCCAAATTCCCCAGATCTCAATCCAATCGAGCATCTGTGGGATGTGCTGAACAAACAAACCCAATCCATGGAGGCCCCACCTCGCAACTTACAGGACTTAAAGGATCTGCTGCTAACATCTTGGTGCCAGATACCACAGCACACCTTCAGGGGTCTAGTGGAGTCCATGCCTCGACGGGTCAGGGCTGTTTTGGCAGCAAAAGGGAATAACATTGGGTCATAATGTTATGCCTGATCAGTGTATTTGTTCTTGTTTTAAGCACAAACTCACTGTTCATTAATCAAATCTTAATATCTTCAGTCATTGTTCTTCTGCAGTAAATGTGTGTTGATTTAAGAATGATTAGATATATGCGGAGAACAGGCCAGAAATGCCTTTAATCTGGATTTGGGTCATATCGCCCACCCCTAAAGCAACTAAAGCGAGCGAGTGCAATGGTCCAGCCTGGGAATGGTGTGAGTTTCTGGGGTCGGATCAGCACATTCCAGAGCGAGCCCGTCCCTGATACGAGCGCCGCCGCGTCCGTCCCGCAGCTCTGTGATCAAACGCACTCACGGAGATTTACAGTCACATGCGCAGCACGCCGCCACTCTTCTGAGAGCCCTAACTTACGCGCCTCAGAGGTCAAAGGTCAGGCCGGCTTCCTGCTCTGACCTGCTCTGAGGTCAAGAAGCGTCCCGTGAGCTCTAGTGGGGTCATGTCAGAATTATGCTGAATATGATCCCAGATGTTTCTCCCTCTGAGGAATTCAAACACAGGGAGAAGTATTTCTCTGCCTCCATTGGCAGATATTTGCTCTTGTTTTGAGATCTCTTAATATCTTCAGTCATCTTGAAGGTTCTGACGGCGCTCTCCTTGAGAAGACGAGATGTGAAGCATCACTCTTTTATCGAGGTGGAGTCGGTCGCCACGGCGACACTCCAACCCTCTGAGAGCAAACACAGAAACACACTCACACACTGACCGGGGGGAAGTGCCACTTAAACTTTACAAGAGAAGCACACACACACACACACACACACATGCAGCAGCACACTGGGGCTAGTGTTCAGATCCATGCCTTTGTTTGAACCCTCTATTCACACACACCCTTCCTCTCTCACACTACAGTCTACCCAGCTCACTGGGAACGTTCTGGCAAGGTTCTCTCAACGTTATGAACAAACGTTCTTCCAGTAATGTTAATAGAACATTCGCTCAGAGTTATATGGTCGTTAATAATGATGAAATAATGGAACATTCATCTAATGTTACCACTGTTTCAGAACATTCTAAAGAATATTTAAAAGAATTCTAAATCCCATAACGTTTGAAGAACCACAGAATGGAATGTTCACTTAGAGTTCAAATAATAAAGGATGTTTTAAAACATATAAAAAACGGGACATTTCGAATGTTCAGGGGACTTTCTGGAATGGGAACGGAGCGTTCTTAGAACATATGTTTGTTTGCTGGAGTCATAATCTGAGAATTTAGTGTCATTAAACCTGTAAAGAATCAGAACATTTGAGGAATTTGGAAAAATGCATACATTTTAAAATAAAGAAACGTTAAGAATTAAAACGATGGGTAAATATTTCACTTTGTGTAAATGAGTGTCATTGATCACTGATGATTGACAGACTCAGATCATGATCGATATTATTTTCTATGACTTTACTGATCATATCATTTGTAATGAAAAACAATTGAACAATTGGGCACTACTGAATACGGCAGCTTAACGATTACAAACACACATTTTTCACACTAAACGATAAATACGCATGATGTTGTAGTGTCTATAGTCACTCACAGAAGTTACAATTTCTACAAACACACACACACACACACACACACACACACACACACACACACACACACACACACACACACACATGTTTGTTTTTGTGAATTGTGGGGACATTCCATAGGCGTAATGCATTTTATACCATACAAACCGTATTTTCTATCCCCTACACTGCCCCTGCCCCTAAACCTACCCATCACACACACACACACACACACACACACATGGGGAACGTCCTCATATTTCACCCTCTTTTGTAATACCTATGTCATACCCATGTCATTATACACATTTGTGTCCTGATATTTCACAAAACATGCCCACACACACACACACACACACACACACACACACACACACACTGCCCCTAAACCTACCCATCACAGGAGACATGCTGCATTTTTACATTTTCAAAAACATCACTTAATGTGATTTATAAGATGTTTTCTCATGGGGACAAAAATGTCCCCACAAGGACAAGGATTTTGGATATTGCCATCTTTGTGGGGACATTTTGTCCCCATACCGTAGGATTACCAGTCCACACACACACACACACACACACACACACACTGCCCCTAAACCTACCCATCACACACACACACACACACACACACACACACACACACACACACACACACACACACACACACACACACACACACACACACACACACACACACACACACACACACAGTCTCATGTGAAGTCTCAAAATGAAAATGAGAATTCTGAGAACATCACAAAAGTTCCAGAGTTCCTCTCAAGCAATGTGACATCAAACAGTTCCATTATAATAATAATTAGAAATTTGATCCGTTTCTGATATTGTGGCCTAACAAGTCCTGTATTTAAATGCTTATGATTAAACAGCCAATGTACCTTAAACATACAATATTTTATCATCTATTGACCCAGATAACACGGTTCTAACGTCCCCATCACGTTATTTCTGAGTATTCTCAGAATGTTCCGTTTATGTAAACGTTAGATGAAAACACTGAGGGAATGTTTTCTCTGTTTTCTCATTTCACAAGTATTATGGGAACAATACTTTTGAACGTCAGCAGAAACATTTTAAAAAACATTAGACGAATGTCCAACTAAAAGGTTTCAGATAACAGTAAGTACATGTTGTTAATTATTATTACTCAGTACTTAAATATATAATTACACTGTAACAATGACACCTGACACAAGTGTAACCCATTTCTGTGCTTAAGTCTGGATGTTAAAGACCAGTGACTGAGAACAAAGCTTTTGGTAATTACACAATTAAGCACTGAGTGATATTAAGTAACTACATGTACTTACTATAGAGTTAGGTTCGGTTGAGGGTTAGTTGCATGCAATTATGCGGTAACACTTTACAATAAGGTTATATTAGTTAATGCATTAGTTAACATGAACTAATGATGAACTGCACTTATAAAGCATTTATTTATCTTTGTTAATGTTAATTTCAACATTTACTAATGCATTAATAAAATCTTGTTAACATTAGTTAATGCACTGTGAACTAACATGAACAGCTGTATTTTTATTAACTAACGTTAACAAAGATGAACTAATGCTGAACAGAGGTGTTGTTCATGGTTAGTTTATGTTAACTAATGCGTTAACTAATGTTAACTAATACAACCTTATTGTAAAGTGTAACCAATTATGCATAATGTATAGTTATTACTATAGTAACTACATGTAACATAATGACACTGTAAAATAAAGTGTTACAAACTTCTTTTTTTTTAAATGTCTTGAACATTTAAGGAACATTCCATTTTGCGAAACGTTACTTTTGAATCTTCTCTGAACATTCCGAAACAAGTTGTTACATTTAAAAAACGTTCCATGAATAACATTATTAAAGACCAGCTAACACTGAAGAAACATGAGCGTTACAGGGAGAACGTTTGTTCATAACTTTGAGAGAACGTTCTGAGAACGTTAGCTGAGGACATGTATCCTGAAAAGTGTAATACATCGAATATTTCCTTTTATATTTCGGAAAGAAGCGTTTTGTTTTTATCAATGAAACTTCACTCAATCTATTCCTGATCATCCGCTCTTTTCCCATCATGCTCTTCTCTCCGACCCATCCTGACACCCTCTCCGTCCTTTAGCCAGTTCACTTGTAAATGACGTGATTGTGGTCGATTCGACATAGTTCTCCTCTCGCATTCCCTCTTTATCTGGCTGCCCAGAAGAGGAAGTGAATATGGCGGGAATGCGAGGAGAGTTAAAGAGCAAACATCAAGAGCAACTTTCTGACCCGGCGGAGAGAGCGACAGAGAGATAGACAGGAGATGTAAGGCGTTTTTCACGCTTTAAGAGTTCCTTTAGTGCGCTGCTGTCAGAAGGAGACGATTGAGAGAAAAGCCGAGCGACTGAAAGCTCTTTCTCTGCACGCATTTCTCTCCGCATTTGCATGTAAAAGCTCGCGGACAGCGCTGAATGCTCCTCGCTTCCCCGGAGCCATGGCGACGGCAGAAAAGGTGCAAAATTCAGTCGGCTGAACTTAAAACGACTTTATTAAAGTGTCAGTGATCAGAGAGCAGACACAGAAGCGCTCAGTGTTCGCCTCAAACCGCCGTTACACGCTCAAAAAGCTTAATGACCTGCTAAGAGCATTACGCTCTAAAGACTTGTTGACGGAGACTCGATGCTCACGCCTAAAAAAAAGATTAATTCCCTGAAAATTGCAGGAATTTGAGCGAAACACAAGAGCTTTTGTGCTGGAAGAGCCAGTGGGAAGACACACCGTTCCTGACCAGGACGACGACAGGAGTTTTAAGAGCTGTCATTCACTTAACTAAACACTTCTCGCCTTTCAGAATGTTACAAAATATATGTGTAATGAAGGAACGATTGAGGAATAGATTGAACCGTGCCAGCTGACAGGGAACGTTCTGGCAAGGTTCTCTCAACGTTATGAACAAACGCTCTTCCAGTAACACAAGTTATCTGGTCTTTAATAATGTTCTCAAAACGTCAGCACAAGAACATTATTTACACATCGCTCATGGAGCCTTTTAGTCGGATGTTCATGTAACGTTTTTTAAATGTTATTACGTGTTTCGGAAAGTTCAGAACATTCAAAAGTAACGTTGTTCGCAGAATGAAATGTTCCTTTAACTTTCATGTTTTTAAAAGTTTTGCAGTGACGTTAATAGAACGTTTACTCAAAGTTATCTGGTGTTTAGCCTCCTTAGCTCTGGGACCATTTTTGGGGATTTCCGCCTGGATTTGGCCTTCCCAAATTAAAAAGCTTCCCGTACCCACATACAGTGGTCTCACAATTTGAGTGTCATTTTACAGGAAAATCTTTGAAGTGACATAAAACACTGCTAAAAGTGATACAAATGACTCCCCACAATAGGTGCTTTTTGATTTTTTGGTTATGAACTCATTTCTGTAAGTGTATACCTCAGGCCCTGTGTGCTCTAGCACCCTGCAGACAGCCCAAACTGTCTGCAGGGTGCTAGAGCACACAGGAATTCATAACCAAAAAAATAAAAAATGGATTTATAACCAAAAAAATCAAAAAGCACCTCTCTTTTTAAGTTTATTACAGCTAGAACAACATATACTTACATGTGTATTCCTTTTAGCAGTGTTTTATACAACTCCAAAGGGTTTCCTGTAAAATGACACTCAAATTGTGTATTTAGAGGCCACTGTGTGTGGGTATGGGAAGCTTTTCAATTTGGGTAGGCCAAATCCAGGCGGATATGGTCCCTGAGTAATTTAGTGTAAATAAGTTACTTTGTGTAAAACAGATGCCAAAGTGGCGCATATCTCCAGAAAGCAGACTCTAAGCTTTCAAATGGAAGCACATATGAGGTCAGAGCAAAACATTAGCACAAAAACATACACATGCACAATACGCCGTTCATAGAACATTTATTTCTTGAAACCTTTCAGCTGAACGTTTTTGAAATGATACAACTTGTTTCGGAATGTTCCGAGAACATTCAAATGTAACATTCCAACAATGTTTGCAGGATGGAATGTTCCCTTAACGTTAATAGAACGTTCATTCAACGTTATCTGGTCTTTAATAATGTCATCCAGACTTAAACACAAAAATCATTTATGGATGTTCGACTTGTTTCTGAATGTTCAGAGAAGATTCAAAGGTAACGTTCATAATGTTTAACTTTCGTTGTCTTTCCAAACACAAAATGAGATATTTACATAAAACATATGAAAAGTCATAGTATGAAAAAAGCGGAGAAAAAAAAATTCCTTGTTTTCTGATTATTCTTAAATAAAGATTAATTTACTGGAGAAGAACAATGACTGAAGATATTAAGATATTACACTCTAAAAAATTCTGGGTAAAACAACCCAATGTTGGGTCAAATATGGACTAACCCAGCGATTGGGTTGTTTTAAGCAAATATTTAACCCAACCGCTGGGTTAAAACAACCCAATTGCTGGGTTAGTCCATATTTGACCCAACATTCCAGCACTTTTTAAGAGTGTAAGAATTGATTTCTATAAAATGTAATTGGCAGATATTTGTTCTTGTTTTAAGCTCAAACTCACTTCCTTTTGATACATTTGTTCATTAAACATCTTCAGTCACTGTTGTTCTCCATCGATAAACTGATTGTCCCCTTTTTCTAAATCTGTCCCGTGAAGTGAATGGATGTCTCGCTGTAAAACGGGATAACAAGCCCAGAAAACAATCACACACCAATAATCCTTCACGGACTCAGAATATCTTGCGAGGATGAAGATCCAACTCTTTGTGCTTCTCCGGGACGTCCTGGGGTTTATCCGCTCTCTGTCGGCTTTGTGTAATTAATGAGTTTCTGATTTATGCACATAAATAATAACAAACAGCATCATAAATAAAAAGCAGCTCTAATGAAGCTCCTCATAATTACCCAAACGAGAGTCGTAATGAGCTGGAAAAACGCACCAGAAAGATTATGAAATATGAAAGATGCCATGGGCCCAGAGCCACCTTCATCTTTATAGTGTTGTTTATGATGACACGTGATTAAAACCGACTTCACCAGCAAACACACAGCAGAGAATAACACACAGCAGAGAATAACACACAGCAGAGAATAACACACAGCAGAGAATAACACACAGCAGAGAATAACACACAGCAGAGAATAACACACAGCAGAGAATAACACACAGCAGAGAATAACACACAGCAGAGAATAACACACAGTAGCTGCTTATAAACACAAGCTACTTCTGCTTCCACAGCACAGCCGACACGCATAACCATCATCATCACAGTGATTATTAAATATCATCACGGGAGGGACGTCTGAGTAATTCACTCATTATTTCCCCTCATGGCATTCCTAACGCTGGTATTTCACTATCACTGAGATACTATTATACCTTTTATATTCATATTTTATCAAAAAAAATGTTGTCTACTTAAATCTGTTCATGTAAATTTG
Source organism: Gobiocypris rarus (assembly GCA_023029165.1). NCBI lineage: Eukaryota > Metazoa > Chordata > Actinopteri > Cypriniformes > Gobionidae > Gobiocypris > Gobiocypris rarus. Next base: position 49,294,354 of record CM040932.1, read on the forward strand.
AACATTTTCCGTTCATTTAAATTTTTGTTAAAGTTTTAAATAGTTTTATTAATTTTTAGTTATATTTTAGTTATTTTAATACATCAAGTTAAACTAAATAAACATGAGAAATGTTGTGTATATATTAAATATTATATTTTGTATATAAAATGTGAAAATGTTTTGAAACATTTTTGAAAAATTAAGCTGTTTTTTAAATTAAGTTTATGGTCTGTCTATTGAATTTTACTGAGTAATGTCATTTACATTATTAGTTCATATAATATGTTATTAAGGAATTAATACATTATGACACATTTAACTAATAACAATGTAATGATTACTTAATCCATTAATCGTGTCGAATCTTCATTAGTTGCTGATGCAGTAATCATTAATAAATGGGTTAGTTAACCATTAGTAACACATTAACTCATCATTATCTGTGCATTAGTTAAGCATTAATTAATGCATATTAGTGCACCCCTATTGTAAAGTGTTACCGAAATGCATTACAATATTGCGTAACTCCCATAAAAAGTAACTAATTGAGTTACTTAGTTACTTTTTTTAAAAAAGTAATGCGTTACGTTACTTTTGCGTTACTTTTTCTCACCTCGGCTGAGCTTGTTATTGTTTTTTATAACAAAAAGGTTATATTTTTGTGCAAATGTAAAGACCTCTTCACACCAAAAATGAAATTTAGAGGTAAGGTAGAGAGGTAAAAATACAAATTCACACGCTCTGCTGCGCTGCCAGTCTGGATCAATAAAAAATTAAAAAACCTAGTAATTTTTGCTCATGGTTTAACCAAATCATTAAAGGTCAGCAGCAAATTGGTCAATAAAGGTAGATTAAATGCATACAAATATTTGTGTTTTTTTTAACATTTAATTATTGGAGGTTTGCATATTTTGCATTTGAGTGATTTTATTCTTTTTGAGGAATACTCAATCTTTATGCAAATGAGATGAATAAATGCTCAGATTTAGTCTAGAACTGCAATAACTATCATGTTTACACACACAACGCCTCTGCACTTACTCTCGATTTCATGGGGACAGGAGCTGTCAGAAAAATAAATGTGAAAAAGTAACTTGTGTTACTTTTTTGAAAAAGTAACTCAGATATTTTGTTGAAAATTTGAAAAGTAATGCGTTACTTTACTAGTTACTTGAAAAAGTAATCTGATTACGTAACTCAAGTTACTTGTAATGCGTTACCCCAACACTGTTTATATATATATACAGTATATACATTCAAATACACACACACACACACGCGCTTTTATTTTGGCTGTGATTAATCGGTTTGACAGCACTAAAAAAACACTAATCACTGATGGTCTCCTCCTGCGCCATCAATTATTCAACATGCAGACGTGTGACAACCGTCGCATACTCAACATCAAAACAAGCCATAATTCATTACTTTATGAACACAGATGAGAGCTGAGGTAGAAGATTTTCAGTGAATAACAACACAAAAGTAGAAGTGCGGCTACTTTAATAACAGACGCCAGCACCTAAACATCTCCTTTTGCTATTAACTGAAGAAAGAAAGGCTTGGAACGACACGAGGGTGAGAAAATAATGACCGCGTTTTCATCTGAGCCTGAAGTAACCCTCTAACGAAAAAACAGAGCCGGCCAACGTCTGACGGCGATATTGAGCTATCTGAGCGAGCCGCCTGAGAATTCATATCCAACATCCATATGGAAGAGATTAGCATCTGTAAGCAGGTTTCCTTCGCTCCAACACTAATTTTTAGAGGCTGTTTGAAGGGCTTTCGGACACACAATCCTGGCGACTATGCAAACACTGAAATAACATTCACAGCTAATACGGTCTCACACACACACACGCACGGGCCAGACGGGTCGCTCAACAGATCAAGAGTCGCTGATCAACTCCAGATGACCAATAAAAAGGACACACACCTGAAGCAGGTCTGAGATCAGGTTCGGCCCGTCCACGGCTCAAGAGTAATAAGCGTTTAGCAGCAGATAGAGACGTCATGTGTAAACCGATCCAGACGTGAGGATGAGAGGAGGCTCAGAAGTGCTTAAACCTTCACTGAGTGGAAACGTGAGAGAGGCGTAGAAGAATAACACCTTAACGTATCAAAAAATCAAGATACATTCACCGAAAAGAGCACATATCAGCCATATAAACTTCATTCAAAGGTGCATTTTTGTAGGCCAATCACAGAGCCATGACTCTGCTCGCAGAGAGGTATGATGGGAAATAATAAGCACATCATGATTGGAGTCAGCTTTCACACACACACAAAGACGACACACAGAGACGACACACACACATGACTCGGCCGTCCCGCTGACACACACAAACGGCTCGAAGGACCGGCCCATGTTCATATTAGGGCTGAGCGATTCATCAAAATGGTGCAATAATTATAATGCAGTATGACTTTGGATGAAATCAATATCTGCGCTGCGTGCTTCAGAGCGAAGCGCGGCACTGCGAGCAGCTCATCTGCTGTGAGTTTGGGTGTTTGTAATGAGAAGCGTTTATAAACCGCCTGCCGGTATTAAAGACTGATGGTGTAACGTTTGATAAATGGGAAAATATTTAGACAAAAATACTTGTATTGCAATTTTCTATTGTTCTGTAAACTAAAAATATATATATTTTTTAAATCATAATTAAATACTCAGATTTTAAAACTGTGCAGCATTATTTCAATAGTATTTGTTTTACTTTGTATAATATTTTGATTTATTATACACACACACACACATATATATGTGTGTGTGTGTGTGTGTGTGTGTGTGTGTGTGTGTGTGTGTGTGTGTGTGTGTGTGTGTGTGTGTGTGTGTGTGTGTGTGTATATATTAGTGCTGTCAAGCAGTAATAAACATTTGAAAATAAAGGTTTGTTTACATAATACATATATATATATATATATTTAAGAAAAATGTGTTATATTTATATATAAAATATTTAGATTTATATATAATATAAATTATATAAATATATAAACAGTATATGCAATATTTCTTATATGTACACATGCATGTGTGTGTATTTATATATACATAATAATTATACACAGTACACACACATATATTATGTGAATACAAACTTTTATTTTGGATGCGATTAATCGTGATTAATACAATATCATACACACAATGAAAAATTCTGCAGCTCTACAACCTTTTTATTGCATTTTAAATTGCAAATTGTGTATTTAAAAAAAAAATCTTTTTACCCTATCTTTTTTTCAGATAGAAACGTGTGCAGTATAAGTATATGTTAGGTAAAATATACAATTATTATGAAACAAAGCTTTAATTATAAAATGTAAATATTAGAAAGGAGAAATGTTGCATTGGCACTAACTGAAACTAAAACTGACATTTAATTAAAGTTAATTAAAATGATACACAAATATTTAAAAACAGAAACTGATAAAAACAAACAAAGCCACATCACAAAATTGCTAAAAGTTGAAATAAAGCCTTGCCTTTGAGCGCCGGTGTGGTTCATGAGTCTTCGACGCAGGATGGTGTGACCCTGAACTCAAATCAGACTCAATCGAGTGCGTTTGCTCACAGTGTCACTTCCTGCAGCCTGACCCACAATCAGCACAGCAAACACACCCATAAATCACTGTCAGCCGTCAGTGTAACACACTCTCACGCGGAGACCGACAGACAGGCCACGAGCGAGCGAGAGACAGAGAGCGTCGGGAGACACAGTCATGCTGATTCTGTAAAACTGCAGCTCAAAACACACGCAGCTGCTTTCAATTATGCAGCGAAACACACAAACACATGCGGCTGCCGCTGCTGGCCTGCGCTATTTGCATACAACCACGTTTCTCTGTCTCTTTAAAGTCGGACTGTTACAGCAAACATCCGTTTCTATGAGCGCAAACAAACCCATTCGTTTCTGGATCTACTGCTGCTAGTTAAGTCAAACATTACTAGTCCTAGTGCAATCAAACCTCTTAACACTTCAATACTCAATAGTTCAAGGCATCTATCCATCATAAAAGTGCATCTATCCATCATAAAAGTGCATCTATCCATCATAAAAAAAGCATCCATCCATCATAAAAGTGCATCTATCCATCATAAAAGTGCATCTATCCATTATAAAAGTGCATCTATCCATCATAAAAGTGCATATATCCATCATAAAGTGCATCCATCCATTATAAAAGTGCATCTATCCATCATAAAAGTGCATCTATCCATCATAAAAGTGCATCTATCCATCATAAAAGTGCATCTATCCATCATAAAAGTGTATCTATCCATTGTAAAAGTGCATCTATCCATCATAAAAGTGCATCTATCCGTCATAAAAGTGCATCTATCCATCATAAAAGTGCATCTATCCATCATAAAAGTGCATCTATCCATCATAAAAGTGCATCTATCCATTGTAAATGTGCATCTATCCATCATAAAAGTGCATCTATTCATTATAAAAGTGCATCTATCCATCAAAAAAGTGCATCTATCCATCATAAAAGTGCATCTATCCATTGTAAAAGTGCATCTATCCATCATAAAAGTGCATCTATCCATTATAAATGTGCATCTATCCATCATAAAAGTGTATCTATCCATCATAAAAGTGCATCTATCCATCATAAAAGTGCATCTATCCATTGTAAATGTGCATCTATCCATCATAAAAGTGCATCTATCCATCATAAAAGTGCATCTATCCATTATAAAAGTGCATCTATCCATTGTAAATGTGCATCTATCCATCATAAAAGTGCATCTATCAATTATAAAAGTGCATCTATCCATCATAAAAGTGCATCTATCCATTGTAAATGTGCATCTATCCATCATAAAAGTGCATCTATCAATTATAAAAGTGCATCTATCCATTATAAAAGTGCATCCATCCATCATAAAAGTGCATCTTTCCATTATAAAAGTGCATCTATCCATCATAAAAGTGCATCCATCCATCATAAAAGTGAATCCATCCATTTTAAAAGTGCATCTATCCATCATAAAAGTGCATCTATCCATTGTAAATGTGCATCTATCCATCATAAAAGTGTATCTATCCATCATAAAAGTGCATCTATCCATCATAAAAGTGCATCTATCCATCATAAAAGTGCATCTATCATCATAAAAGTGTATCTATCCATCATAAAAGTGTATCTATCCATCATAAAAGTGCATCTATCCATCATAAAAGTGTATCTATCCATCATTAAAGTGCATCTATCATCATAAAAGTGTATCTATCCATTGTAAATGTGCATCTATCCATCATAAAAGTGTATCTATCCATCATAAAAGTGCATCTATCCATCATAAAAGTGTATCTATCCATCATAAAAGTGCATCTATCCATCATAAAAGTGCATCTATCCATCATAAAAGTGCATCTATCCATCATAAAAGTGCATCTATCCATTGTAAATGTGCATCTATCCATCATAAAAGTGCATCTATTCATTATAAAAGTGCATCTATCCATTGTAAATGTGCATCTATCCATCATAAAAGTGCATCTATCAATTATAAAAGTGCATCTATCCATTATAAAAGTGCATCTATCAATTATAAAAGTGCATCTATCCATTATAAAAGTGCATCCATCCATCATAAAAGTGCATCTATCCATTATAAAAGTGCATCTATCCATCATAAAAGTGCCTCCATCCATCATAAAAGTGGATCTATCCATTATAAAAGTGCATCTATCCATCATAAAAGTGCATCTATCCATTGTAAATGTGCATCTATCCATCATAAAAGTGTATCTATCCATCATAAAAGTGCATCTATCCATCATAAAAGTGCATCTATCCATTGTAAATGTGCATCTATCCATCATAAGTGTATCTATCCATCATAAAAGTGTATCTATCCATCAAAAGTGCATCTATCCATCATAAAAGTGTATCTATCCATCATAAAAGTGCATCTATCCATCATAAAAGTGTATCTATCCATTGTAAATGTGCATCTATCCATCATAAAAGTGTATCTATCCATCATAAAAGTGCATCTATCCATCATAAAAGTGTATCTATCCATCATAAAGTGCATCTATCCATCATAAAAGTGCATCTATCCATCATAAAAGTGCATCTATCCATCATAAAAGTGCATCTATCCATTGTAAATGTGCATCTATCCATCATAAAAGTGCATCTATTCATTATAAAAGTGCATCTATCCATTGTAAATGTGCATCTATCCATCATAAAAGTGCATCTATCAATTATAAAAGTGCATCTATCCATTATAAAAGTGCATCTATCAATTATAAAAGTGCATCTATCCATTATAAAAGTGCATCCATCCATCATAAAAGTGCATCTATCCATTATAAAAGTGCATCTATCCATCATAAAAGTGCATCCATCCATCATAAAAGTGTATCTATCCATTATAAAAGTGCATCTATCCATCATAAAAGTGCATCTATCCATTGTAAATGTGCATCTATCCATCATAAAAGTGCATCTATCCATTATAAAAGTGCATCTATCCATCAAAAAGTGCATCTATCCATTATAAAAGTGCATCTATCCATTGTAAATGTGCATCTATCCATCATAAAAGTGTATCTATCCATCATAAAAGTGCATCTATCCATTATAAAAGTGTATCTATCCATTGTAAATGTGCATCTATCCATCATAAAAGTGTATCTATCCATCATAAAAGTGCATCTATCCATCATAAAAGTGCATCTATCCATCATAAAAGTGCATCTATCCATTGTAAATGTGCATCTATCCATCATAAAAGTGCATCTATCCATCATAAAAGTGCATCTATCCATCATAAAAGTGCATCTATCCATTATAAAAGTGCATCTATCCATCATAAAAGTGCATCCATCCATCATAAAAGTGCATCTATCCATTATAAAAGTGCATCTATCCATCATAAAAGTGCATCTATCCATCATAAAAGTGCATCTATCCATCATAAAAGTGCATCTATCCATCATAAAAGTGCATCTATCCATCATAAAAGTGCATCTATCCATCATAAAAGTGCATCTATGCATCTATTGGTTTACATCAATAGACAAATCTAATGTTCCTTGGTCTTTTGATGAGGTCAAAATATCAAAACTCAACCTCATTAGTCCAAAAACAGCTTTTATTGAAACCAAGCTCAGAAAACAACTCGTTTCGGATTTAGTCACATTATGATGTATTAGTGCGACGAAAGACAGACGCCCACTTCTACAACATTGCCTCTTTGGCCCCGCCCACAGATTCACGCATGTCATGTAATAGTAAATACGAGAGAGACGCAAACACAGGAATACTCCAGGATCAAATCAAAGGCCTTTGGAAGTGCCATGTTGTGTAAAAACAGTCTTTACATGTGTTTCGATTAAGATCTGATCACTGAAAGGTTCTTTAGGAAATGGTTCTTCAAAGGCATTGCTGGGATAAAAAAAACTTTTGTAACTTCTATTTTTAAAGAGTGTAATGCTTATGTTTCAGTATTATAAACCGACACACAAATGAACCAAAGACCGACCCATTCAGAATGACAGATCATCGATTAATATGAATTAAAAAGAGGAAATTAAAACCATAAAGACGTGACAAAATCCTGCCCTCGAAACACACCCATCAAACCCTGGCAGAGAGTGTTTCTGATTGGCTCTCAGGTGTGATGCTGCGCGCAACCTGTTTAGGGAGTGACGTACACACACACACACACACAGAAACTGAGCTAGAGAGAGAGTTTAGAGAGGAATGTGGATGCGTCTGTCTGTCCAAACCCTCATCCTTCCACTGCTGAACGAGAAAAGAGAGCAAGGGGGTAAAGAGGAAGAAGAGAGACGGTAATCAGCCTTAAATCAGTCACATGAAAGAAACCACACACACATCAGCAGCAGCAGACAGACAGAAATGAGAGCAAGACATCAAAATTTTATGCATTTTACAAGAAATACATTTTTATTAGAGATGCGCCAGGGATCGGAATCAGCCGATTTTCCGCATGATCAGCCCGGATCAGTGACCGGCCGGTCAGTCTTAGCTATTCCGAGCCCTTTTTAGTTGCCAGTGACACAGGCCATAATGTCAGCCGTTCTCGCTCTCTGCTCTCGGACAGCACATTGCTTGTGTTGCACATAATCTTACTAATTCCTGCAGGTTTCAAGCTCACACCAAAAGCGTGCACACCACTGATCTATTTAAAAGGATAGTTCACCAAAAAATGACCCTCAAATCATCCTATGGTGTCAGACGAACACAATCAGTTATATTAACAATGTCCTGGCTCTTCCAAGCTTTATAATGGCAGTGAATGGCTGTTTCTGTTTTGAAGTTCATAAAAGTCCGTCCATCCATCATAAAAGTGCATCCATCCATCATAAAAGTGCATCTATCATCATAAAAGTGCATCCATCCATCATAAAAAGGGCATCTATCATCATAAAAGTGCATCCATCCATCATAAAAGTGCACACACACACACACACACACACTCACAGTTTGAGCACCTCACACACACACACACACACACACACACACTCACACACACACACACACACACACACACACACACACACACACACACACTCACACACACACACACACACACACACACACACACACACACACACACACACACATACATACACACACACACACACACACACACACACACACACACACACACACACACACACACACACACACACACACACACACACACACACACACACACACACACACACACACACACACACACACACACACACACACACACATCTGCTAGCATTATCACTGCTGCACAGTATGATCTTCAGTTCTGAGCTGGACACTTTCATACAACCTCAGATGAGTTATTTCAGCACACCGTAAGCCGACACAAACGATGACACCCCCCTCGCAAAACAAAGCAAAGAAAACCAAACAGTTTTGGCTTCAATTACACTAACTCCTTCTCTCAGAACGGAGAGCAGCGCCTCTCGGGAAGCTATTTTCAAAACTCTAACACGAAGCACATTTCATCACAGTGAGCCGAGGTCCACAGAACAAGGGAAAAAGTCCAATTTATAAACGCGAATCATCAAGCCTGTAATAATATAACATTTTTTTTGGTTCCAGTTGAAATTTCCAAAACACACACATATATAGAATCACATTTGTTTTTCATTTGAGCAGAGGCCTGCGCACACAAACCCACAAGCCCAGTGTAGAGTTTCATCTGGTTCCTGCAGCCGAGAGTTTAACTCTATCCCTCGAGGGAGAGTTTAGCGGGAGCAATGCAGATGCGTCGCAATGTACCAACTGAACGTGCAGATTAAGTTTCACTTTTAGAGATTTCACCTCTTTCCTGCTCACTCCGCTCAGACCCCTCTGAAAGGAAATTTCTATTCACTGAGACTTAGAGGGTCAGCTGAATTTAATGGTCACTTATTGCCTGTTCAGGCAAAGCTGGTGGCACAAAGCAGGGTCTCACGGACCACCCTGCTCCGACATCGCCTGGGGCGTTCAAACCCCGGCTAATTCCCTCGCTCACTCAGTGGGGGACAGGTATCTGAGACCCACACGCGGATCCCCACCACTCATTTCCCTTTTAGCCGCTTTGCCTGCCTTTCTTTGGCCAGAAAATGATTACAATAAGAAAGAAACAAACAATTCCATCCCGCTTTAGTGTTATTAATATCTGCAATCACGCTGTCTGGGCGTCTGATTTGTTAAATTTGTCGCTGCTGATAAGAGAGATTAGTGTGCTCACAACAGGAACTCGGAGTAGCAGATTTTACCCAGGGTTCCCCTCTCTCTGCCTGAGCACTCCACTCTGAGATTAAGGCCTGAGCTGAAACAATACGGCAAGCCTGCCAAAAAACAAAGCCCACATTCTCAAGTGCAAAGCAATTTATACTTAATACAACCCAGATCGTCTAAAAAAGAACAGGGGGGGGGGGACATGGAGGAACTTTAGTAATGCACGTACGGCTATTCCGCCCCCTTTTAGTTTGGATATTCTCGCTCAGCTTTTTCCACCGCATTCACACAAATGACTTCAGCACATGTTTCAGAATATGTTCCCTTTCACACAATATGCAATAGCCATCAAAATCACTGACACCTACAAAAGAAAACAGCCCAGTGGTTACTCACCTCTGCGTGCTGCGTTCTGGGCTGGCTGGCGTCGGCTTCAATGGCGTACACGTCCAGCAAGTAGAGGTCCGAGCCTTGCTCCCGGTCAAGTTCTGCAGCTGTTTGGATCACCCCAGTGTGGCGGCCGATGGTGAAAAGCCGGCCTGCGGCCTTCCCTCCGCTGCGGACCGAAACAATAAAAAACTCCACCTTGGTGCCAGTGCCACGAGGACTGGAGGCATCCAGAGAGATGACGTTGGTTCCAGGCGGCTGGCCCTCCTTCAGAATGGTGATGTATTTGGGTTGGGAGAACACCGGGCCATCCGTACCCTGGAGGATGATAGTTAGTTCCGTCCGGGAAGTCTTGCGGTCCGTTCCGTGGTCCGTAGCGGACACGGTCAGACTGTAGATGAGTTTTGAGGGAACGAGCTGAGACGCTAGTCTGATATCTCCACTGTAGCGATCCATGATGAACGTGTCTGAATCTCCTCTCACAAGTTCGTACTCCACCTCCCCGTTCGCACCCTCGTCCGGGTCAAAGGCCACTACGGTTGTCAGAATGGAACCAATCACGATGTTGGACTCTGCCACTAGAGCATTCTGGGAGATAAACGTGGGCACGTTGTCATTCTGGTCCGTCACCCATATGGTGACGTTTTTCAGGGCAAAGCGGCGGAACTCGGCCGGTACGGCCTGGTCGGTTGCTTTGACGGTCAGCTCAAAAAGGTTGGAGAACTCTCGGTCGATCTCTTTGTTCGTGTAGATCACTCCAGACGCAGGGTCAATGCTGAAATGACCCCCCCTGGGAGTCTGCTGGACGACGGAGTACTCGAGCTGACCGTTGATGTCAGCGTCCGTGTCGTGAGCTGCTATAGCCATGACGGAGGTGGAGAGCGGGAGGTTTTCGGGGATGGACTTAAAGATGTCACCTGGCGTAAAAACAGGAGGGTTGTCGTTAAAATCTCTCACGTGAATGATGACCGGAATGGAGGATGTCCTGGGCGGCCTCCCGCTGTCTTTTGCTGTCACGTTGAGTTTGTACAGGGACTGTGTCTCGTAATCCAGTTTTTTGACCAGGAAGATGCTGCCAGTGTTCGGACTGATGCTGAACGTCCCGTGGTTGTTTGTGGCAGAAATGCTGTATGTAATGTCAGCGTTGGAACCCGAGTCAGAGTCCGTGGCGGTTACGGAGGCGACCAGCTCTCCAATCCGCATGTTCTCCAGCACATCCACTGTGAGGGTGGATTTGGGGAACGACGGAGAGTTGTCATTATCATCCAGAATGCTGATGCTCAGCACACAAGTGGATGACAGAGGCACAATCCCAGAGTCCTCTGCTATGATTTTGAGGGAGTAAAGGGCGTTGACTCGTAGTCTAGTTTTCCCACTAGAGTAACCTGACCAGAACCGCTGTCAATGCTGAACTGTTTCTCCTCATTTCCCTCCACGATGTCGTAGCGAACAAGGCCGTTTTTATTCTCATCCACATCTGAGGCAGAGACTCGGAGCAGTTGCGTCATGTTCTGGGCGGATTCAGAGATGGAGGCCTGGTAAATGTCTTTGGTGAACTTTGGTGGGTTGTCGTTGATGTCCTGTATGTACACTTGAACTTTGGCCTGGTCTTTGAGAGGCTTAGGAAGGCCCTGATCAGAAGACACGACTGTGAAACTGAACACCGCAGCTCCTCTCTGTCTCATGAGAGATTCACGGTCAAACTGTAGCGTGCTGGTCAACACGCCCGTGATGGCGTTCAGCTCGAAATTTGTCTGAGCCGCTTCAAAGGAGTAACGGACTTCGCTGTTCGGCCCAAAGTCTTTATCCTCAGCAAAAACCAGCCCGACGAGAGAGCCTCGCTCCTGCTCTTCCTCAAAGTGGAACACGTAATTTGTGCTGTTGAAAAGCGGACGATTGTCGTTGACGTCGTTGAGGAGAACGGTCACATTAACGCTGGCGCTCAGAGGCTCGACGGCTCTGTCTTTGGCCACCACTAATAAACTGTACCGATCTTGTACTTCTCTGTCCAAATCTGCCTTAATGTACAACTGTCCATCAGGGAAAATCCCAAAAACGTCATTTGTGTTACCACTCAAGATGTCATACACAATTTCCCCATTGAGTCCTGAGTCTTTATCGCTGGCCTCCACCTTAAAAAAGCGACTATTCACCGGCTCGGATTCCAGGATGGTGACCTCGTAGGAGAGCTGGTCGAACACTGGCGCGTTGTCATTGACGTCATACACGCTGATGGTGAGAATAAAGCTGGAAGTGCGCTGAGGGACGCCGAGGTCAGAGGCCATGACCTCCACCTGGTAGGAGCTGCTGGTCACCTCCAGGGGGCCAGTGAGAGTGATCAATCCATGTTTTTCGTGGATGTGAAACAGGCCTTTGGGGTTCTGTTTGAGGCTGTACACGATCATGCCATTGGTGCCCTCATCTGGATCCGAAGCTTTAGCCTGGAATATATGGAGACCGGTGGCCCAGTTCTCCACCGCGCTGACATGCTCAACAGCATGAATGAAATGAGGGGCGTTATCGTTCAGATCTTTCACTGTGATGTTAACTAACGCTTCCCCCGTAACCTCCCCACTCCTGGCGATCACCCTGAGCTGGTAAAAAGCCTGCTCTTCCCTGTCTATCAGGCCCGAAGCTGTGATCTGCCCTGTGCTGCCTTTGATAGCAAACAGACCGCGCTGGTCCCCTGAAGCGATCAGATAAGTGATATTAGTGTTCAGATCTACGGTGGTGGCCGTCACAGTGCCAATAATGGTATCAATGGCCACATTCTCAAACATAACAAAGCTGTACTCTTTCTGACTGAACACGGGCGGGTTATCCTGCGTGTCTACCACGGTGACCGTGACTATCGCCTGCGTGTGCGAGCGCAGCCCACCTCCGTCTGTCGCGGAGACCTGCAGTTGATAGGTGGTTTTCTCCTCTCTATCCAGTGGCACTAGAGTTGTGATTTTACCAGAGTTGCTGTTGATGTGAAACTTGTAAGAGTCACCAGCAGTGATGGCATATTTTACAGTGCCGTTGCGGCCCAGGTCCGGGTCGGAAGCGCTTACAATAGTCACAAATGAGCCAGACGGCTCGTTTTCTTTAATATTGGCGAAATACTGCACGGGGTAAAAGACGGGGCTGTTATCATTGACGTCCTTCAGTGTGATGTTGACTTTGCAGTTGGAGTGAAGGGGGGGCGTGCCTGCATCTGTGGCTTTGATGTGAAGCAGATAGCCGCTCTCCTCTTCTCTGTCTAACTCTGTGGCTGTACTCAACCGGCCCGATACTGCATCTAACCTGAACTGATTCTGAATGCTCGCGGGGGTTTCCGGGTCAAATGAGAATCGGACTGTGGCGTTTGCACCGAGATCCGAATCTGTGGCCGACAGCACCAAAAGCTCGAATCCGGCGGGGGAATGCTCGACTAAGGACACGTGATATGTGCTTTGAGTGAAAGTGGGGACCTGGTCATTAACATCTGTGATATTCACTATCAATTTGGTGTAGGATATTTTCGGCTGCAGGCCCTGGTCTTTGGCACTGATATTCAGCACTATTTGAGATGCTATTTCCCTATCGAGCTCTGCTGCGCTGGTAACCAAACCGCTGTTCTCACTGATGGCAAACCAGCCCAAACTGTTTCCAGACACCAGTAAGTAGCGGAGATTGGCGTTCTGCCCGGAGTCTCCATCTGTGGCTGAGACCCCTTTAATGTAGCTGCCTTTAGGAATGTCCTCGCTGATGTCTACTCTATACACGGCTTCCTGAAATATGGGG
>CM040932.1:49313207-49320707 GCA_023029165.1 Gobiocypris rarus
TCCTCGCCCTCTTCCTCGCCTGACTCCGCACTGCTCCTCGTCCTCTTCCTCGTCTGACTCTGCACTGCTCCTCGTCCTCTTCCTCGTCTGACTCCGCACTGCTCCTCTTCCTCGTCTGACTCCGCACTGCTCCTCGCCCTCTTCCTCGCCTCTGACTCGCGACTGCCTCGCCCTCTTCCTCGTCTGACTCTGCACTGCTCCTCGTCCTCTTCCTCGTCTGACTCCGCACTGCTCCTCGTCCTCTTCCTCGTCTGACTCCGCACTGCTCCTCGCCCTCTTCCTCGCCTGACTCGCACTGCCTCGCCCTCTTCTCGCCTGACTCCTGCACTGCTCGCCGCCCTCTTCCTCGCCTGACTCGCACTGCTCCTCGCCCTCTTCCTCGCCTGACTCGCACTGCTCCTCGCCCTCTTCCTCGCCTGACTCGGACTGCTCCTCGTCCTCTTCCTCGTCTGACTCCGCACTGCTCCTCGTCCTCTTCCTCGTCTGACTCCGCACTGCTCCTCGTCCTCTTCCTCGTCTGACTCCGCACTGCTCCTCGTCCTCTTCCTCGCCTGACTCGCACTGCTCCTCGCCCTTCCTCGCCTGAGCACTGCTCCACGTCCTCTTCCTCGTCTGACTCCGCACTGCTCCTCGTCCTCTTCCTCGTCTGACTCCGCACTGCTCCTCGTCCTCTTCCTCGTCTGACTCCGCACTGCTCCTCGCCCCTCTTCCTCGCCTGACTCCGCACTGCTCCTCGTCCTCTTCCTCGTCTGACTCTGCACTGCTCCTCGTCCTCTTCCTCGTCTGACTCCGCACTGCTCCTCGTCCTCTTCCTCATCTGACTCCGCACTGCTCCTCTTCCTCGTCTGACTCCGCACTGCTCCTCGTCCTCTTCCTCGTCTGACTCTGCACTGCTCCACGCCCTCTTCCTCGCCTGACTCGCACTGCTCCTCGTCCTCTTCCTCGTCTGACTCCGCACTGCTCCTCGTCCTCTTCCTCGTCTGACTCTGCACTGCTCCTCGTCCTCTTCCTCGCCTGACTCGCACTGCTCCTCGCCCTCTTCCTCGCCTGAATCTGCACTGCTCCTCGCCCTCTTCCTCGCCTGACTCGCACTGCTCCTCGCCCTCTTCCTCGCCTGACTCGCACTGCTCCTCGCCCTCTTCCTCGCCTGACTCGCACTGCTCCTCGTCCTCTTCCTCGTCTGACTCCGCACTGCTCCTCGTCCTCTTCCTCGTCTGACTCCGCACTGCTCCTCGTCCTCTTCCTCGTCTGACTCGCACTGCTCCTCGCCCTCTTCCTCGCCTGACTCGCACTGCTCTCGCCCTCTTCCTCGCCTGACTCGCACTGCTCCACGCCCCTCTTCCTCGTCTGACTCCGGACTGCTCCTCGTCCTCTTCCTCGTCTGACTCCGCACTGCTCCTCGTCCTCTTCCTCGTCTGACTCCGCACTGCTCCACGTCCTCGATCTTGCGAAGTTCTCAAGATGTCTTACCTGAGGTCTATTTTTAGTGCTAAAGCTCAGACCGATTGCTGTTCTGTTTTCTGTGTGTTCATGTGTGTGTGTGTGTGTGTGTGTGAGTGCCTACAACTGCCAGATGAGTTTTGCATTTTGAGTGTTTTCCCAATGATAACCGGTGATGTCGTTTTTCATCAAAGTGTGTTACAGAATTGCAAACAAAGTGTAAAGTTGTGTTTGAGCTGAGGTTACACTGGGTTAAGTTCAGGTGTTGAGGCTTTGGTCTAAGCATTCACTGTTAGTGTGTAAGCAATGGGCAAAAACTGTAAATACAACATTTGTTGGCCAAAATAATGTTTATCTAACGTTAGTTTTCACCGTTTTGCTGTTTCATTATTTTTAATATAGGCAGGATTTCGTTATGAAACTGCACAAAAATGTAGATAGGCAGATATTTGTTCCTGTTTTATACATTTTGGTCAATGTATAAAATATCTTCAATCATTGTTGTTCTCCAGTAAATGTGTGCTGATTTAAGAATGATCAGTGTGTGTGTGTGTGTGTGTGTGTGTGTGTGTGTGTGTGTGTGTGTGTGTGTGTGTGAACTGGTAATCCCTACAGCATGTCCCCACAAAGATGGCAATATCCGAAATCCTTGTCCTTGTGGGGACATTTTTTGGTCCCCATGAGGAAAACAGGTCATAAATCACACTAAGTGATGTTTTTTGAAAAAGTAAAAATGCAGCATGTTTCCTGTGATGGGTAGGTTTAGGGGCAGGGGCAGTGTAGGGGGATAAAATATACGGTTTGTACAGTATAAAATGCATTACGCCTGGGACATGCATTATGTTGGGTCTCCCACGCGTGTTTATTTAAGCACGGCTGGAGATCACTGATCATTGGTCAACAGATCCTGAGATACACATGTTGGGACACTCACCCATGGTCTTCCAGAGACAGAAGCGCTATTGTGGAGGCGAGGAGCCGCGCGCGCTGCCGGACTGGATATATGCAGGCGCGATGTTTGTTTAACATGCGTTCAGGGTTTAAATGGTCGTTTTAATTTCCCCTGGTTTTTCCCTGTGTCATTCTCTCTGAATGTTCCTCTGTTCGCTCTTTCCTCCAGACCACAAGCGCCCCGTCTCTCCGAGCTGGACTCCACTGTGACAGGAAGCAGAGTTTAATCAGCGAGCACACCACTGAAAACACTGACTGTCGCTCAACACCAGCATCTCGGTCATCTGTGTGCGAGCAGGCAAAATTGTTTTAGTATTTTTGTTAGGTACTTCAGTCATACTTTATCTCCAGTTCTCACTGTTATCTATCTGTGGTGAGGTGGACGAGCTAGAGACGTGGGGGGAGCGAGCGAGAGACGTGTGGGGCGAGCGAGAGACGTGGGTGGAGCGAGCGAGAGACGTGGGGAGCGGCGAGAGATGTGGGGAAGCGGCGAGAGGCGTGGGGCGAGCGAGAGACGTGGGTGGAGCGAGCGAGAGACGTGGGGGGCGAGCGAGAGACGTGGGTGGAGCGAGCGAGAGACGTGGGTGGAGCGAGCGAGAGACGTGGGTGGAAGCGGCGAAGGCGTGGGGGAGCGTGCGAGACGTGGTGGAGCGGCGAGAGGCGTTGGGGAGCGGCGAGAGGCGTGGGGGGAGCGGCGAGACGTGGGTGGAGCGGCGAGATGTGGGAGGAGCGTGCGAGGCGTGGGGGGCGGCGAGAGACGTGGGTGGAGCGAGCGAGAGACGTGGGTGGAGCGAGCGAGAGACGTGGGTGGAGCGAAGCGAGAGACATGTGGGGGCGGCGAGAGGCGTGGGAGGAGCGGCGAGAGACGTGGGTGGAGCGAGCGGCGAAGACGTGGGGAGCGGCGAGAGAGGCGTGGGTGGAGCGGCGAGAGACGTTGGGAGCGGCGAGAGGCGTGGGAGCGGCGAGAGGCGTGGGGCGGCGAGAGGCGTGAGGGCGGCGAGAGACGTGGGGCGAGCGAGACGCGTGGGGAGCGGCGAGAGCGTGGGTGGAGCAAGCGAAGGCGTGGGTGGAGCGGCGAGGCGTGGGTGGAGCGGCGAGAGGCGTGGGAGCGGCGAGGCGTGGGTGGAGCGGCGAGAGGCGTGGGGCGGCGAGAGGCGTGGGGTGAGCGGCGAGAGGCGTGGGAGCAAGAGAGGCGTGGGTGGAGCGAGCGAGACGTGGGGCGGCGAGAGCGTGGGTGGAGCGGCGAGGCGTGGGTGGAGTTAGCGAGAGACGTGGGAGCGGCGAGAGGCGTTGGGGCGAGAGAGGCGTGGGTGGAGCGGCGAGGCGTGGGTGGGCGAGCTGAGAGCGTGGGTGGAGCGGCGAGGCGTGGGGCGGCGAGAGGCGTTGGGGAGCGGCGAGAGGCGTGGGGCGAGCGAGAGGCGTGGGAGCGGCGAGAGCGTGGGGCGAGAGGCGTGGAGCGGCGAGAGGCGTGGAAGCGGCGAGGCGTGGGTGGAGCGGCGAGAGGCGTGGGAGGCGGCGAGAGGCGTGGGGGAGCGGCGAGAGGCGTGGGAGGAGCGAGAGAGGCGTGGGGCGGCGAGAGGCGTTGGGGCGGCGAGAGGCGTGGGAGCGGCGAGAGGCGTGGGAGCGGCGAGGCGTGGGGCGAGAGGCGTGGGAGGAGCGGCGAGAGGCGTGGGGCGGCGAGGCGTGGGGCGGCGAGAGGCGTGGGGCGGCGAGAGGCGTGGGCGGCGAGAGGCGTGGGGCGGCGAGAGGCGTGGGAAGCGGCGAGAGGCGTGAAGCGGCGAGAGGCGTGGGAAGCGGCGAGAGGCGTGGGAAGCGAGGCGTGGGGTGGCGGCGAGAGGCGTGGGGGAGCGGCGAGAGGCGTGGGAAGCGGCGAGAGGCGTGGGAGGCGGCGAGAGGCGTGGGTGGAAGCGGCGAGAGGCGTGGGAAGCGGCGAGAGGCGTGGGAGGAGCGGCGAGAGGCGTGGGTGGAAGCGGCGAGAGGCGTGGGGCGGCGAGAGGCGTGGAGCGGCGAGAGGCGTGGGTGGAGCGGCGAGAGTGGAGGAAGCGGCGAGAGGCGTGGGAAGCGGCGAGAGGCGTGGTGGAGCGGCGAGAGAAGTGGGAGCGGCGAGGCGTGGGTGGAGCGGCGAGAGGCGTGGTGAGGCGGCGAGAGGCGTGGGGCGGCGAAGGCGTGGGTGGAGCGGCGAGAGAAGTGGAGGGAAGCGGCGAGCGTGGGGAAACGGCGAGAGGCGTGGGGAGCGGCGAGAGAAGTGGGGCGGCGAGAGGCGTGGGAAGCGGCGAGAGGCGTGGGTGGAGCGGCGAGAGGCGTGGGAGCGGGCGAGGCGTGGGAAGCGGCGAGGCGTGGGTGGAGCGGCGAGGCGTGGGAGCGGCGAGACGTGGGAGGAGCGGCGAGAGCGTGGGCGGCGAGAGAAGTGGGGCGGCGAGAGGCGTGGGTGGAGCGGCGAGGCGTGGTGAGCGGCAGCGTGGGGCGGCGAGAGGCGTGGGTGGGCGGCGAGAAGTGGAAGCGGCATCTGCGGCACTCGGCAGTTGCTTGTGTGCGGCGAGATAGCGAGGCTTTGGCGAGAAGAGGGGAGACGAGGAGAGAGAGGGAAATGGCGAGAAAAAACACAATGAGTAAACAACAATCTGACAGACGCGAGGCGTGGGGTGGCTTAATCCACATTATATAGAGATTTATATTTAGACAGAGCATTTTGAGAAGCTATTAAAGAGGCGAAGTCACCCAAAAAGCGTGGGCTGGGACATCCTTCTGGAGCATGCAGTGAGATTGTGTGCCTGGGAGTCGGAGATGGTGCCGCCGCTCTTGACGACTCCTACGGTGAGGGAAAAAACACAATGACACTAAACATAACTCTGACGGTAATGCTTAATAAGCTTGTCAATCTGATTATTATAGAATATCACATTTAGCCAGATTTAGATTCAACACAGAACATTTTGAGAAGCTATTAAAGGAATAGTTCACCCAAAAATTAGCCGATGATTTACAAACCCTCAAGCCATCCTAGGTGTATGTGACAGTCTTCATTCAGACGAATACAATTATATTTAAAAAGTCCTGGCTCTGCCAAGCTTTATAATGGCAGTCATTTTTTTTGAAGTCGATAAAAATTGCATCTGTCCATCAAATAACATGCTCCACGCGGCTCCGGGGGGTTAATAAAGGCCTTCTGAAGTGAACTGTTGCGTTTGTGTGAGAAAAATATCCATATTTAAAACTTACTGAATTAAAGTTCCAGCCGATCGCCTTCCGTGGAAAAGTGTTGAAAGTGCCTTCTAGGAGTCTAGCACCTGGTGGCGTAAGCCTTTGAACTGCAGAGGCACTTTTAACACTTCCCGTAAACTGAATACGAAAGGCGATCAGCCGAAACTTTTACTTAATAAAGTTTTAAATATGGATATTTCTCTTACACAAACGCATCAAATAACTTCCAAAGGCACTTATTAACCTCCTGGAGCCGTGTGAAGAACGTTATTTGATGGCAGATGCTCTTTTATGCAACAGTCAATGCCAATATACAGGTCCAATTAGCATATTGTGATAAAAGTTCATTACTTTCCATAATGTAATGATAAAATTAAACTTTCATATATTTTAGATTCATTGCACACCAACTGAAATATTTCAGGTCTTTTATTGTTTTAATACTGATGATTTTGGCATACAGCTCATGAAAACCCAAAATTCCTATCTCAAAAAATTAGCATATCATGAAAAGGTTCTCTAAACGAGCTATTAACCTAATCATCTAAATCAACTAATTAACTCTAAACACCTGCAAAAGATTCCTGAGGCTTTTAAAAACTCCCAGCCTGGTTCATTACTCAAAACCGCAATCATGGGTAAGACTGCCGACCTGACTGCTGTCCAGAAGGCCATCATTGACACCCTCAAGCGAGAGGGTAAGACACAGAAAGACATTTCTGAACCAATAGGCTGTTCCCAGAGTGCTGTATCAAGGCACCTCAGTGGGAAGTCTGTGGGAAGGAAAAGTGTGGCAAAAACGCTGCACAACGAGAAGAGGTGACCGGACCCTGAGGAAGATTGTGGAGAAGGACCGATTCCAGACCTTGGGGGACCTGCGGAAGCAGTGGACTGAGTCTGGAGTAGAAACATCCAGAGCCACCGTGCACAGGGTGTGCAGGAAATGGGCTACAGGTGCCGCATTCCCCAGGTCAAGCCACTTTTGAACCAGAAACAGCAGCAGAAGCGCCTGACCTGGGCTACAGAGAAGCAGCACTGGACTGTCGCTCAAATTTTGCATGTCATTGGGAAATCAAGCTGCCAGAGTCTGGAGGAAGACTGGGGAGAAGGAAATGCCAAAATGCCTGAAGTCCAGTGTCAAGTACCCACAGTCAGTGATGGTCTGGGGTGCCATGTCAGCTGCTGGTGTTGGTCCACTGTGTTTTATCAAGGGCAGGGTCAATGCAGCTAGCTATCAGGAGATTTTGGAGCACTTCATGCTTCCATCTGCTGAAAAGCTTTATGGAGATGAAGATTTTGTTTTTCAGCACGACCTGGCACCTGCTCACAGTGCCAAAACCACTGGTCAATGGTTTACTGACCATGGTATTACTGTGCTCAATTGGCCTGCCAACTCTCCTGACCTGAACCCCATAGAGAATCTGTGGGATATTGTGAAGAGAAAGTTGAGAGACGCAAGACCCAACACTCTGGATGAGCTTAAGGCCGCTATCGAAGCATCCTGGGCCTCCATAACACCTCAGCAGTGCCACAGGCTGATTGCCTCCATGCCACGCCGCATTGAAGCAGTCATTTCTGCAAAAGGATTCCCCACCAAGTACTGAGTGCATAACTGAACATAATTATTTGAATGGTTGACTTTTTTTGTATTAAAAACACTTTTCTTTTATTGGTCAGATGATATATGCTATTTTTATTAGATAGGAATTTTGGGGTTTTCATGAGCTGTATGCCAAAATCATCAGTATTAAAACAATAAAAGACCTGAAATATTTCAGTTGGTGTGCAATTAATCTAAAATATATGAAAGTTTATTTTTTTATCATTACATTATGGAAAATAATGAACTTTTATCACAATATGCACATTTTTTGAGAAGAACCTATAAAGCTGGGAAGAGCCAGGACT
>CM040932.1:49328207-49358207 GCA_023029165.1 Gobiocypris rarus
TGCCGTCCTGTGGGGTCGCAGATTCCTCCGGCTGCGGCGCAGGGGGCGAGGAACATCTGGAGAACACATCATCTGCTGACGGACAATCACACACTGAAGATACACACACAGCCACTGATCGCCCAACCAAACCTGCTCACATTCCTGTCATCCGCCGCCCTTTACTCTCCCTCGTGTGCATCAAACATGATTTCTGTGGAACCGGAGAGATACCGTGAGGAAGAGCTGATCACAGTGTGTCAGGCATCATCAGAGTCGTGCATTATATTCCAGGTGCTCTGAGGAGAAACTGAGACGCATTATTCACTCTATTAGGAATGTTAGATTTGGCATAAGCTCATTTTGAATGCAACTAACAGTGGAACTGCTGAATTGGAAATATAACAAACATTAGAACTTCAAATGCAAACATGAGTTATATGCAAACATATGCGCCTCAGAGCTGTGTCTGATTATGTGTGTGTGAAACACACGCTTATGAAGACGAGGGTCTGTTCTCGTGTCTTCATCAGAAGGTCAAAGGTCTGACGGGAATCTGACATGACAAGCTGAAGTGGAGAAAATTCCCCATGAGATTCTGTCCTGAATCCCTGATCAATGAACCATCTCACGCACACACACACACACACACACACACACACACACACACACACACACACACACACACACAGGTTATTGATTGCCTCCTTCATGCGGTTGACAGGACGCTGCAGGGATGAACAAAGCCTGTCTCTGATTGATCGTTCAGACTCTTATTTTGTACAAACGTCCTCCATGTCATCTTATTAAGACATAATAACATATTAATATTGATATTAATACGCATTTTATATAAGTGTTCTGCTATTCTGTAATAAAGAGCTCATTGATTTTCATTAAAAGCATCAGAATTTCATCTTTTTGTCTATATTAATATCAGTCTCTGCTGCAAACTGCATATTTTTGCTCAGTTTGAATAAAATTGAGCTGATTTTTCACTAGCCATAATATCCTGACGCATCAAATATGATACAAGGAATATGTTTTTAAAATGAATAAATATATATAGTCTGAAGGCATCATAAACTCATAGTGCACCTGTCTAATATCAGCTCTGTGCCAAACTCTGCCGATGAAGAAACATTACATTTGGATTCTGTTTTTCTTCTTTAAATGTATTATTTTATTAAATAAATATACAATTACACACACTCTCTCTCTCTCACACACACAGACACACACACACTCTCACTCTCACACACACACACACAAACACACTCTCTCTCTCTCTCTGTCTCTCTCACACACACACACACACTCTCTCTCTCTCTCACACACACTCTAACACACTCTCACTGACTCTCACACACACACACACACACACACATTCTCTCTCTCTCTCTCTCACACACACACACACACACTCTCTCTCTCTCTCTCTCTCTCTCTCTCTCTCTCTCTCTCTCTCTCACACACACAAACTCTCTCTCACACACACACACACACACACATTCTCTCTCTCTCTCTCTCTCTCTCTCTCTCTCTCTCACACACACACAAACACACACACACACAAAGCTCTCACACACACACACACACTCTCTCTCTCTCTCTCTCTCTCTCTCTCTCTCTCTCACACACATTCTCTCTCTCACACACACACACACACTTTCTCACACACACACACACAGGTAACAGAAAGCAGGCGTGTCTTTTGTCCTGTCCTTACAGTGACTCAGTCACACACACACAGATGTATTATTTCTGTTTAAAGCAGCTCTCTCACACACACACACACACACACACACACACACAAACTCTCTCACACACACACACACACACTCTCTCTCTCTCTCTCTCTCTCTCTCTCTCTCACACACACACACACACAAACTCTCTCACACACACACTCTCTCTCTCTCTCTCTCTCTCTCTCTCTCACACACTCTCTCTCTCTCTCTCTCTCTCTCTCTCACACACACACACTCTCTCTCTCTCTCTCTCTCTCTCTCTCTCTCTCCCACACACTCTCTCTCTCTCTCTCCTCTCTCTCTCTCTCTCTCTCTCTCTCCACACACACACACACACACTCTCTCTCTCTGCTCTCTCTCTCTCTCTCTCACTTTACAGGAGTAACAGAAAGCAGGCGTGTCTTTTGTCCCTGTCCTTGATGTTCTTAGTCATGAGAGAATGTAGATTACATTATTTCTGTAAAACTGCATTCTACCATCTTAAAAATATATCTAAATTACGGCACATGCTCTCAATGCAAAATGCTGAACAGTTAATACATGCGTTCATGAGCTCAAGGCTAGATTATTGTAATGCCTACTGGGTGGTTGCCCTGCTCGCTTAATAAACAAACTCCAGCTGGTCCAAAACGCAGCATCTCGAGTTCTTACTAGAACCAGGAAGTATGAACACATTAGCCCGGTTCTGTCAACACTGCACTGGCTCCCTATTAAACATCGCATACATTTTAAAATCTTGCTTATTACTTACAAAAACTAGTTTGGAGGTCTGGAGCGATTGACTCTGCAGAAAGTTGGTGTCTTCTGCTCACTGTGACCCTCAGCACGCTGACCCGCTCTGTGATTTTACGTGGCCTATCACTTCATGGCTGAGTTGCTGTTGTTCCCAATCGCTTCCTCTTTGTTATCACACACACACACACACACACACAGTGAGGAAATGTCAGGAATGGACTTATTGCACAGGAGGCAACCTATCCCGGTCCACACACTTGAGTTCACTGAGCTCCTGAGAGCGACCCATTCTTTCACAAATGTGTGTAGAAGCGTCTGCAGGCCTAGTGCTTGATTTACACACCTGTGGCCATGAAGGGATTGAACACCTGAACTCAGCTGGACAATAACTTATTTTGTAGAGCCAAAACGGTCTGTCTTCCATTCGTTTCCTGTAATCTCTATTGTAAAAGCGCTGTATAAATGAAGATGACTTGACTGCTGTGTTTTATAATCAGATCTTGGTAAACACGTATCGCTGAGTCTCACAGTTCCATATTTGCCGTCTTTTTGTCGCATAAAACATAAATACATTTAGTTAGAAGCTGAGCAAAACCTCAATTTGCGTGATATCACGTTTAAATCTGTACCACTTGGTCACTTATATCTTTGATTATACAGCGATTTTAGAACCCAATGTATTTTGTAAAATATTTATTCTTTATTTAATAATTTTTTTAAGTTTAGTACATTTACTGGACAGAAACTGTTTTTGCACTGTTCATTTTTTAAAGCTGCTCTCACTTCCGCGATTAAAAAAGAGAAGCATTCATGAATTACATCCATTTTCATGTCTGTGTTCAAAAACTCCTTTATTAAAGATATTGATTTTGAGTCACACACAATGTTTTATCAAAATAATGTTTTAGGCTTTGTGAGAGCTCATTAAAGATGATTTAATGTTGATACTGTGTGTAACTCTTTCATATCCGAGATATTATTGTGATCTCCCGGTTCATGCATGTCATTTTCTGTTCTGCAATTAAAATAGAATAAAATAAAATCTCATTCCGTCCCAGATATGATTATTCCTGAACTGCAGAAGAACTGGTGATGTGTGTATGAAAGTCTGTCGAGCCTCAGTTTCCCAGTGTGGCGTTGGTTTACTGACCTGAGAGAGAACATGTTTGTCACACATTACAGATCACAAACTGTGCTTCAGTGAAATACAGCTCAAACACGTCTGTCGTATTCTGCGGAGTGTGTGTGTGTAACAGTAACACTAATATCACTGTGATCCGTTTAAACACCTGTCTGTGTTTCCCCTCCCATAATGCCGTTCAGCGTGACAACAGCTGAAATCTCTCAGAGATCCATTGATATGGTAATGAGCACACACACACACACTGATGGAAGTGTGATGGACACACAACATCGCATCAGTCCTTCTACTTTTAAAACCTGCATTTACAGTATTTTAAGTTCAGTTCTGGTCTTGTGCAGTTCAAATTGATTTTAAAGGACAAATTATACATTTTGCCAGATGAGAAGCAATAGAGCGTGAATCACAATTGCACTAAAACGGCACATTTGGCTTCACACACACACACACACACACACACACACACACACACACTGTATAAACCATCACCCATCACAGCATTTAACGATTACAGTAATGAATGCAGACAGACGTGTGCGGGTTCATTCGCCGGCAGGTGTTTTCTGTCTCAGTCTGCGAGCGTTTACCGTCTGAAGACACAATGTGAAGATCAATATCAGAATCTGGTACTTTTTTACATATAAAATATTAAAATAAATAAAGTGCTTGCATTGATGTGAACAAACCACTAACATTAAATATTAAATATATTACATTTGAGTGTGTGCCAGAAAGAAAACATCCATGGCTTCCATGGTGTGTGTGTGTGTGTGTGTGTGTGTGTGTGTGTGTGTGTGTGTGTGTATAAATGGAGCTTAAAGCCACATGATGATGACATCATGACGTCCATAAATTATTCAGTTTTCTATTGTCACACCTGTGAATCGCATCCATTTACACACACTCACAAACATTCACTCACAAACACACACAGCCCCAAAACCTACCCATCACACACACACACACACACACACACACACACACACACACACACACACACACACACACACACACACACACACACACACACACACACACACACACACACACACACACACAGCCCCAAAACCTACCCATCACACACACACACACACACACACACCAAAACCTACCCATCACACACACACACACAGACACAGACACACACACACACAGACACAGACACACACACACACACACACACACACACAAAACCTACCCATCACACACACACACACACACACACACACACACACACACACACACACACACACACACACACACACACACACACACACACACACACACACACAGCCCTTAAACCTACCCATCACACACACACACACACACACACAGACACACACACACACACACACACACACACACACACACACACAGCCCCAAAACCTACCCATCACACACACACACACACACACACACACACACACACACACACACACTGCCCTTAAACCTACCCATCACACACACACACACAGACACACACACATACTCTCACGCTCACACACCCTCCCCCACTCGCACGTACTCTCACACCCACACACACACAATCACAAACAAACTCTAACACACACTCACCCCTCCTCACTCACCAGCACAATCAAGAGACGCTTAAAAACATCAGGAAACTAAAACACACCCACCTTTGTGTCTAAGGCTTTTTAACAGACTGTGTGTGTGTGTGTGTGTGTGTGTGTGTGTGTGTGTGTGTGTGTGTGTGTGTGTGTGTGTGTGTGTGTGTGTGTGTCTGTCTGTCTACAGGAAGTTCCAGCAAACTGTAAGTTCTGCTCATGCAGACTGTAATTCCCCGACAGTAGAGACATGTCCTCAGCTCAACTCTGAACACATGCTCACACACACACAAACTCCATCCACCCAAGGCACCAAAACACTCCCACAGAAAACACACACACACACACACAGCTGTCGAGATACAGAGATCAACACACAAACCCAGTGTGACCGTTTCAATGAATACTGAACTAGTTTCAATCTGTCCATGAAGACGAGAGCTTTACTCTCCACAAATAATACAGAGATACAGAGCTTTTGACCAGTGATTATTAATACTTCGGCTGTTAACCAGATATTATGAGTCAAATAAATCGAAATAGTTTGGCTTTGCCGTAAAAGACAAGCATTTAGTGAAATCACGTTTCAACCGAGATGAGGCATCAAACCAGCACACGATGGAAAACGTCTTGAAGATAATAAACAATAATGCCATCTGCCTGCAAATCAGGGTTATTTTATTATTATCAGTACTCATATACTATTAAAGTTGTATTAATATGTTGAATATTGTGTAATAAAATGCACCGAATGTAGTCTGTACACTTGGGAGGGGGTGGGTAAGAACAATTTCATTAAAAAAGTTAAAAAAAAATCTAATATTGTGATGTGCTTTCACCTAATATTTATATTTTATCTCAACTTTATTTCAATGAACAAAACCCATCAGACAGATATTAATGATCGTACCACACATCAGTGAAGTTTCCTTGGAGATCCTGAGCGTTTTCACAGTGCACTGCTGCGGGTCAGCGTCACGTAGCCTATAAATATATATCTGTCGGATCAGCGCAACAGGAAAAATTTAGACATGACACGGGTAAAAAAGTTTGAGGTTTGAGCTGCAGCCCCTCAACCTACGGCTGCCACGTGCAGCTCAGGGTAATTACGGCCCTCACCGCAAGACAAATGATGGAAAGACTGAGGAAAACTGGAGTAACACCAGCATTTTCTGCTGCTCATCCACATGACTCCTATAGTTCTGTCAGATTCATGGAGTTAGCAGGGGATTTATGTGCTTTATAAAGGTCTGAGCCGGGCGAAACAACCCATTTAAAGATACAGTCCACCAAATTAACATTCTGTCAGGATCTACAAAACAAGATATTTTGAGAAACGTCTGCGCTTTTTGCCCATGATGAAAGTAAATCCAAAATTGTTTGACTCTGTATGTTCTTTAAATATCTTATTTTACAAAAGAAAATCCTCAAACGGTTTGGAATGACATGAAGGCGAGTCAAGGTCCTGGACGTGTGATGTTTCGTCACGCGACCTTTAACGGTATTGTTTTTGTTTCATCACTTTTTTGTAATTTTATTGTAAAATAATGTTAAATGTACAGTTTTTGAAAGTGAAAAATAACAAGTTATCTTAAAATGTACAGCACACACACACACACACACACACACACACACAATGTAAATTGATATTCCCAGAATCCTGTGTGATTTACAGTAAAAAAATGAATTAAAAAAGTCAGCTGTAGTTACCAGAATTTTACTATAAATATATACCATCTTTTTATATACACCGATAACAGGTGAAGTGAATAGCACTGATGATCTCTTCATCACGGCTCCTGTTAGTGGGTGGGATATATTAGGCAGCAAGTGAACATTTTGTCCTCAGAGTTGATGTGTTAGAAGCAGGAAAAATGGGCAAGCGCAAGGATTTGAGCGAGTTTGACAAGGGCCAAATTGTGATGGCTAGACGACTGGGTCAGAGCACCTCCAAAACTGCAGCTCTTGTGGGGTGTTCCCGGTCTGCAGTGGTCAGGATCTATCAAAAGTGCTCCAAGGAAGGAACAGTGGAGAACCGGCCACAGGGTCATGGGCGGCTCAGGCTCATTGATGCACGAGGGGAGCGAAGGCTGGCCCGTGTGGTCCGATCAAACAGACGAGCTACTGGAGCTCAAACTGCTCAAGAAGTTAATGCTGGTTCTGATAGAAAGGTGTCAGAATACATAGAGCATCGCAGTTTTTTGCGTATGACCAGTCAGGGTGCCCATGCTGACCCCGCCGAAAGCACCAGCAGTGGCACGTGAGCATCAGAACTGGACCACGGAGCAATGGGAGAAGGTGGCCTGGTCTGAGGAATCACGTGTTCTTTTACATCACGTGGATGGCCGTGTGTGTGTGTGTGGCTTACCTGGGGAACACATGGCACCAGGATGCACTATGGGAAGAAGGCGAGCCGGCGGAGGTGATGCTTTGGGCAATGTTCTGCTGGGAAACCTTGGGTCCTGCCATCCATGTGGATGTTACTTTGACACGTCCCATCTACCTAAGCATTGCTGCAGACCATGTGTCATACATAAATACAAAACACACAACACTAAAATAATCCAATAAACATTAACACAAGATTGAACAAAACCCTAATGTACATAATAAGAAAAAGCTAAGAAAACCATCAAATGTGTATCATATATGGATACAAATGGTATTTATTTATAGTATTTACATCAGCTTGCTTTTGATGAACCTTCCTTCGTCATCTTTCTCTTTACCACAGTGTGGTTATCAGTAGATTACAAATTTAAGTAATCTGGTGTATTAATAATATTATTTCATTTTTTTTGTAAATTTAATTTCTTAATGTCACTGGCATATTTTTCAAAGTAAATTTGGTTTTAGAGTGTTTTTTTTACTGTAAAATTCACATTTTGTGTCTTCAGAAATCCTGTGATCGCTTTGAATGAGACGGATCAAAAACAAGGCATTGATTGAAACCTTACCCTCCGATGCTCTCAGCTCGAGACGTGTCTCAGCAGGTCTGACACCGACCGTTGAGCGCTCCTCTCCTGATGCCAAACCTGGCCTGGTTCGGCTGAACTCAACACAAGCACCAATGAGATCTGAGCGCTGTACAGCCTACACAAAGCTATTTAAAGACAAGCACTTCTTTAGAAAGCAACGGTGCTTTCTTCTTCATTGTATGGATGAATAGAGATTGTGCAATATTTGTTTCTCACAGAAGAAATAATTTCCCTTTCCATACAAATACTGTACACTCATAAAAATAAAGATCTCAAAAGGGGGTTTCCACAGGGATGCCATAGAAGAACTATTTTTGGTGTCCCAAAGAACCTTTCAGTCAACGTTTCTTAAAAGAAGTGATTTTATTAGCCTTTTTATAAAGGCCCTTTTCTGGAATGGAAATGTTACATGGCTGTTAAAGGATCAATATCTTTAATTTTAAGAGTGTACTTGCACTTATTTAGACACAAATCTCCAACGACTGACCGT
This sequence comes from Gobiocypris rarus, assembly GCA_023029165.1. Lineage (NCBI taxonomy): Eukaryota > Metazoa > Chordata > Actinopteri > Cypriniformes > Gobionidae > Gobiocypris > Gobiocypris rarus. The sequence goes on from CM040932.1 coordinate 49,336,850, forward strand.
GTTCACATGTGCTCTTGTCATACTTCACCTGCTGTCATGAAGACCTGGTGGCACAGAATCCTTTTCCCTGAAAGGCTTCTTATCATGGGAGCTCTGAAAACACAGAAGATATATTTCATGTGTGAAAGCTGTTAGAGATAGAGATATCGCTGGCTCCTTTCTGTGAGAGATCAGTCTTGTGATATGGGGTGACACCAGCATTTCTGTCATGGTGTCTAGAGGGTTTGTGTTGAATCAGGGCACTGTGCCCACAGCCAAACACTGCACAGCTTACAGTGAGAGATACTTAGAAACAAGTGAAGAAAAACAATCTTTGAAATATCGTTTACAGTGTACAGTTTGGTAGTTAACTAGTTGCTATTTTAGTGTTTTTTTAACGAGTTTCAAGTTTTCATTTTAGTTTAAATTCTAAGGAATGTGTTTTTGTCATTTCTATTAGTTTTTGTTGTTTTTAAATATCACCATTTAGTTTAAATTTACTTTTATTTCATTCAAGTCTTTATTTATATGCAGTGAGTAATTTAGGTGCTTCAATCTAAACTTATTTCAGTTGCCAATGTCTAGTTTTTCTATCTAATATTTATATTTAATTTCAACTTTATTTCAATGAACAAAAACACAGGTGAATGCAGACACTACAGGTGAATCATTAGGATAAACATGACATAAACACATTAGAGAGGGGATTTGGATTCCTCTTTCTCACTGCTTAGATTGGAAATGACTTGTCAACAGACAGAAATAAATACTCTTTACTTTTGTTATATATAAAATGTTATATAAACACATTTTAACTCTGGGTCAGCACTTACCGACGTGATGATGACCTCATGCGTCGTGAAGAATCACAACACTGAAGTCGAGCATTTGTGATTTAAAAGTATAAACATGTTAATTTTTTCCTTGAAAATGTCCGATGGTTTGTCTAGATAAGAGCCTATTCCTCATCTGGGATTGTGCAGAGCGTCTGAAGCCCCTTCCTATGAAACTGCATCGATTTGGACCTTCAACTGTTGGTCCCCATTGAAGTCCATTATGTGGAGAAAAATCCTGGAATATTTTCCTCAAGAAACTTCATTTCTTTTCTACTGAAGAAAGACATGAACATCTTGGATGAGATGGGGGTGAGTAAATGATCAGGAAATTTGAAGTGAAGGCATTTTGAAGTGAACTAATCCTATAGAAATGTTTAAATATGCACATATTTACATTTCTAGATGAATTTGGACATTGGATAAAGCCAGGTTCAAAATTATTGTTTGATTTTGTTGCCATAATCGAGCTGAAGGTTTTTAGAGAGGGTGTTTTTGATATGTCTTTTTATCACTCCATACATTGGAAATGACTGTCAACAGACAGAAAAAAATACATTTTCACCTTTTTTTATTATAAATAAAATGTTATATGAATTATTGTGAATGATATACGAACAAACCCATCAGTAAAAATCTTCAGAATATAGACATGAATATAACTGCAAGTTTTGGTGTAAGTGCTGCTAAAGTGGAGAATTGTTTTTTAAAGATATGTAGCGTAATTTAAATCTACAGACGCAAATAGAAATAGCATTGATTATGGAAGTACAATGTCCCAAAACCTCAAAACTGAGCAGTGCATGAAGACAATGGTTTAGCCTTCATTTGTAAAAAATTAAAAAATAAAACAAAATTGAACTTAACATTAAAACAATTGTTTGTATTACAGGTTTTGTTTTAATATTTAAATATTCACTAATTAAATATGCACATATTTATATTTCCAGATGAATTTGGGCATTGGATAAAACCAGGTTCAAATTCTTTTTATCACTGCATACATTGGAAATTACTGTCAATAGACAGAAATGAAAACATTTTTACCTTTTTTAATATGAATAAAATGTTGTGTAAATAAGGGCGTGCAGTATATGAACAAACCCCTCAGTAAAAATGTTCAGAATATAGATATGAATTATTTTTGGTGCCTATAAGTGCTGCTGAAAACTCACAAGACACCAAATATAAATAAACAGTTATTTTCTGATACGGAAGCAAAATGCAGTGTCTTGCCTTAAGGTAGACGTGAGATGTGTGACGTCCACCTCAGCGCTGACCCGCGGGTGTGGGCAGGGCGTCGCTCTGCTGCTCGAGTCCCTCCTGCAATGCAAGTCTGTGGGATTTTCTTTTCTCAAACCAGCATGAGCAATGATCGGCTTAGAAAACACCACACATTAAGAATGAATTGCTTTGGCAGAAAAGCAGATATGTTTATTAAGCACTTTAATATGTCAGAAAACTCCGCTCAATATAATACAGGAAATTAAATTTCAAAATGTGAACATTTTCGATGTACACGGTCAGCTATTTACAATCAAACTTCTCTTTAAACAAACTCCAGGCTCAGAACCAAAACAGCTGAACAAAGGAGGAAAGAAACATCAGATGGCTTGAGATTTCTGAATACTGTCCAGGGTTCATCTTCATCTTAAAAGTGTCCTTGTCCCAGGCTTACTAAAGTGCCTTTCTGTAATTCTTCGGAGGACAAGCTTTCTGATGCAGTTACACCCAATATGGCCTTACTGAGCGTCTCCTCGCTCTCATAGCAAACAGATGTCTGAAATCCAGTCCACACCCGCCCCAATCACCCTCCCCCACCGAGACCCACGGCTCGGAGACATGAGATCCGGCTTCAGAAGACCGTGGGCTTTTTTGTATCCTCGCTGTGTTTTAACTTTGGCTTGAGGAGTATACATTTCAAAAACCCTATCCTGAAACCCAAATATTACTGCGGTTTGCTGCCTGGCTTGAGTAAAAAGCACAATGACCTTTCACTGACCTTATAATCAGAAGTCCCTGACATCGCCTGCCGACACAAACGGTCGCTGAGAACTCCTCATTTAGCACCAAACTCTGTAGCTAACGATACACCGTCAGTTGTTTAAATATGCAATTATGTAAATAGAGGAAAACACAAACAAACAAACAAAGACAGGTCCCACAGGGACTAAATAATGAAGCATGGTAAAGCCAGAGTTACTCTTCTTTAAGGGCATCAATAATGCTACAAATACAATATAGCGTTAAAATGACGGAATAAGACATGTGTGGTTCAGGCCTTTGAGAAAATAATACAAAAAAAAAATGATAGCAGGCGACGCCAAAACATAGCACCATGATAATAGCAATACAGCACACATGGAAGCGGCCTTTTCTCCAAAATAAATACGTGCGAAGAGTAAACTAAGACTCATGAGTTTATGAGTGCACCGAATGGAGACTTCAAGAGACCCGGACGTGAATGAGACAGAAGGTTTGTGATATTTGTCAGAGGAAACAACGTACTCCAGCGGCACATTGCTGTCAGTTGTACAGGTCAAGACGAAACAAACAGAAAAATGTACATTTCTTTTTTTTTAAAGTAAACTCTGTTAAAAACAAAGCATTTAAAAGGCAAAAAAAGAAAACAAAGGAAGAAAGTGCATCCACTGCCTATTAAATATTAATGCATTAAATTAAAAGCGTCTGTGTGCATCATGGTCACCACAAGAAGGCTGGAGCATCGACAGGCACGAGTGTTCATTTGCATCATCACCGTTGGGCGGCAATCCCCCCTTCAGGTCTTCCAGTTTCCTTTCTTCTTGAGATGCTCCACGGAGAAATGGTGTCAGTTCTTTTGCGGATGAAAGCGTTCACTTTGGCACAGTCTCTTTCTGAATGACGAATACAGATTAAGACATCTGAAACGGCATCAAAACTACCCAGGTCAGCATTTGAGAAGTTATTGGCATTCTTACAATACATGTGAGTGGTTCTTTTCAGGACAAGTACCGCCTTCGATCAAATCAAGTACCACCAAGACATTTAGCAGCATAGACCAGGTTATGCATGATATATTATATGTTCAATAACGTTCAGCAATATTATTGATTTGACTGGACTGACATTGGATGAGAGCTGAACTGAGCTGAATGAAGACATCAGTGTTTTCTACAGAGCTGCTTCACAGCTGAACTGAATTATAAAGTTGCTTTGAAACGATCTGTATTGTAGGGATGAAACGATTACCGGTTTCACGATAAACCACGGTAAAATGTACCGACGTTTAGTAATATCATTTAAAATGTAATTATCATTAAAACGGAGTGTGATTATCATGACACTGTTTTTGAATAAGAAGAAATGGCAGCGACAGTGCTCGTTTTTTTGCCTTCTAAAAGGACCAAATGTGAGGTGTGGTCATGTTTTGCTTTTACAAAAGTCCTGAGGGAAACTGAATTGAAGATGGTCACCCTGTCGGCAGAACATGCATAAAGAAAGTCGCTGTAATAGGAGGAAACGCCTCAAATCTCAATACTAAAACTACGTCTGGGAAATATTAAAACGTGAAGCCAAAGACGAACGAACAAGTTCAGACAAGACTAGGGTGCCATTTATGGAATAATAATGTATATAATTGAACACTTATTACACAGATTTTCATTACCACATTAAATAATAACGGGGACATTCATATTTTAAATCTTACCTGTTTATAATCCCTTTTGTACAGAATGAAATGCCACAGAATAGCATCTTCCTTAAAATGCATAGAGCTGCTTGTTTTATTTGTTGTTTGTTGATCAAATATAAAACTTGTTGAAATGGTTTCAGTGTGTGCATCTGTTCTTTTTGAACACTCGTCTCATGTGAACAAAACCGTGATAATATTGATACCCGTGATAATTTGGGTAACTATAATCGTGATATTAAATTTTCATACCATTTCATCCCTACTGTATTGTATAGCGTTATATAAAATAAAGGTGATTTGACCTGAATAGCAGCATTTTGAAGTTTGCAGTACACAAACCATAATTTGAGAACCACTAACATATATAAATTAATCATTTTATTATGGTTATCTTAGAGGCCACAATGTTTAAAGAGAAAAGCTTTACATTCTAAATCAATGCTATAAACACTACAGAATTAAAGCTTTATGTAATAATACACTGTAAATCTACATGACAATTTAATAATACTGTTAATGTGAGTTACAATTGTGCTTTAACCCTTTCACACGCAAGTTTAATGTATTCTCGCTGGCGACCGTTATTTACAACGTTTTACTTTATTGTTTCCATGACTTGTCATTGCTCGTCACATGACACACATTCACAACAGTGCTGTATGACTGATGATGACCTTTATTTAAAATATTCTCAAATGTGTTAACTATAGCATGAAATATCTGATATGTGCAAGTGGATGTGTTTTGTTGCTTAAACACCTTTATAACGATCACGTTAAGTGATATGTGCCACAATTTTAGTTTGTACTGCAGTTCAGAGAATCTGATCTATTGGTTTTACAGCACCTTAAAGTACATTAAAGTAAGTGGCCGCTGAACTAGGAGAAGAATAGAGTTAACTTTAAAGTTACTTACACAATGTGTCAATTCAGTTGTGCTCTTGGTTTGATCCACTTCAATATCAATTAATTTGGATATACAGTCAGACCAGAAATGATTGAGACACAGATATAATGTTCACTAGTGTGTGAGGACACTATAGTTCATTTCTGTGAGTGAGGAGAGCAAAATAAAGTCATCTGTGACATATTATACCCTACAATTCATCAGTAAAGCTGATCATTTGGGATCAAAATGATTGAGACTCTTTGAGCTGAGCATGATTTGCTGAAGTGTTTGTTCTTTAATTGCTAATGTGACCTTTGACACCACAGACCATTGCTTGGTCACTGGTCGAGCTGAACTATAGTGAATAAACTGATAATGTGAGGAAATGTTGAAGGTGTGAATACATTTTGGTTTGACTGTATGTGTATTTAAATGACACTGAATAGTTGTTGCAAATGACAAAAGCGTAGCGCATCTGTCTTGTGCTTTTGCGCGTTGGCTGGTGCTGAGCCAATTTGAATTTAACAGTTGATCACGTGAAGCACCGACCGATCGAATCACACCAGTGTGATCGTACGCTCCAGGGACCAGCCAAGACTGATCACACCAGTGTGAACGTATGTGCAAAAGGGTTAAGACACAAAATGGCCAATTGACATGTAAAAACTCTAATTATAAACATCTTTAAACGTGATGTACTCACCAGTTATAATGGCGTCTCTTTTTTGCAGTTTAACCCAGAGTCTGATCCTTCAATCTGGAGCTGTAGGGCTTGTTTCAGGCTTAATTCTGTCTCTCCTATTGGGTAATTGTCCAGTAGGTCCTGGTGGCCCCTGCTGGGAACAGTTCTGGGGACTGAAACTCTCCCAAGAAAAACCTGATTTCCCTGTAGGTGGTATTTGGGGTTGGTCATAATGCCGTTCCTCTTCTTCTCTGCACAGCTCTGGGGCTGAATGTAAAACTGCTCTTGCGATTGGACAGAATCTATGGTGCTGGATCTGCCCACTATAATCTTACAGTGGGGATCTTTAACTGCAATGCTGGACACAGGCTTATTGAGCACAAGTTTTTTATCAAACTGAGTCAGCTCATACTCCAGAACCTGGCCCTGTGAATAAGAACTATTCTTGCTCTTCTTCTTTTCACCAGATGTTCCCTTGTTCGAGCAGTTTTGGCCATTCTTGGATGCTTTGGTTGACTTGAGGCCTGGCTTCACCTGGCTCCAGTCAAACTCGCTGGTCGGAGAGCCAGGCTGAGTGCCGATGGACCGGGTGGTAGAGGAGGGAGAAGCGATGGATTGTCGACTGCGACTGCGAGGCAGCGAATGCTGCTGGATCTGCTCAATGAAAGAGAGGGCATGGACGCTGTCGATGGGGACAGTTTGGGCTGTCGCAGTGGACGAGGTGGTCCTCAGCGAAGAATTCTTTGAACTTTTGAGAGAGTTATTGGAGAGGGAGGACTTCTGCCGGTCCACTGTTGAGTCTGGAGACTCTGACGGTGAGCTGAAAGCATGAACAGGTCCATTAGATTGTCCTCGCCCTGCAGAATGCACATCGCCAGCTCCTGTGCTTCCAGAGCTGCTAGACTTTATAGTGAGTGACTGCACTTTTCCTGCAACTGAAGCTGGCATTTGTTGCTCCATGGTGTGTACGGGAGATGGGTTACAGCCATTGAGACTTGTGGCACCATATTTCTCCAGGAGTTTGATTATGGGGCTGTGACCACCCTTGGCTGCCACTCTCATGGCAGTGCGTCCAAATTGATCAGCGTGATTAGGATCCGCCATGTTCTAGAAGAATCTGAACCACATCAATGTGGCCCTCCTGAGCGGCGATGCCCAGAGCTGTAGCACCCTGGTTGCATGTGTGGTCTACAACAGTGCCATTATCAATCAAGATCTGAACAATCTTTATGTGACCCTGCCAAGCTGCCGACTGGAGAGCAGATCGTTTCTCGTTATCACATGAGTTCACATCTGCATGGTAGTTGATTAGCAACCTGACCATCTCTACGTGGCCTTGCCAACACGACACATGCAAAGCCGTTCTCCCTTCCATATCGCTGGCTTCCACATTGGCTCCGTTTTCGAGGAAGTACTCTGCCATTGCCAGCTGATTCTCAAGTGCCAGGATGTAAAGAGTTGGGCGACCGTCTGCATCCTTGAAGTCAATATCTGCCCCGTGGCTCAGCAACAACTCCACAATGTCTCGGTGTCCCTCTAGTGCTGCAACGCGGAGAGCATTTCTCCCATCATACCCTCTCTGGTCGATACATGACTTGTTCTCCACCAGGATGTGCACACAATCGTAATGACCCTCTTGAGCAGCCAGGATCAAAGGGATACGTCCATCGTTGTCAACCTCCGTGCCGCGGGCACCTTGTTCAATGAGAGCATCACATACTTGTCTGTGTCCCTCGAAAGAGGCCATGTGCAATGGTGTCCAGCCTGCATCGTCTCTGTGGTTTTCGTCCAGTCCTCTGTCCAGCAGAGTTCTAACAACCTCTACGTTCCCCTGTGCAGATGCGATGCTCAGCACGGTCCTGCCTTCACTGTCGATACTGTCCACTGCTGCACCCCAAAAAAGCAGAGTGTTGACAACAGAAGCGTGTCCCATAGACGCTGCAGCAAGCAGAGGTGTTCTCCCATTGTTATCCGTATGATCAACATCCGCTCCTCCTTCTAGAAGCAGATCAACCACATCCACATGGCCTTCATAGGCAGCCACCAGAAGCGGGGTCATGCAGTCTTTGTCGCAGTGGTCCACCTCCGCCCCACGGTCGATCAGTAGGCTCACGACTGCGCCGTGGCCCTTGCTTGCTGGCACACAAAGAGCAGCGACAGAGAGTGCCGTCCTGCCATCCACATCCTCATGGTTGACCTCAGCCCCATGATCCAACAGATGCTCTACAATTTCTCTGTGGCCCATGTATGCTGCGGCGATCAGCGCTGTTCGTCCTTCATTATCGGCCTTGTTGACTTCGGCTCCATGCTGAAGAAGGTTGAGGACAATATCTTCATGACCTCCCCAAGCCGCGGCTCTCAGGGCAGTTCTACTGTCTGCGTCTGCACAGTCCACCTTGGCACCTGCATACAGGAGTGCAGACACAACTTCTGAGTGGCCTCCCCAGGCTGCAGACCTAAGGGCGGTCCAGCCATCATGATCCGTGTGATTGATGTTAGCGTCACACCCTATAAGACAGTTGACCACCTTGGTGTGGCCCTGTCTAGCTGCCAGAGTAAGTGCCGTCTGCCCATGGTTGTCCACCAACTCCATGTTGGCTCTTCTAGAGATAAGAAGGTTCACAACATCCAGATTTCCGCTGTACGCAGCATTGGCTAAAAGAGTTCTATCGTTGGAGTCAGTTTGATTAACAGAAGCACCGTTATCTAGCAGAGTTCGAATAGAGTCCTCACGTTCCAAGGCCTGTTGCACAATGCACGAGGCATGGTCATCTTCGTTGCTAACGTGAGCCCCAGCTTTGACAAGTAGTTGCAGCACCTCCTGTTCTTTTGGGATGGAAGTGGACAGGGAGTCTTTAGCAGGGGTGCCATTCCACACCATCCAAAGGGCAAGATTAAAGGGCTCGATCTGCAGGTTAGAGTTGATCAGATGGTAGGCAAACTCCTGCACCTCAAGAGGTTTAAGCTGCTTCGCTCTGCATGTGTAACTCATGGCCATCATTCGGTGTCCTTCTGCTGCATTGCAAAGGTATTTTTGTGTGCAGTGCTTAACATCCAGGAGCCATTCTGCAAAGCTGTAGTGAAACAAGATCTTAGTACTGCCAAGTCCATTAATAAGCAGCTTGGAGAGAATGTCCATCTTCTTCTGAAAGTCCTCCATCGTCAACGTCATGTTTTTAGTCCAGACTGCATGATAGAGCTCCCTGACAGTCAACGGCCTGCAGGCAGCCAGAATAACGTTTAGGATAGGCTGGACTTTAGCAAACTGCTTTCTGACAAACAGTCTCTGGCAGAGCCAAAGGTACAGTCCATTCAGAGTCCCCGGGATGTCTCGAATTTCCCGCAGCATGATGAAGCTCTCAACCACTCCGTCAAGGACGCGCTCAAGGTACAAGAAGCAGCCGCTGCTCTTGATGTGAAGCTGGTTCAGCATCTCTGCGGTCTCCTTAGTGAGGTGTTGCCGTAGGGCCTCCTCCTGGTCTAGCCGGTGGAGGATGTATTGCTGCACATCTTTTACAATGTAGGCCTTCCGTAGGTCGTCTAGGCTGATCTTTCGGAATCCTACAGAGAGGACAGAGACAAAGGCGATTAGTTTGGCCTGAAGTCTGTACATTCAGCTAGTAGTCACATATGATCACAGTGAGGTTTAACATGACTCAGTTAGTTGAGAGCTGTAGTTTGTTCAGCCTGAGAATTTGACACATAAATTGTGGATAATAAAGTAGAATTTTAGAAACTTTGAGCAGAAAACACTGATTTTGCATATTTGATCAGGTAATGTCAGCTACAAACAGACAGGCATCTTCACAAAAGATAAGGTTTTAGTCAGGTGTGTTCAATCCTGATCCTGGAAGGCCACTGTACCACAAAGTTTAGCTCCAACCCCAATTAAACACACCTGAACCAGCTAATCAAGGTCTTACTAGGGATACTAGAAACTTCTAGGCAGGTGTGTTGAGGCAAGCTGGAGCTAAACCCTCCAGGGACGCGTTTGGACACCCCTGGTTTTAAGTAAACAAGCATCTTCACAAAAGATTAGGCTTTAGGTAAACAAATTAGGTCAGCTGTGAAAGAAAGCCGTGTGTTAAAAACAAATAAATTTACAGCGTTTGAATACCCCTTTTGGCTCCTAAGTTGCAGAATTCATACAAATAAATGAAAAAAAAACCTTCATAAGCTAAGATACGTAGAGTTCCCACAAGACAATAGAAAAATGTATCTTGCCTACAAAAGTTTCCACCCTCTTGCTTTCTAGTGTTTCTTCTTGAGCATCAATACATGTTTGCACATATTGTAATACAGTTTTGTTTTGTGTGTGTCAAAAAAAATTGTCCTCAATGTGAAATGATCAAATATGCAGAAAACGAAAGAATATGCAGGATGGACTCACAACTATGGCAAAACAAAGTCATTGATCATCAAAGATGATCCACACACACCATCAGAAAAAAACAAGATGATGATAACAGGATCATTTGTGTCAGTTCAGCTATTATTTTGCCTGGTGGAATAAATCTTATATGTGAAATGGCTTCATCGGGGCAATAGTAAATAAAAACAAAATGCATTTTTTAAATAGTAAACATCTTGCAGATAGCACAAGAGGAATGCAAACTTATACACTTAACTGTATCAGCAGCATTGCAAACACACACACACACACGCATCTGGTTTACTAGGGGACTCTTCATAGACATAATGTTTTTTATACTAGGGCTGGGTATTGACACACATTTCACGATTTTATTTCGATTCACAAGCTTGCAATTTTGGATATATATCAGGTACAATTCATGGCAAATTATCTCAAAGAAAAAAATCTCTTTAATACTGTAAACTATGGGAGTCTATTGGTACTACATTACCCTATATTGAATAAAAAAATAACTGATTTGTGGACAAACACTTAAATTACACTCAATTGTATTTTTATTTATAATAATAAAGTTATAAAATTAACTGTACAATCACATAATCCTACTTAAAATCAATCTGCAGATGACAAAGAAACTGTTTAAAACAAGTTTGAACTTTATTTTGTTTAACAAAACTTTATTTTGTTTAGATATGCAGCTTGGTAGCACCTGGGGTCCAAAACTTTCAGCATGTGAATAAACTCCAGCTATTCCACAGTATAAATGGGCACCATATCTTTTGCAATATACAATATACATATCAAAGGTTTATGAATTGATATGCAGATAAAATGAACTTTTATGAACAACAGTAATGTGCAAAAAAGTATAGGGAAAATGTTAATATTCTGCTCTTATTAAATATATGTTACCATTGTTCTTCTGTAGTCTCACACTGAACTGACAGACAGCTCCAGTGATTATTAAAGGAGCTTTGCTCTTGTTTTCTGGGTAATTTAGTCACAAATTGAAGAAAAGTTTTGTTTTTGCATAAGACTTTATGACTTCCTACTTTTGTCCATATATTAGGGAGTGGAAATGGCTAATAATAAGTCAATAAGTGCTTCTATGCCGCAATCTACTGGTTATAGTGGGCATTTCATGCTTGTTAAAATGCTTGTTAGCCACAAAGTGCTCTACACATAAAAAATAAAAAATATTTCTTCCACAATACCCCATTAAACTTTTCGTTTGACAAATCATCACATTAAAAATAACATTAAAATTGGATCATATTTAGAGTGACGCTGAAAAAACGAACCGATTACGAATGACACTGTATGTTGTGACACTGTCCATGTTGTTTGTGTATCTCTGGCAAACAGGAGAGGGGAGCGCCAGCGGATGTTAAAGAGAAAACCGATTTTCATCCAAACAAATCGACGTAAACTACACATTTGAGTTAATCGATAAAATCGATGTATCGCCCAGCCCTAGTGGCTGTCATTAAAACTTTATGCCATATGTATTCAAACATGCATTAAATATTGAACACACACACACACACACACACACACACACACACACACACACACACACACACACACACACACACACACACACACACACACTAACCCTAAACCTACCACTAAACACATAAAATACACACCATCTTGCAGAATATACAAAACTCAAGTCCAGAAGTGACAGATAAAGGCACTTTTCCAGCAGAAAAGATGAGTGGAATTTGCTTTGTTTTCTCTAGAAAATAAAACAAGACGTGTAAATGATTCTGTGGCAGAACTAGGTCACATCTGCAACTTCACACAGTTTGAGGCGTTCTCAAGAGTTTCACGTAAACTGTAAAGAGACTTTAGCAGAATAAAACAAGGCAGTTTAACAAACAAGCACTTATGCCAACAGATGTCAACAGCTTAGGCATTCAGCTTCAGATAAGTGCAAATTCCATAGTTTTATCTGGGTCGGCATGCCTGTTTAACAAGGGCCCGAAGGGCAGATCAAGAATTTTATGCACAGATTTTATTTACAGTTCCCATGGACTCAGACTCAAGGGTCAACGGAACAGGAAAAGACATGAACTCCTCTAAGGTCGTTCACATATGTCTCAATCTTTCTGAAGCCCCCACTAGTGGGAGAGCAGCAAACGCATCTCATTTGATTGGTCGCTCACTCATGCAACCTATACAAGTCTATTTTCTATGGAAAAGAGGATAAAAATAGGCCTCCTCGTCTCTTAAAGGAGTATGTTTACAACAGTCCCAAGTAAATACAATACACTGTTCAAGTCAAACCCTAGAAAGGTGTTTCAGCTCTTTAGAAAGACAAACCAGCAACACAAACAACAGAATACCGATTACATCTTTCCTGTCCAGTCCCTTAGTGTTTGAAAAGTTCACAAAACCCCTTTGAATGAGATTATATAACGGCCATCTTTCTCAAAGGGCTCAGGAGTTATTTTCTTTGTCTTTGGTGCTTAAGGCCTGAGGCTGCCGTCAACAGCTGAGGTTTCCCAAATAAAACCTGTGTGAAATTTAAACCGCCGCATGACAACAGAGGCACACCTGTGGAAAATCATCCCGCCTTCCATGCCATCTTCTTTTCTTCTCCTCCATACCATTGGCCTGTAATATCCAGTTATTATAAAACATTGAGACCCAGTTTACCCCTCACAATAACCTGACAAGTACTGCAGGGTACAACCAGTGTTGTGCAAGTTACTATTGTAATTACTGTTTTGACTACTTTATTTCAAAAGTAATTAGTTGCATTACTAGTTACGTTATTAGCCCCCCACCCCTTCAAAAAACAGAATAACCTCTTTAGCTGCTGCATTTAGATCTGCTCATGTTGCATCATACTACGCGTTTTTACAGCGTTGCACACTATAACCAATCACACACAACTGTGTTGAGCTTATGAATGCAATAGCCAATCAGAGGCGTTAGATTAGTAATCGCTGAGACACCCGAGTTTGGCTCAGTGCACGCACTCTCGCGAATACTCCCATCATAAACTGATAAACAGTTTGTGAGACCGCAATGAATTAAGATGAGTGACAGCTTAGTAACTATGAAAGGGAGCAGATAATCCATTCAGAATTGGAAGAAAACACTGCATTAGGTAAGGCAATGGTTAGGCTTTTTATTATCCACACTGCACGCATATGCTTGCCTATTCAAATGATAGTGGTTTGAGAACATCACTTTAATGAATAGTTTTCACGTGTGGTCACAGGCTTACAGGAACGCCCACCTGGAGGGCAAAACAAGGCTTTGCCCGGCAGTCATTTTGACCAAGTCAGTATTAATGCAGTAAGACAGTGATATTAAAATACTGTAAACTCAATATACACCTTATTGATACTTTGTACAGAAAGCAGATGAACGCAGAATATTAAGTGCAACACTTGGTTTCTCGTTAGGCGTTTTCCCACGGAAACCTACTCCTATTATGGGCTCATCTGCTCGCCTGTATAGTGTGCATCATCAAAAGCTGTAAACTGAATGTGATGTTTTAATATCACTGTTTTAGTACATTACAGCACTGTGCTTTAAATTAAGAGGCGCAACAACTCGATTTTAAATAAAACCCATTTCAACAAATCCCTGACTGGCGTTAAACTTTGCTTCAGTTAATCCTTATTGGTGCAACTCACCCTGTAGTGTTTTTCACGTTTAGCCTTTTAAAAAGGTCCCGCTGTTTTTAGTGATTGAAACACTGCAGCAGGTGCTGTTTATGGATCAGAAGTGCATCTTGTGCTGCAGTTCAATGGAGCTCTATGGCGGTTTTGCCCTCCAAGGCTCCGCGACAGTCATGTGACTGAAATATGAATAACAAGAGTGTTTATGCTGGGATGTGTAGGTTGTTGATAGTAACCATTTCACGACTTTGTATTTAAATGTGTTATCACATCTAGCCTTGCAATAATGTTCTCGCCTTTGACAGAAATAAACTCCGAATACTGATTGTGTTTCCAGAAACAGAGCGTGTACTTTTCTCTCTCCGTGCTGAGTTTGTTTTCGTAGGTATACCCGCCTCGCAGGCGCTTACCAGTCAAAGCAGGGATCAGGGACAGGCAGATGACGTCGACTACCTGACACCTACTGAAAAAGTTTGTACAATCTAGATGATAAAACACTGCATTCTGCCAGCAGCTGTAATGTATAGTGACCTGGGCTTGGAACTATACTCTCATTACTATTTTGGAAATTATAACGCGTTATATATTTTAAAAAAAAGAATCAAATTACAGTAACGCGTTACTGTCCAACACTGGTCACAACCCATGTTCCTGCACTGTAAAAAATGCTGGGTTGTTTTAACCCAATGTTGGATCAAATATGGACTAACCCAGCAGTTTGGTTGTTTTAACCCTGTGGTTGGGTTAAATGTTTGCTTAAGACAACCCAATGCTGGGTTAAAACAACCCAACTGCTGAGTTAGTCCATATTTGACCCAACATTGGGTTGTTTTTTACCAAGCATTTTGTAGAGTGTTCTTCAAGCCCCGGCCCGTCTGAGGCTTGTTTTTGTCATTAGTGCACTAACTGACCCAGACCTTCACCCTGCCATTCAAAACACACAACCGGCTCCATGCCTTGAGCTCGTGCGGCTCCAGATGAAGGAAATAGAAAGGCTGAAAGAGGAAGGGGCCTTGTAGGGGGACTAAAAGTGGGGCAGTGGAACAGATGACCCAAATATGTTATTTGGCCAGCGGGCCTGCATGTAACTAACTCATCTGTTTAAGTAGGTTGAAGGGATGTTGGGTTTGGAAAGCTGCCACCAGTTAAAGAGTTCACAGGGTTTAGAATAGGGATTACAAATTACTGTATCTAGTAAACACTGGAGTCGCTTCAAGAGCACATTCAAGATTTAGCATTGTTTTATCTATGTAGCCAGCTAAACCTCGTTCTTTATGTTTTCAGCATCCGTTCAATCAGAGAGGCGGGAGGGCGAGGAAAGCCCTGTTCTGTCCGATCGGGCACGGTATCCTGTTGCTATTCTCCAGGTTTCCACAGAAGAAAAGGCGGTTCTGTGCCAGAGTCGTCTTCTTATTTTATTAATTAATACTTTATTTCATCTGCATCATATGTAAGAACCAATTGCTATATTTCAAAGTTACTTCGGGAGAGGAGGGAATCTTTAATATTAATTATTAATAATTATTACGATCAATCGCATCCAAAATAAACGCTTGTGTTTACATAATAAATGTGAGTGTGTGTGTGCACAGTGTATACTTACTATAAACACACACTCTTTCATGTATCCCGTGAAACTGAAATCATGATTTGGCTAATGCACGATTATGAAAGCATAAATGCTGTGATTTTAATGTAATAAATGTAAGCTGATGTTCTTATCACAGAATGAGGCAGACAATGTGTTATGTTATAGTATTCTATACAGTGATGAAGTTGATTAGCACTAAATAATAAATATAAAACTTTATTACGACCCGAATACCCGAGAAGGCATGAGATACGCCATATATTGTCGCAGTCGTGTGTTTATTGTCTTCATGTTTAATCAAAGCGTTTCTGTCTTGTTTTATTTAGCTTCACATTAGGGATTTCCTGCAAACGTCATATGACTTCTCTCTGAGGCGTATGTGGCGATTCTGCTCGAGGGCGCCCTCTGGCTTCAGGAGGAATGAAACACGAGTGTGTTTAGCACCCACCAGTGCTGATCATATTTTGGATAAAACAGGAAAAATTTACTTCTCTTTAAATAAATGTATATGACGATCCATGTTTTTCTCCAGTGTAGAGGAGTTTTCCCCCACAGTGGATGCATAAGAGGCTCATATTTCATATTAAAGACATTGATTTTGCTTACCTCCTGACAAAAATTAAGGAATTGATATTGCAGATAAAAAAGCACTGATTTTTATAGTAATAATATAATATTTTATAATAAATCCTTAGACCCTTCTAATGATTTTTAGTCATAGGCTGCCTGCATGTTAACCGGTAACCCTGCAGTTTTTTGTCAAATTAATTATCATTCATATTATTATTATTATTCATTTAAATCACCAGATCACATTTAGTTTTAGTAGTATGATTATTCAAAGGGGGAACATAGCGAGCGTGTGTGTGAGTGTGTGTGTGTGTGTGTGTGTAGTTTCAGTGACATTACTACATTAAACTACTATATATAATGTTAAATATTATGTTTAGTAATGCAATGAGGGAATATTTGTGTGTCCTCATATTCATATTATAACAATAATATTATTTAAATAATAATAAAAAAAATCCTTCTTTATTTTGGGTTAAAATATTGTGATAAATATCGTATTGTGAGTTTAGTATCAAACCGTGACACCCCTAGTAGACTTTAATTTAGGGTGTATGCATTTCTGTATTGCAATCTATTGACAAGATATATTGTCTCACCCCTAATTAAGTACTTGTTACTTGTAAATATAGCTTCAAAACATATATACAGTCATAAAAGGGAACAAAGAAATGCATCACAAGCAATTCACATTTCAGTATGTGAAAGTTTCCCAGCACAGTGAGGGATTATTCTCAGTGTTATCTAACAGGCTGCATCCACACTAATGCACAGATCCATTTGAACACATCAGATGTTTCGCCCCGTCCTTAACAGACAGCATTAAAAGCACTGAGTGCGTTTATCCATCAGAAACTCTCCAACCCCTGCCGACGAAGCCGTCGAACAGCAACAACAGAGGACAGACTAGACTCACACTCCGGCTCAGGAGATGCTCCAGGCTGTCTGAGAGGAAACTGGATCTGCAGCCATAAATGAATTCATCAATCATACGACACAACCACAGACAGGTGTGCTTACATAAGGAGTGGCCATTGTGAGCAGCACTTGGGTGTGTGAACCTTCACATGCACGTATGGAGACAGCGCGGGTTCCCAGAGGAAAGATTTCACAAGCGACATTGACGCTTTCACATTGTCCGCACTGAAAAGTCAAAATTTTGCTGAAGTCTCCCGCTTCTCAGATGTTTCTCCTATTTAGCTGTAAAGAAGCTCTACAGAAGACAATCACGTCATTATTCAGCTCAATTCGGTTAAAATGTTGTTCTCGTTCGAAATCAATGCTATTACATGTCTTTTAAAGCCTGAGAAACGCTGATGCTCAAACTAAATGTAACTGAGCAGAGCAGATAGGAATAGTCCACATCAGATTATCATTAGTCAATTATCACAATTTTGAGATCATCTGGGGTCGATTTGGCCTTTCCAGTGTGTCTGAAATAGAGTGGCAGAAACCCTAAACCCCACGCACATGTGTCTCTTGATTACGTCCTATTTTAACTCGGTCTCTGTACATGCGGAGAGGGTTCTGCATGAATGAAACGCCGCTCGCCCTCGACCGCCCTACACATGTGAGCGTCGGCTGCTCCGCGTTTGTAATTATGAGTCGAGCTCTTACCAAAGAGAGCAAAGTTTCCTAAAAATACACTTGAATCAGCAAACTTCCCGAACACAAGCCACCCAATTCAAAGCTCAAAGTGTGTGTGTGTGTGTGTCCAAATGCAGTGTTTCAGCAGTCAGTTTGATGTGTGTTGAGTCAGAGGACATGGAGATCTAAAATCATTACAAACATAAGATCATGTACAGACATGTTCTCCGCTGCAGATGGAGATGAAAGACTGTTGCTCTATTGTTGAACTGGATGCAATCATATGATAGCATAGTATATTATTTTACTTTAAAGTGCCCTATTACACTATTTCAAAGGTCCTAGTGTTGTCTCCTTCAACAGGTTCTCATGCATCCAAGGTGAAAAACACTTGAAGTCTCTCATGATCTCCACTGCAGCATCAGCTCTTTTCTCTCAGCGTCTGAAACGCTTCGTTTGAAGATTCAGTCTCTCTAAGCCCCGCCTCTCTGAGAGCTGCTCTGCTGTGATTGGCTCATTATCATATCTGAATGTCAGCTCTTGACACACAGAGATGTGAACAGTAATGATGGTGTGGGTTAAACGTATCAATCTCAGCAGAAAAGAGCGTCTTCTCCACATGAACAACACCAACCAAACTCTTCCAGTCTCAGACACAAATACAGTGAGTGAGGGCGGGGCCAAGAGCTGTTCAGCCAATCACGACCAGAGGCGGGCCTTATGTTAATTAGTTATAAATCTACATAGGAAGTTGTTTTAGTTTGGCAGGGTCGCCGTTAGCTTAGCTTAGCATAATGAATGGAATCCTATGTTGCCAGCTAGCATGTCCCGAGTAAAAGTGATCCAAAAAAACAAAACAAAAAACACCTAATTACTTTTTGTGGCCTGTGTATTCACAACGAGTACAAATAGCGATGCAGAATAAGACTAGGAGATTTCCTAGGCAGATGTTAATTTGGGACTATATTACACTCTATATAAATGATTATATTTCAACAACGAATTGGAGTAAAAACTATTTTATAAGTAGATTTAGTTGATGCAAAAACTGCCTTCTGTGAAGTTTACATGTTTGCACACAGTGTGTTATTCGAGTGTTGATTATTATATCTAAACATCAATAGCAGCTGAATTTAGGCTGTTATTAACCTTTAATATTACAGTAATGTGCAAGTAAGGGCTCCCTATAGTTTACACTTGACAGCATTAGCACAGATCAGGGGTTATCTTTAAGAAACTTTGGAGTTATAATTGAGCTCATTTAAGGCCAGACACAACGTGTTCAGTAAACCACTTTTTCATACCGTCAGTTTTGTGTACCGTTACACCGCTACTGTTAACAGGGAGATCAACCTGGATACTGACTGATGAGAAACCGGTCTTATGTTAAACACAGAGAGCGAAGTCAGCCAGTCAGGAGACGGGACTATCATCTGTGCGATGACAGCTCAAGGCACGGGATGTTCGCAGGAAGGACAGCGACACCAGACACTTCCCTCTCTTTCAGTCAGCTCAAATCAGACACACATCTATATTTACAGGGCCTGGATTTCAGTGTGGGATTGCAAGTATCGTGCATGGTTTTACTCATTTGCGCTTACATGTTTGCCCACATTATATCCACTATATGTATATACAGTCAGACCAGAAATTATTGAGACACAGATATAACGTTCACTAGTGTGTGAGGACACTATAGTTCATTTCTGTGAGTGAGGAGAGCAAAATAAAGTCATCTGTGACATATTATACCCTACAATTCATCAGTAAAGCTGATCATTTGGGATCAAAATGATTGAGACTCTTTGAGCTGAGCATGATTTGCTGAAGTGTTTGTTCTTTAATTGCTAACGTGACCTTTGACACCACAGACTGAACACAATGAAGCATTGCTTGCTCACTGGTTGAGCTGAACTGGTATTATCTAATTGTGTAGTTTAATCTAACAGCTGATTGGTTGATTGTAATCCATTACATCCCTTTCTATCAAAGTCATCTGACATTATCAAGAGGAGTTTGTTCTGACAGTTTAACTCTGAGTTCTTATTTTATTACCATTTTCTAAACTACAGTCCCTGACAAAAGTCGTGTCGCTTATCTTTTTTGTAGAAACCTGCTATTAACCTGATTTTTAATTCATCAATTGGTGTTAGAAATAGCTCATATGAAAAGCTAAAACCCTCCCAAATGATGTTTAATGCACTGAAATAAATCAGTTTCACTGAAAAAGATTTATCATTTAATCAAGACAGAAAGGTCAAATTTTGGCAAGACAAAAGTTGTGTTGCCTATACAGAAATTGAACAAATTTACTGCAAATACAAAACTATGTCAGCAAATTAAGTAGAGGTGCTGTGAGATCCAAATTTAATATCTTGAATGACTTCTATGAGCTTGAAGGACTGCATCCATGAGGTTTGGCAAGGACTCATACAATTTATTGATGAAGTCATCAGGAATAGCAAAGAAAGCAGTCTTGCATGCCTCCCAGAGTTCATCAATATTCTTTGGTTTCGTCTTCCATGCTTCCTCTTTCATCCTACCCCACATATGCTCAATGATGTTCATGTCTGGTGACTGGGCTGGCCAATCCTGGAGCATCTTGATCTTCTTCCCCGTGAGGAGCTTTGATGTGGAGATGGAAGAATGCGATGGAGCACCGTCCTGCTGCAGAATTTGGCCTCTTTTATGGTTGGGAATATAAGAGGTAGCTAAGATGTCTTGGTATTTTAGACTATTGAAGTTGCCTTCCACCCTGCAGATTTCTCGACACTCCAAACTGGATGTAACCCCAGACCATGATTTTTCCACCACCAAACTTCACTGTTTTCTGGGTGAATCTCGGATCCATGCGGGCTCCAGTAGTTCTCCTGCAATATTTGCGGCGACTGTTGACAGAAGATTAATCTGAAAAATCCTTCTGCCACTTTTCCAGCGTCCATCCTTTTAGCAGGCTGTGGGCTTTGGCAAATGCCACACGGTTTTTCAATTGTCTTTTGTTTAGTGCTGGCTTCTGGGCACTGATTCGACCATGGAGGCCATTTTGAGACAGAATCCGACAAACTGTTCTGGTTGACACAGGGACTTCAGGTGACCAGGTCTCGTGGAGCTCTGCTGCAGTGGAAAATGGACTGGCCTTGGATTTTCGAGCCAACAAAGCGGTCCTCTCGAGCAGTTGTCTTTCAGGGTCTGCCTGACCTGGGTTTGTCATAAACGTCTCCTGTCTCTTCAAATCTTTTTTTTAGCCTCTGTACTTGACGCTGAGACACTTTGAAGGTGTCTGCCACATCAGCAGTGGATCTGGTCTTCAGCCTCTTGATAATCTTTAGTCTCAGGGTGAATCTTAGACAGGTTTGCTGAGGTCTAGTTGCAGTTGATGTGAAGATCTAGTGTACTGGGGTTCTTTTTATACACACCTGAGATCTAATTGATCCATTTTTAGTCACAGGTGAAGCTCATATGACAAGGCGACAACACTTATGTCTTTGCAAAAATTGACTCAATGGGCTTTACCAAGCTGTCAATATTAGAATATT
>CM040932.1:49363207-49375707 GCA_023029165.1 Gobiocypris rarus
GCATCCATCCATCATAAAAGTGCATCTATCATCATAAAGGTGCATCTATCCGTCACAAAAGTGCATCTATCATCATAAAAGTGCATCTATCCATCATAAAACTGCATCTATCATCATAAAAGTACATCCATCCATCATAAAAGTGCATCTATCCATTATAAAAGTGCATCTATCATCATAAAAGTGCATCCGTCCATCATAAAAGTGCATCTATCATCATAAAGGTGCATCTATCCGTCACAAAAGTGCATCTATCATCATAAAAGTGCATCTATCCATCATAAAACTGCATCTATCATCATAAAAGTGCATCTATCCATCATAAAAGTGCATCTATCCATCAAAAAACTGCATCTATCATCATAAAAGTGCATCTATACATCATAAAACTGCATCTATCATCATAAAAGTGCATCTATACATCATAAAAGTGCACATATCCATTATAAAAGTGCATCTATCATCATAAAAGTGCATCTATCCATCAAAAAACTGCATCTATCATCATAAAAGTGCATCTATCATCATAAAACTGCATCTATCCATCATAAAACTGCATCTATCCATCATAAAACTGCATCTATCATCATAAAACTGCATCTATCATCATAAAAGTGCATCTATCCATCATAAAAGTGCATCTATCATCATAAAAGTGCATCTATCATCATAAAGGTGCATCTATCCGTCACAAAAGTGCATCTATCATCATAAAAGTGCATCTATCATCATAAAACTTCATCTATCATCATAAAAGTGCAGCTATACATCATAAAACTGCATCTATCATCATAAAAGTGCATCTATACATCATAAAAGTGCACATATCCATTATAAAAGTCCATCTATCATCATAAAAGTGCATCTATCATCATAAAACTGCATCTATCCATCATAAAACTGCATCTATCATCATAAAAGTGCATCTATACATCATAAAAGTGCACATATCCATTATAAAAGTCCATCTATCATCATAAAAGTGCATCTATCCATCATAAAAGTGCATCTATCATCATAAAGGTGCATCTATCCGTCACAAAAGTGCATCTATCCATCATAAAACTGCATCTATCATCATAAAAGTGCATCTATCATCATAAAAGTGCATCTATCATCAAAAGTGCATCCATCCATCATAAAAGTGCATCTATCATCATAAAACTGCATCTATCCATCATAAAAGTGCATCTATCCATCATAAAACTGCATCTATCATCATAAAAGTGCATCTATACATCATAAAACTGCATCTATCATCATAAAAGTGCATCTATACATCATAAAAGTGCACATATCCATTATAAAAGTCCATCTATCATCATAAAAGTGCATCTATCATCATAAAACTGCATCTATCCATCATAAAACTGCATCTATCCATCATAAAACTGCATCTATCATCATAAAACTGCATCTATCCATCATAAAACTGCATCTATCCATCATAAAACTGCATCTATCATCATAAAAGTGCATCTATACATCATAAAAGTGCACATATCCATTATAAAAGTCCCTCTATCATCATAAAAGTGCATCTATCATCATAAAACTGCATCTATCACCATAAAAGTGCATCTATCCATCATAAAAGTGCATCTATCCATCATAAAACTGCATCTATCATCATAAAAGTGCATCTATCATCATAAAACTGCATCTATCATCATAAAAGTGCATCTATCCATCATAAAACTGCATCTATCATCATAAAAGTGCATCTATCCATCATAAAACTGCATCTATCATCATAAAAGTGCATCCATCCATCATAAAACTGCATCTATCATCATAAAAGTGCATCTATACATCATAAAAGTGCACATATCCATTATAAAAGTCCATCTATCATCATAAAAGTGCATCTATCATCATAAAACTGCATCTATCACCATAAAAGTGCATCTATCATCATAAAACTGCATCTATCCATCATAAAAGTGCATCTATCATCATAAAAGTGCATCTATCCATCATAAAAGTGCATCTATACATCATAAAAGTGCACATATCCATTATAAAAGTCCATCTATCATCATAAAAGTGCATCTATCCATCATAAAAGTGCATCTATCCATCATAAAACTGCATCTATCATCATAAAAGTCCATCTATCATCATAAAAGTGCATCTATCATCATAAAACTGCAGCTATCACCATAAAAGTGCATCTATCCATCATAAAAGTGCATCTATCCATCATAAAAGTGCATCTATCATCATAAAAGTGCATCTATCCATCATAAAAGTGCATCTATACATCATAAAAGTGCATCCATCCATCATAAAAGTACATCTATCATCATAAAAGTGCATCTATCATCATAAAAGTACATCTATCATCATAAAAGTACATCTATCATCATAAAAGTGCATCTATCATCATAAAAGTGCATCTATCATCATAAAACTGCATCTATCACCATAAAAGTACATCTATCATCATAAAAGTGCATCCATCCATCATAAAAGTACATCTATCATCATAAAAGTGCATTCTGTCCATCATAAAAGTGCATCTATCCATCATAAAAGTGCATCTATCATCATAAAAGTGCATCTATCCATCATAAAAGTGCATCTATACATCATAAAAGTGCATCCATCCATCATAAAAGTACATCTATCATCATAAAAGTGCATCTATCATCATAAAAGTACATCTATCATCATAAAAGTGCATCTATCCATCATAAAAGTGCTCCACACGGTTCCGGGTGTTAATAAATGCCTTCTGAACCGAATCCATGGGTTGCACTTCTATAATGGATGTGCTTTTTTGGAGCTTTAAAACTCCATTGACTGCCATTATAAAGCTTGGAAGACATTTTTTAATATAACCCTGATTGTGTTCGTCTGAAAGAAGAATGTCATACACACCCAGGATGGCTTGTGGGAGAGTAAATCATGGGGTAATTTTCATTTTTGAATGAAATATCCCTTTAATGTTTTTTTAAATACCTTTTTTTTAAGCATGCAGAGTCACAAAAGAGTTTAACTCAGATTCCGTGAGTAACTCAAACAGGACCCTATGAAATGCATTTTCATTTCTAACTAAAATCTGTTTTCAGCTTTAACTCATCTGGGGTCCGTTTGAATGGTTTCATTAAATTAATAAACAAAACATTTATTTTATTACATAAATGTATAACTGTTTTTATTCAATTAATACAAATGTTTTACATTTTAACAATAGGACCCTATGAAATGTATTTATCAGAAAGTCTGCTTTTCATAATTCTGTTTTATGATTTAATACAAATGTATTACAAAAAACAAGTTAATCAAAATCAAATGAAATGCATAAAACTAACAATTGAAATATTCTTAATAATGCTGTCAAATTTAACAGTTCGTTTTTAGGTTTTTTGTGCTGTACTACAAAGGTTTATAGTTTAAATTAAAGCATGCATGAACAAATTGTGAAATTGATTTTAAAAATAAGTTACTTTATTACTTCTGCTGTAAAATAATGATACATTTCTGTCATAATTTCTTCAAGTTAATTTGAACTGTGTGTGTGTCTCTGCCGATAGTTTTCTCAGATGACTCTCAGAGCAGCTCTGGAGATGAAGTTCATGTGTTCATAAGCTCATGGCACAATAGACATAAGCACAATATTCAGACTTCAGATTTCAATGGGTTTTATTGCACTTTAATATTCACAGACATAGCGGCATGTGATCAACTGCACAGCCCTACGTTTGATTTATTCATCCAAAATCTGCCTAACTCCGTGACATTCTGTGTAAACAGGATTCTGTGATTGCGTCTGTGTTTTCTGCAGTCATAAGCCCTGGATGAGTAGTGGGTTTGTGAGTGCACTACATTCATTGTTCTTTGAATTAACAAACAGATCTTCAGAGCAGGAAGGATTACACAGCTTCTCTTTATAAAGTCACACTGTGCCAGCTGTCTGTTGAAGGCACACAATAAGCATTTTAAAGCGATGTAAATCCATTGGATTTGATGGCACATGAGAAGATTTGTGCGGTTTTGAGGAAGCAGAGACACTCCTACATCAGCTCTGAGTCTGTAGCGTTTGACTCATGTGTCGTCCACTCATTTCCTGTCCAGTTCTGTCGTTATATCACACACACGATGTGCCTCAATTTGCATACTATCCGTCCTAAATAGTATTAGAAAATGTAATTATTATGTCCTAAATTGTAGTATGTTTCTGAAGAGCAGATCCGCACACACTCTAACGGCTGATATTACCCACAACCCATCGCACATTGGACGAGGATTCGATTAGAACTACAAACATGGATTAAAAAAGTGTTAAAAACTACAAACATGGCGGATGTGAGTCCGATGGTTAAGCAGAGAGGTTTAGATAAAGGGGTTTGAATGATCAATTATCAGTTTAACCTGATGAAACCTGAGGATCCACATTATACTTCACCTGCAGCAGCATTCAGCTCTTTTGTAATGATACGTTTGGCCATTAACTTTTAAAAGCATCCTTATATTTAAACTGCGAACACATGAGGAGAGTCTCTGCATTAAAGCGAGTTTATTTTTTTTAATGTCTGTCGGTTTTCATCGGTCTCTACACTAGCAGTAAAACCACAGCTTCATTATTGTAACACTGCATATCTGAGCGAGCGCTTGGGTCTGAATATGGCGGTTGATGGAGTATCATTGTGAACCGGGCTCTCAGCCCACTACACACACACACACACACTAACACAAGTGTGTTTGTGCATGAGAGCGGGCACATGGCCTGAAATCTCCCGGCGTGCACTACAGCAGAGAAACACACGTCGGGTAGCAGCCATCGCATCATCACAAAACAGGGCTTAGGATCATCAGTAAACCAAACTGTTATAAACAAAACCTCATAATCCTCAACATGAGCTCAGTACAAGACGCTAACTCTACTACAGCAGCGAGCAGCATTCATCAGGGTTCACGCGTTTAAGGCCTTTCAGCACATGCGTAAACATATATAGTTTTATTTAGCAAGACTGTAATCACTTAGAAAAGACCATTTACAGCCAATACAGGCAGTTTACCATAAGACAGGTATGGTTATTAAAGTTATAGCGCCACCTATGGTCCGATCTCCATCAAGGTTGCATGTTTTTTCAGATTGAGCTCATTCACGTGAGTCCCAAGTTTAGCGACAATATCTCATTCTGTTCATGAGTTATAGCCATTTTAGTAAAAGTGGCTCCGTCCATATCGAACATTTTGGCTCAATAAATATCAATAAATATTGATAATCAGACACAAGAGAATCTTTCTGCACTGGCAAAACACCTAGGACTAGTCTGCAAAAGAAATCCAAACTATTGAGCATACGCCCTAACGGTAGTCAACTTTATTTATGTGCTGCTTTTAACAATGCAGATTGTTTCAAAGCAGCTTCACAGTGTTAAACAGGAAAATAATGCAACAGAATATATTTCAATTATCATACAGTGACAATATGGGCTTTAGATCAGTCATTTAGTTTAATAATTAGATTTATTTGGATATTTAGTTGAAAAATTAAGTGTCCCCAACGGTAGAGATGCACTGATGTATCGGTCGCTAATATATTTATCGGCCGATTTTTTATCAATTTACAACCATCGGCATATCGGCTATAGCATGAAAAAGAGCGAGCTAAGAAACCGATGGTTTATTAATGAACTGCGTGAAGGCACTGAGATGTGTAAAGGCCCTTTCACATCAGCCGCGACACGAATGTGCGACGTCTGTGACGTTTCAGAGCTCACACTTTCCAAAACATTCGAGAAAACATGGACACCTCATCATCCAGTGAAGACGGGCTTTCATTTTCTTTAAAAGACTGAAAATAAGGTTTAGGGTGCACCC
The DNA here is from genome assembly GCA_023029165.1 of Gobiocypris rarus. Lineage (NCBI taxonomy): Eukaryota > Metazoa > Chordata > Actinopteri > Cypriniformes > Gobionidae > Gobiocypris > Gobiocypris rarus. Next base: position 49,369,040 of record CM040932.1, read on the forward strand.
GGTCTTAAAACAAGAGAGAGTCTGAAGGGGAGCATGCTCATCTTATACAGGAGCTACTTTATCATGCCGCTTCCGCATTTACTTTCGCATGTCCGTGGGACAATTTGAGGAGCTCAAAGCCACACACTTCAGGGAACCAAGCGATCCGGAGCAGCTATATTTCACAATTAAAACATGCCACAGTCGTACTGACAGAAACATTCACTTTCCATAGTCGCGGACACAAGGTTTAGGACAATTATACAACGAGAATACCATAGCCATGAAGGTTATGTTATCGTTGTCTGTAGCCTACAGCAAACACAGCTGGAGCTGCACATCTGTAATCTCCTGAGAAATGCCACACCTGGCAACGGTTAATGTTGACTGAATAGTGACTAGACATTTTGTCACCTTTCTTTCCTTGTATGTGATTGGTTGAAGCCTTTTCTGTCGCCGCTAGAGAAAAAAAGCGAAAAAAATAAACTTTGTTTTTTCTCGCCACAGCACATTTGCGTAAAATCACTCACTACTCTTAACTAAATAACTGTCATAAGGATTCATTTCTGCGATGTGGAAAACGCAGACGGAATCCAGTCATAAAACGGAATTTACTGCATAACACGGAATGCCACGGAATTTGTCAAAGTTCCGATGAATAAATAAAAGTAGGTCAGTCACTTAAATCAAGACGCGATGTCTGTGAATATTAAGCTGCTAAAACACTGTTTAAATATGAATCCTGCATGTTTCTGTGTGCCTCTGTGTGAATGAATAGCACGGTTTCATTTACCTCTCACTCACACACACACACACACACACACACACACACACACACACACACACACACACACACACACAAGTTTTTCAGCCTCTGCCGCCTTAATTTGAGGACATGAACCTCACGTCCAGTCACTTCATGAGCCTTTCACCGCTTCATTCGACATAATCTGTCATCACATCATAAACACACACACACAGAAACTCAAAGGTCTTCACGGCAACCCGTCAGAATAAAAGTTCAGTTTAACAAAGTAATTGTGACAGAAATACATTCATGTTGTACAGTGGATGTCTCAATGTAATGATAATATATGTGTGTAATTTATACAGTGGAGAATATGCAGTTATTTAACATTTGTTGACTTTATTTCTGCACCTGAAAACTGTTAAACCTTCCTAAAAAGCCCAGTTTATTTCATATGCATCTTTGCTCTGTTGTATTTATGTTGGTCTGCTGAATGTTAACTGGATCCAGTCTATGTTCATCAGAAATTATTTCAAATAGTTAAAATCCTATCGGTGCATCCCTACCGAACGGTTTTGGAGTTATGAACCATTTGGGACTTTTGCCCGACTATAAGCATATTGAACTTCACCTGCATATATTAGGTTCGGTTTTTATCACGGTTACAGTACGGTATGTGGTATGCTCAGGACAAATACAAATAAACAAAAAAAAATAAAACTGACATCAACTAACGGTCTACAGAAAGTTTGCTAGCATGAGCAAACGTGTGCATATCAGAAACACAGAGAAAGGTGAACTATAAACCACTGCCTGCATAAAGACACACTGAATAATTCAAATATTAGCAAACCAACATCGCAATGTGCAGGTGTCATAATCACATGACTGTTCCCGAACTCACAGAGCAAGCACTGACACCAGCAACTGATTCGGGGAAAAGAGTGTGTCTCGCTCTTTAAACATCGAGTACAAACTGCAGAATCATCTCAGAGAATCCAGAACGCTCATCCTTCAGGTCTTCTCCACATGACCAACCCTCAATGTGTGTGTGTGTGTGTGTGTGTGTGAGAGTGTGAGAGCGTGTGTGTGTGTGTCTGTCGCTGTGAGTGTGAGAGCGTGTGTGTGAGTGTGTCTGTGAGTGATTGAGTGAGTGAGTGTTTCTGTCTCTGTGAGAGTGTGAGTGTGTATGTGTGTGTGTGTGTGTGTGTGTGAGTGTGAGAGTGTGTGTGAGTGTGAGAGTGTGTGTGTGAGTGTGTGTGTGTGTGAGTGAGTGTGAGAGTGTGAGAGCGTGTGCGTGTGCGTGTGTGTGTGTGTGTGTGTGTGTCTGTCGCTGTGAGTGTGAGAGCGTGTGTGAGTGTGAGTGTGTCTGTGAGTGATTGAGTGAGTGAGTGTCTGTGTGTGTTTCTGTCTCTGTGAGAGTGTGTGTGTGTGTGTGTGTGTGTGTGTGTGTGTGTGTGTGGGCATGTTTTTGTGAAATATCAGGACACAAATGTGTATAATGACATGGGTATGACACAGGTATTACAAAAAGAGGGTGAAATATGAGGACGTTCCCATGTCCTCACTTTTCAAAATGCTTATAAATCACACAGGATGAGTTTTTCACAGAAAGTAAACTGCAGTCTCCTGTGATGGGTAGTGTGTGTGTGTGTGTGTGTGTGTGTGTGTGTGTGTGTGTGTGTGTGTGTGTGTGTGTGTGTGTGTGTGTGTGTGTGTGTAGGTTTAGGTTAGGCAAAACAAAAAAATTGGTTTACATTCCAGCCTTCATATATTTTGCTAGATTAATGTTCACTTTATTGTGATGGACGATGATATCATTGTTTTTTTATTTGTATAAAAAGGTAATTTATAGCCTACTCTGTATTTTATCTTTTTACATAAATACTATTTTCTACTTAAAAAATGATAATTTCTTTATTTTACTAAATCAAATAAGGACTCATAAGTTGCACGTGAGGGGGAAAAGTAGCTTGCTTTCACTGAAGAGGAGTTGCTCTTTTTATTTTAATATCTCCTTACATAAATACTATTTTCTATTTAAAACTATACTTTCGTTATTGACCCAGTGTTTTGTATGTGAACGCTGTTTTACGTGATTATTACCACAGGAGTGAAGCACAAAGCTTTGTTTACAAGGGAAATAAATTTGCAGATGTGACATCGCAGCCATGAAAACACAGGCTATTCACGCCGAATGACAGCGGGAGGCTGAGCCCAATTTAAGATTTGACAGCTTTTTAATTCTGTTTTGCGATCACCAAATATTCACCAAATATTCACATTTCCGTGAATTTGAACAATAGGCCTAACGTTAGTCCATTTTATTCCACTGGACATCTCGTTTCTTTTCCCAAATCCTCGCTCGCGTCGCACTCATTTTCGCAGGGAATTATAAACGTTTCTTCCTTTCGTTTGCTTTAGTCTATTATACCCATTCAAATCTTTTACTGTGGTAAAGTAGAAAAACACTGTAGGACAAACACAGTTTGTGATTGTAATCAGACTTGAGGCGCGTCAGGTTTATTTGACACCCAGCGATGTTGCTTTGGTTTTCTCTAGCAGTGCACAGCCTAATCAAACATATGTAGCCTAAATGTCTTGACCCTGCGGACGATAACATTCGCTCTTCAGACGTTAGACAACAAGTGTTGTTTTGCAACATCAGGAGAAATCACGAAGATGAAGATATTCGAGTCTATCCAGCTCGTGTCATCTCAAAGCGCAGAGCGGCGTATGACGCATCTCTGCGGGGAAATAGGCTTTGAAACAAATCTTTTTTAAACAAATATTTAATTTTCTTATATTCTTAAGATTACCACTATTTACTTACAATCATTTAAACGTTTTACAGGTTGTAGTGTTGTTTCACCGACGGAAAATAAACATGCTTATGAAATGGATGTTTGAGCATTTATTATTTCAAATTGTAGGCTTTATATATCTGGCATGTACTACAGTATTTAAAATAGCATATATGCATTAGTTATACTCAATTTAATCTACAGAGCCAAGTTTTTAGTTTAACTATAGAAGAGGATTAGTGTGTGTCGCACTCACAACAAGACTCGCAACAGGGGGCGTGGCATCACGATGGTGGCGCTCCATGGTAATGGATGGGGTCTGTTTGGGGTTTAAAGCGTTTACCGCTGAACCGCGGTAAGAAAAAATCCATACCATCCCAGCCCTACTGATACTGGAGTTATGATCAATAAATGAGCTTTACTGAGCAGAAGAGGCTCTTTCACAAACAGACTCACCCCAAACGTTTTAATGTCAGTGTAAATTCTGCCGAGACAGAAGTGATGCTGAATAACTCAAACGCTGACTCAGTGCACAGAGCTCAATCATCTATAGATCTGAGGAGTTCACAGAGTTCAGAGAGACCTTCACTCAGTCACATCAACACACACACACACACAAGTTCATTCACACACACACACACACACACACACACTCTCACACACAGTGTCCCTCACACACACACAGTGTCCCTCACACACATACACATCCACACTCTCTCTCACGCACACTCTCTCTCACACACACACACAGTGTCCCTCACACACATACACATCCACACTCTCTCTCACGCACACTCTCTCTCACACACACACACACACACACACACACACACACACACACACTGCCACACAGTGTCCCTCACACACAAACACACACACACACACACACACACACACACACACAGTGTCCTCACACACATACACATGCACACTCTCTCTCACACACACACACACACACACACACACACACACACACAGTGTCCCTCACACACACACACACACACATACACACACAAAGTGTCCCTCACACACACAATGTCCCTCACACACACACATACACATGCACACTCTCTCTCTCACGCACACACACACACACACACACACACACACACACAGTGTCCCTCACACACACACACACATACACATGCACACTCTCTCATAAATTCACAAACACTCACTCTTGAGTTTCTGTGTGTTTATGATATGACAGTTTTCTCAAATGAAATGGTAAAATGCTCATGAAGTGACTCTCTGGAGATGAAGTTCATGTTGTCATAGTAACACCGGCAGCATCACGCGTGCTTCAGTCTGTGTGTGTGTGTGTGTGTGTGTGTGTGTGTGAGAAATAAAACCACACGTCTGCACCATTCATTCATGCGGCCAATTCCAGTCCCTGGCCGGTCTGTGACTTCAAATGAAGCTTCAGTGAGTGAATCTGTACTGTATAAAGCACTGTGTGTTTTGACAGATTAAGGACACGTGTTCCTCACCTCTTGAACGTCTCAGCTGGGTTTCTCTCACACTCTCCCGGCTGCAGTGCGCTCTGGACCGCCGGCTCCCTCACTTTCTCCTCGTAATCCGGGACGAGTCCCGACCGGCATATCTGAGACACCAGCCGCGGACGAAGCCGCTGACGCACAGCGTGTCCGAGTCCTCCGGCCGGCAGAAGTGGAAGCCCAGAGAGTGCTGGTGCAGCCCGCGGTGGGCGCCGTGAACCGAACCCGGCCACAGTAACTCCGTACACAGAGCCGTCTTTCCGCTGCCGGGGCCGCCGACCAGCAGAACCCCCCACGACCCGCCCTTCCCCGGCCCGCTGACGGGGTTGAGCGAGTCGGTGGTGCCCGGGGCGCTGAGGTGGCTGGTTTTCTCCTGAAGGCAGTGCTGGATCTTGTGGAAGACCCACTCGCGGCAGTAGAAGCGCTTGCCCTGCAGCAGGCTGGTCTGGGCCATGATCGGTGTCCTGCGGGTCAAGAGGGAGGCTCAGATTGTACCGGGCATGCTCAAAGCCTGAGAGGGCGTCTGCGTAGACACCCGTCCATCCTCATGACGATGAGCTTGAGTGACCGTTCCTCCTTTGGACGAATGCAGAACTGGACCCTGAAGGCAATGGGGTTGGCTGTTGGGGGCGTTTCAGACCCTACACACTGAGGTCTCCATCAGTTCTGGCCATGACAGTGTGTTTGTCATAGTGCGGCTCTAACGGGCCGATGCAACACCCTGAAATAAACACACACAGTCACAATTAAAGCCAACACGTAGTGAACAATCAGCTCAAACACGGTGTTCGATTCCCAAGAGAATGCATGAACTGATCAAATTCATACGGGGGTCATCATGCTCTCAGGGTTAGGCACTCAAGTTCAAATCAGTCCAACCAGTCTTGAGACTTGGCAAAACTTTCAAAGTAAACACGTGCTCTGTGTGAACGAACCCTGAGAGTTTACAGCGGCGTGACACACATCACAACTACTCAGTGTTTTCAACCACATAACGTTTATTTCAGACATTTAAATACACAGAAGTACCAGCAAAACAATGCATTTACAGTTTATAAACACACACTGATGTCCAAGGAAGCGGCAATAACAATCCATTCAAATATCATTTGCCGGCGACGTGCTTTAACTCCTCTCCCAGTTCAGCGGCCGCTTACTTGCATGTATTTCGGGAGAAACTGATGAAGTAAATCCGACTGACAGGACTCTCTGAACTGTGCCGAGAACTAAATACATTTTTTTAAATTACATGTATTTGAGAATCAGAATATAGATGATATATGAATGGAAAAGGAAATAAGTGAAACATCTGTCATACAACGCCATTTTGGCTGATGTGAGTCACGTGACAAGCATGACGCGTCGCCATGGAAACAACATCCCGATCAGACATCGGTGACGGGCAATGGACCCTTTTCCCAGACTGTGATCAACGGCCATTAAAGCGTAAATCCTGCAACGTTTTTATAATTTTTTTTTTTTTATGTATGTATGTACATTTATAACACTAATAGTTTGTATTATATTACTTTTGCATCAAATTATAAAAAAACAACGTACCTGCTGTAAGTGTGTTTCTAATACTGTGTCTATGGGAGGGATGGCAAAAATAACATCGTTCTCTCTTTTCACTGCCGTTAT